>LXPE01000023.1:34498-77572 GCA_001664025.1 Hanseniaspora valbyensis NRRL Y-1626
GTTGTTTAACAAAAAAAAAAAAAAAAAAAAAAAAGTGTTTTAGCAATTATAAAAAAAAAAAAAAAATATTATAAAAATAATGTTTACTCAAAAACACGTCAAGTATTTTAAATAATTATGATGATAAATTTATTAAATTTTAAAAATAAATAAATATTTAAAATTCACTATATATTCTTCCATTATGCCATTAAGTGATTTATATACAAGTTTATATTTACAGGAATCTTTTCATAAAATAAAAAAGATAATAATTTTTCAATATTATTCTCTTACTTCTCTTTCATACTGTTCTTTGTTCTTATCAGATTGAAATGTTCTTTTATCATTCCCATTTTTTGCCCAACAATCTTTAAACCAGTTCATTTCTAAAGTACATTGTCTCCAATCACCAGTTTCAGCATGGCATAATTGTAATATAAAATTTTGTAAATAACATCCTGTTTTAATAATTCTCTCATCGTATAATTCAGTATCCTGTTGTATCTCTTTGTATTGTTCCAAAGCTTCTTCGTAATATTTACTATTCTCCATTAATTATATATTATTACTATTTAGTATTTGGTTTTTAGTTTTAAATATAATTATTTTTTTTTTTTTTGAAAGAATTCGTTTAGAATAGACAAACTATATAATTTAATTTTGGTTTTTTCAATATTATTATGTATAATGTAATTATTGGTTGTATATCGGTTCTTAAAAAAAAAAAAATTAAAAAATATATATATATAACGTGATCAATTAGCATAAAAACTTTGTTACCCGCACAAGGAAAAATTTTTTTGTTATTTTTTTTTTTTCCTAAACGCATTTTTGTTTTTAAATAAAAACACATATTATTTTGATCTTGCTAAACCTTCAAAAAAAAAAAAAAAATTTGTATGGTGTGTGTTGTTCAATTAATTTTTTGTTTTTATTCTAAACATTTTATTTATTTAAACTACACAATTACTTTGAAAAAAAAAAATACAATCAGTTTACATTTTAAAAACATTACTAAACACCAAATTAAACTCTTTTACATATTCATATTTAAATTTATAAAGTCCATAGTAAATTTGTAATATATAAATATATTTTTATTTGAACTTATTAAAACAACTAATTATTAAACAATAAAAAGAATACATATATATATATATATTTTATAGCATTTGTATATTAATTAATTAATTTAAAAAAAAAAAACATTGAAATAACTTCATTTACCTTTTCTTTTTTGTTTTTGGTTTTTTATTATTAATATGGTTGCTGTTAGAAATATTGAAAGAGATTCCACTTTTGCATGGTCTAATAATAAACAACCTAGACTAGCTTTAGGATCTGTTAGTGGGAAAATAGATGCTAATTTTAGCAATGATAGCAAATTAGAGATCTGGGACTGTTTTAAAAGTCCAGATACTCCATTACAAAGTATTCAAGCTTCTTCAAAATTTATGGATTTAGCCTGGTCTAAAGATGATTCTGTTATTGTTGGTGGTTTAGATAATGGTGTTGTAGAATTTTATTCAGCACCAAAGGAACAAAATGAAGAAATTAAAGTTCTTAGTTCCATAAAAGCACACAATGCCTCTGTTCAAGCTTTAGCTTTCAGTAAAGTTAAAGAAAATCAATTAGCCACTGGTGATGCTACTGGTTTAATTAACATATGGGATATTAATAGTTGTACAAAGGATGCCAATTATAAACCAGAAACTGCAGGGCAAGCTATCACCAATGTTGATAATATTAAAAGTATTGCTTGGAATAACAGAATTGGTCATATTTTAGCAAGTGCAGGTTCTTCCTCTGGTTTCACTTCTATTTGGGATTTGAATCAAAGAAAAGAAATCTTACATATTGGCTACACAAACCCAGAAACCAATCAAAAAGTTTCATTTGATGTTGTTCAATGGCATCCAACAAGTGGTACTGTCATTGCCACTGCTTCAAACTCTGATTTACATCCAGCTATTGTTTTATGGGATTTAAGAAAAGCAAACACACCATTAGATATTTTGAAAGAAAGTGGTCATTCTAAAGGTGTTTTGTCCTTGGATTGGTGTTCCAAAGATGCTGGCTTATTATTGAGTAGTTCCTCTGATAACACAGTTTGTTTATGGGATCCAGAAACTACTAAATCATTACTACAAGTTTATCCACCAAGATCCAATTGGGTTTTCAAAGCTAAGTTTGCTCCTGAATTACCTGACTATTTTGCCTCTGCAAGTCATGATTCTTCAATTGAAATCCAACAATTACAAGATTTACAAATTGATCCATTAGTTGTCAAAATTTTGGAAAATGAAAATAATGATGAATTAACAGAAGGAAAAGATGAACACATTACTGAACAAAATGATGATGATTTCTGGAATTCTTTATCTAAAAATAATAATGCCGATTCTGCTGCAAAGATTACCGGAATCTCAACAAAGACATTGAAAAAAGTTAACCAATCTAAGAATGTTTCCTTGCATGTTCCTAAATGGATCTCTCAAAGTAGAAATGCTAATCCAGCTGCTTCATGGGCTTTTGGTGGTAAAATGGTTAAAATTAATAAAGATGGAAAATCTGTTAGTGTATTCACTCAACCTAAAAGCACAGTTTCATCTACTGATGTTCAAAAACAATATGATCTTTTACAAAGTGCTTTGAAGAAGAAAGATTTCAATGCTATCATTAGTAAAAGAGTCAATTCTGCTATAAATGAAAACAATGAAGATGATTGGGGTCTTTTGGATAAGATTTCATTAGATGGAAAGGAAGTCTTTTTCAAAGAAACATTAGCTTTAGATGACACTGAATTAGAAGAGAAAGATGAAGAAAAACTTGAAGGTGAAGAATTTTTTGAAAAATTAGAACAAGAACAATTCAATGTTTCTAGTATAACTTCTAATTATGAATTCTCTAGTGATGAAACTTTTAAAAGTTTAGTAAACAAAGATTTGAAAAAAGCTACTGATTTGAAATTAGAAAATGATGATATTTTAACAGCTTTAGTTATTGCTAACATTTCTAAAAATGAAGATTTGAAAGAAAAAGTTATTAATGAATTTTTTTTCAAAAATGCTTCTAAATCTTCATCAGCAAGATTATTGTTTGCTTTATCTCAAGGAAAGATTAAAGATTTGATTGAAAAGAGTGATGTTTCTAATTGGAAATATGTTTCTAAAGCTATCAAAAACTATGTTTCAGATGATAGTAAAAAAACATCCCTATATACATTATTAGGTGATAAATTATACAAGGCTGGAAGAAGACAAGATGCTTTAGTATTATTCATGTCCTTTGGTATTTTGGATAAAGTTAGTGAAATTTGGGTTGATGAATTGAAAGAAATTGAAGATAAATTGAGAACTTCAAGCAACTCTGCTTATGAAGCTCATTTGACTTGTTTGACTGAATTTGTTGAAAGATTTTCTTGTTTTGCTAACTTTTTTGAAGCTAATAACAACAAGTTGATTACAGGTAACACCAAGATTGTTTCTATTATTTTAGAGTTTGTTAATACTATTTGTATCAATGGTAACTTTAATTTGGCTTTAGACTTTTTGAATATTTTACCTTCAGACAATTCTGATGTTGCTACAGAGAAACAAAGAGTATTAATTGCTTCTGGTAAATCTACTACTGTTACTAATACAAGTAATCAACAAAAGTATGGTAGACAATCTGTTATTAATGGTATGAATACAGTTCCAATGGGTACAGCTTCAAGTATAAATCAAAATGGTTCTATCTTACAACCAAAACCACAATTATTTGCTTCTCAATCAGCAGTTCCAAAAGCTGTCTCTCCAGCACCAATTGGTTCAAGACAAGGTTCTGTTTATGCACCAAAATCTGCACCATTAAACAACTCTATTTATGCAGCCATTCCTCAACCAAAGACTGAGCATGCTAAAGCTGCTGTTTATGCTCCACCGCAAATCCCAACTCCAGCTGCTTCCTCACCATTTAGTAACACTATTCCACCACCAACAACAAACACCAGTCCTACAGGTTATCCACAAGCAATCCCATCTATTCCCCAATTGAACAACCCTTACAAACCAAAGGCTACTATTGTGTCTCCACCAGTAGCAACAACACCACATACTTATCAAAATAACTTACCAACCCCAGCTATTCCTACTCCATCAGTACCAACAAACCAAGTCAGAGGAGTCGTTCAACCACAAATTATTACATCTCCACAAAAGACAGAAGAACAAGAATCTACAAACAATTCACAAGCTAGTTTAGTTTCAGGACAAAAACCAGTAGGAAATATTCATGCTAATGCAGGATGGAATGATTTTGCTTTACCAATTCCAGGAAAAGTCAGTAGAGCTAAACCAATTGGTGTTAAGAAAGAGTCTGTTGTTTCATCACCAGCAGCCCCATTAACACCGCAACCATTCCCAACTAATAGTACTCCAAACAATCATAGCTACAATCCACAACAATCACCACAAATACCAAGCAAATCTGTATTGCCACCACCACCTATTGCTTCTAGAACATCTTCTAATAAGAATTTGACTGATTTACAAGCAGCTTCAAAGAAGAGAGTTGTCTCTGAAAAAAGCACTAAATATGCCCCAACTTTGACAAGTACACCATCATCTGTAAATGGTGGTAACTCCTCCATTCCATTACAACCACCAATCAAGGAAAATAATCATGCAGCTGTTCCTCCACCACCAGCTTTCAACAATCCATATGCTCCACCTACACAAACAGGGCTACCAAGTAGCAAGAAATTCACACCACCACAACCACCATTAGTCAAATCCTCTTCAAATGGTAATTTAGCCCCATCAATAACCACACCAACAACAATACTTCCACCGCCAATCAAAAGAAAGAGTACTGTTGATAGCAGTTCACCAACTGTGCCACCAACAGTTAAGGAAGTTGAAGAGAATATTGAAGAAAAAATTCCACCAGCTGAATCTACAATGTTGATGAATGAAGAGAAGGAAAATAATCAAGAAAAAGACGAAGAAGAAGAAGAAGAAAAGACATCTGTTTTCAGTAAAGAGGAAGCTGTAAAGATTCAAACTTATTTCAATGATAGAATGAAGATTGTGACAGAAAACTTGCCTGAAAAGTTTGCAGCACAAGTCAAAGATACACAAAAGAGAATAACTATTTTGTCCAACCACTTGAAGAAGAGAGATTTAATCAAGAGTAGAGAAGTCATTACTAAGTTATTAGGTATTTTAGATGCTTTAGATCAAAATATTTTTGATGAAGCTAAAAAATTACAAAGTGAAATAGCCAGTGACTACCCTGAAGAAGCAGGCAAATGGTTGACTGGTGTCAAAAGATTCATTGGTTTTGCAGAAGTTTATGAATCAAAGAAATAGAGATTTATATATAAGTAATATTTGATATTAAATAATATGTATGTAATATATATATATATACATTTTAAAGAAAAAAAATAAATAAATAAAAAAAATAATAATAATGATAAAATTAAAGAAGAGAAAAAGAATATTTTATAAATTGTTTAGTTGATAGTTTTGTGTATAATGATGATCTTAGTTTATTACTTTAGATTATGAAACTACCATTATACCATTTAAAAAGGTTTTAACGTGTGATTATTATAAAGCTTCCACGGGGGGGGTTTTTTTTACCGAAGAGTGCTTTCCTTTTTTATCAAATAAAAAAAAAATAAAAAATTACATTTTTCTATTTTTTTATTTTTAGCGGCTAACCTAAAAACCCCACATATTTTCTTATATTTTTTTTTGCATTTCTTTTTTTTTTTTTTTAATTGTCACCTCAACGCTTCTTTCTCTGTCTTTTTCACCCAAAAAAAAATATATATATTTAAAAAAAATTTCGTTTTTTTCCATATAACCTGATTTCTATTAATTTAAAAAAAGTTATTTTTTTAAAAAAAAAATGATAAAAATGTGAAATAAATACAAAAAAAAGATAAACACCAAAAAACAACAATAAAAGAAATAAATTAATTAGTTTTCTATTAATTAGTATTTCCTTTATTGGAAAGAAAAAATAACATAATTTAATCTTATTTAAAAATAAACAAATACTATTATTATTTGGTTAAAGGAAGCAGTATCATTATACATTTGTTACAAGTTTTTATTTTTTTATTTTTTTAATATTACATAAGAAAAAAAGACCTAAGAAATATTTTCTATTTCAATTCTTTTCAAAATAAAGACATTAATTTGTTATATTTTTTTTTAAAAAAAGGATAAATATTATTTATAAAGAAGCAAGGGACAATATAAGTAAATAATTGTATTATTTGATATAATAGCAGTTACTGTTACCATCAGACAATTTTATAAACTTATAGCAGCTTCTAAGACAGATACCATTAACAATAAACTTGTCATAAATTATTTGAACTTTCTTTCTTTTTTTTTTCAATATAATATAAAATTATGTCTCAACATAGTAATACAAGCAGTAATAGTCGTGATGGAAAGGCTTTATCAATAGTAGAAATGTGTCTTGGAGAAGAAGAACAAGCTACTGGTTATGAAGAATCATTAGAGCTATTTCAAACAGTTTTGGATAAATTAGATGAGTATACAAATAACAATAACAACTCAAATCATAATTCAATAAACCTACTTTCATCTAATCAATCTCATACTCTTATAAACTCTTTATCAAGAATAAATAACTCTACAATATCTTCTATCATTCTAGAACCTAGTGTCAATGATGAAAAGAATAAAAAAGATAATAACCATGTTAAAATGGATTCGGAATATATTATCAAAGAATTATTGAAAAGAAGAAAAGAATATAGAACAATTTTGAACAAAAAACAAAAATTACTAAGAGAAAATAAAAAACTCTCCACATATAAAATAAAAAATAACAACAATATTAATAATAATAACAGCAGCAGCAATAATAATAACTTAATTCATGAATCTTCAAGTAAAGATTCAACAGAGGAAAGACTACGACAATTTCAAGAGTTTTCTAATGCACAACAAAAAACTAATATTACAAATGACAATTATGAAATGTATGACAACAAGTTTGCTAATCTTTTAAATAAAGAAAAAGAAAATGAATTTCAAATAGATAATCTTCATAATTATAATTTTAATCAAGGTCATATGGCTAACGATACATTATTCAGAACAAAAAGTATAGAATCTTGGAGTCAAGATGAAGTCTTGGAAAATTATGATGAAATCTTAGAGAATTATCTTCTCTACACAACAAAAACAAATGCATCAGACCAATTAATCAAAAATGATTCAATATTATTAGATGAAAATAATTCTCAATTTTTTAATAACTCCATTTTTTCAAAAGCTCCTGCAAAACAATCATTGAAAATGTCACTTCTTGTAGGTTTGATTGTAGCTTTAGGTGGTTTAGTTTATGGTTTTGATTCTGGTCTTATCAATAATTTAATTGGAATGTCATATTTCATTAAACATTTTGAAACAGGAACCAATAATGGTTTCACTACTCCACAAATATCAATTATAGTAACTTCATTATCCATTGGTACTTTTACAGGTGCTTTATTTGCTCCTTTTTCCATGGACAGAGTAGGAAGAAAACCAACAATCATCGCTTCAGTCTGGGTTTTCTTAGTCATTGGTAATATAGTCCAAATCACTGCAACTCGTATATCTATTGTCATTGCTGGAAGATTGATTTCTGGTTTTGGTGTCGGTATCTTATCAGCAGCAATTCCAAATTATCAATCAGAAATCTCACATAAAAATATTAGAGGTGCCATTATTTGTACTTTCCAATGGGCCATTACTTGGGGACTTTTACTTTCCTCCGTTGTATCTCAGGGAACCCATAATATGCAAACAAAAGCTAGTTATCAAATTCCTATGGGATTACAATTTTTGTGGGCTTTTTTACTAGGTATTGGTATGTTCTATTTACCTGAATCACCAAGATATTATGTGATGAAAGGTCAATTGAATAAAGCTGCTGAATCCTTATCCTTTGTCAGAGGTGTTCCAATAACAGATACCGGTTTGCTAGAAGAACTGGTTGAAGTTAAAGCTAATTATGATTATGAAACTTCTTTAGTCACAAATGGTGGGATTTTGGAGTGTTTCAGAAACTCTCCAACAAGATATAAACAAAGACTAAGAATTTTTACTGCTGTCTGTTTGCAAATTTTCCAGCAAATGTCTGGTATAAATTTCATTTTTTACTATGGTGTTTCATTTTTCCAAAAGACAGGTATTCAATCCACTTATATTCTTTCATTAATCACTTATGCTGTAAATGTTGCATTCAATGTTCCAGGTCTTTTCTTAATTGATCTTATTGGTAGAAGACAGTTATTGATTTGGGGTGCTATAATTATGACAGTGTCAAATTATTTGGTTGCGATCATTTCCACTGTGAAAATGCCAAGCTCCTTATCAAATAAAGGTTTGGAATCATTGAAATTATGTTTTATTTGCTCTTTCATTGGATCTTTCAGTGCCACTTTTGGTGGTTGTACTTGGGTTGTCTCTGCTGAGATTTTCCCTCTAGGTATCAGATCTCAATGTATTTCTATAAGTGCTGCTGCAAATTGGCTTGCAAATGTAGTATGTGCTGCAATCACCCCTTTCATTTTTAACGAAGGTGCAAATGATAGTAGAAACAAAAAATATGCGCATTCACAAATTTTTTTCCTTTGGGCATCTCTAAATTTAGTCGCAATTTTTGTTGTTTGGTTTTTAGTTTATGAAACTTCAGGATTGACTCTTGAAGAAATTGATGAATTGTATACTAATTCTAAAAATGCTAGAGATTCAGTGAGAGTTAATAAAAGCATTAAATGTGGTGATTCTTATATGACTGGTTTTTTAACTTTGGCAAAAGCTTACAAAAATAAAAATGTTGATCATTTTAATAAAAAAAACAAAAATGGTTCAGAGAAAAATAATGAGCTTAAAGCTCTTGACCATGCAGAATCTGATTTAGGTGATAGACCTACTGTTTACACTGGAGAAGGAGAATCATGTAGAAATTTATATGATGATTGTAGTCCACATGTGATGAAAGGTGATCATGCATTTTTTGAAATGGTTGCAGCTAAAAACAAGGAAAATTCAGAAAACTCAGAAACACAAAATGAAAGTACCCCTGAAAAGGACAAACTAAAAGAAGATGAGTTTGTGATTGATGATTTGGATTTGGGGAATGGGTTAGCTATTACTGGTTTCCCAAGATCAATCCCATCTACGACAGGTCTTTCTACTAGTTTTAATCCACAAACTTACACAGAAGATACAGACACCAACATTATAGATGCAAACGATGTTAAAATGTATCTTGATATGAAAGAGCAAAAACCTTTTATTCCTGTTCATCCAATCTTTATTGCAAATCAAGGAATAAGTGGTCCTCCCCAGCTATCATCAGATGAAGAAGAGGAAGAAGAACATAATAATGAAGATGAAGAAAGAAATAGTAAAAATTAAATAATTCCATTAATTTTTAATTTGTAATATATAATCACATGTACGGGTTTTTTATATATAACTATTGAACACATATTATAAAAGTGCTTATCCATTTACAATTTGGAGAAAAAAAAAAAAAAATGACTTATGTATCATGTGACTTTCACTTTTGTGTTAGTTTGTTTTTTTTTTGGGAATAACGCGAAACAAAAAACAAAAAAAAAAAAAAGAAAAAAATATATGGAGAAAAGCTTAGGTGGCAATTTTCAATGGTGATTAATTTTTTTTTTTCTTTATTTATTGATTTCTGTTAATAATTTTTTTTTCTCTAAATGATGAGATAAGATAGAAAGATCCAAAAACACCAAACACAAAGGCTCTTTGTGTATTGTTTAATAAAGTTATTAATCTTATTGATAAGCTAATTTTGTTATATATTTTTTTGATTGAATTTGAATTTTATAAAATACCCTAAGTAGGCTTCTTTTTTTTTTGTCTATTATTTAAAAAAAAAAATCGAGATTCCTTCTAACAGTTGCTTTTTTGATTCATCTATTATTTTATTCTATTAAAAAAAATGTCTGATCAAAAAAATCTTCCATTAATCCATAATTCAGAAAATGATGAAGCTGATATTGTTGGTGTTTCTACTGCCATTCAACAATCATCACCAGCTGTTGTTGATAATCTTTGGGAGAAAAATTTAAAAAAAGATCTGAAAACTTCTTTAAATAGAGATAAACCACCTGAAAATTTATCACCAAATGTTTCAACAAAGATACCATGTGTAAACAATATGAAATATATTGTTACAAACACAATTTTTAAAGAAAAAAATAATAACCAAAATGCTATATTCAAAGATCATTCAAGAGTTAAAATTGGTGAAGGAAACAAAAAATCTATTGTTGGTTTTTTAACATTAGAAGCTCAAAAAATTTTTAAAATCATCTTTGGTATATTTTTGAAAGTTATTTTAGCAATCTTGTATTGTCTGTTTGCTGTTTATAGATTCTTTCAATATAACTATAACTCTATTAAATTGAAATTTTATTCCTTAGTCTACAATCCTTCCAACTCTCCGCAATTGATAAGAAATGATGTTTCTTCTTTAACAAAGCTACCTAAAAGATTAGCTGCTATTGTTGACTATAAATCTGAAGAAGAAATTGGTGGTGGTGTTCTTGGATTAATGGAAAACTCTAGTGATATTGTAGCATGGTCTTTAAGTGCAGGTATCAAGCATTTGTCCTTGTATGATCATGATGGTTTATTGAAAAATGATGTTGCTTTATTGAGAAAGATTATTTACAATAAATTATGCAAATACTTTGGACCAGCTAAAGTACCTAAGTTTGCCATAAGAATTCCACATTCTAACCAAATTTTTTACAATTTGCCTCCATCTCCAATAGCTGTAGAAAATAATGAAAATGCTGACAAAAAAATTAGCATTGAAATCATTTTGTTAAGCAAAGTTGATGGTAGAGAAACTATTGTAGATTTGACTAAGACCATAGCTGAACTTTGTAAGCAAGGTGAAATTTCTGAAGAAGATATTACAATGGATTTGGTTGATAAGGAGTTACAACAATTAGTTGGTGAAGAACCTGATTTATTGTTGTATTTCGGACCAAATCTAGACTTGCAAGGGTTCCCACCATGGCATTTAAGATTAACAGAATTGTTTTGGGAACATGACAATAACTCTGTATCTTACAATGTTTTTATAAGGGGACTAAAAGAGTATGCAGGTTGTAAAGTCAATGTAGGAAAATAAATAATAATGAGGGGGGGGGGGGAAGGATTAAATATGAAAATGATGAAAAAGATTAATACAACCGGAGTATTATTCATCTAATTAATAAAAACAAATACATAAAAATCTAGTATTAAAAGAGAGAGAGAAAGAAAAGAATTAACTAAACTTAAAATTTATAATTTGTTTTATTTTTTTTATTTTTTAATTGGATTTATTTATTTAAAGTTTGCATATGTAGATATATATTTATATAAAGAGAAAAGAATTTAATCTTAATTTAATTGTATCTAATACTTTGTTTAATCGAATAAACCGAAACCCATGTCATCGTCAGATTCTTCAGCTTCTTCTTCTTCAGCTTCTTCGGCAGCAGCTTCAGTAGAACCAGAGGCAGCGGCACCAGCAGCTGGAGCAGCAGAGGCACCAATAGTGTTGAAACCAGCTAAGATTTCCTTAACGTCCTTACCTTCTAAAGCCTTGGCGTAGATATCAGCCCAAGCCTATTTAAAAATATTATATGTTTTTAATTTGAAAAAAAAAAATAAAAAATAAAGATAATTGTTAGTAAAAAAATAAAATTGTTAGTTCATATTTTGAAATTGTTTTAAATTAATGTAGAAGAGAAGGTTATTTGATTATTTTTTTTTTGATTTTGTAATTTCATTGTATTTTAAAGAGGTATTAGTTTTTGTTTTGTTTTTTTCTGTATTTTAATGTGTAGATAAGTATAACTTCTGAAGGTTTCAACAGTTTTGAGTATTATTTTGTATTAGTAATGTGATATTATGTTTCCGTTTTCTTATTTCCTATTAATATACTAGTTTCTTTATAATTATATTTATTCAATCAATAGTAATCCATGTACTTCAAAGTCTTGTTAAATATTAATTTTAAATTCATTTATCTATTGTTATTTACATGTTTTGTTTTTTTCATTATTTCATTGTTCCTCATATTTCCTTTTTTCTATAATTATTGTACCTGTTACACTCATTTATGGCTAAACCCATTTAATATTTCCATTATTATTCACTGCATTTCGTTTTTTTTCTCCCATTTCTTTACTATTCCTAGTTTAAAATACAATTTTTTTTCACAATAAATCCAATCAGTAAACTCTCTTACAAACTTTAATTCAATTTCTATATTATAATATAGTTTTCTCCATTATTATTATTCCATTTTTCATTTGTACATACGCCGTCAACGGTGGCACCAGCGGCCTTGATAACATTTAAGATGTTTTCAGCGGTGATTTCAGCACCGGCATCAGCTAAGATCAAAGAGGCGAAAGAGACAATAGATTCAGTAGACATTATTGTTTTTATGTAAGTTTTTCACTGGTTTATCTCTAAAATGTAATAATAAAGTAACTTTTTTTTTAAAAAAAATTTTCCTTTATATTAGTTACTATATAATATACATGTTAAGTGAAAAAAAAATTTTTTTTAAGCTTTGATGTCCAATTAACAAGTAAAAACATAAAATCTATTGTTAATAGCAAGACTATCACGTGAATTGTAATTTATTTACTAGTAAATTTTTTAACTTGAAGAAAGTACATAAAAATATTTTATTATAATAGAGAAATTTTTAAAAAAAAAGTTGTTTTTTTTTTTTGTAAAAAACGTAATATTTCATTTTTTAGAACGAATTTTATAATTTTTTTAGAACGAATTTTTTTTAATAAATTCGGCAAAAAAAAGTTTAAGTAAAAAAATATTTTTCAAATAAGGAAATAATATTTTTTTTATTACAAAAATAAATGTGTTTTTTTTTTAAAAAAAAATTATAATAAAATTGTGGGGGAGAAAGAAATCATAAATTCACTCAATAATTTTTTTAAGGGGGAGAAAATACAAGGAAATTAATATAACCAAAAAAAAATTGTATTTTTATTTATTTAAAATAATTTTTTTTTTTTTTTTTTTACTATTTGTAAAAATTAGATTTTAGAATATTAACGTGAACTCTATATATTATATAAAAAGTTTAAAGATATAATATGTATCGATACAGCTTATCGTTTATTTATTTTTATTTGTTTTCAAAACTTCCTTATCTATTCTTTCTTGCTCTTCTTTAAAGCTTCAACTTCTTTTTGTAATTCTTCTAATTTCTTCTTCATGGCTTCTAAAGCTTCTCTTTCCTTCTTTTGAACGTATATTTGCTCTTCAGCCTTTTCTTTGTCGTTGTAAGAGTTTAATGAATAGAATCTTTGTGGTTGTCTAGTGATAACAACAGAACTGGAACAGGAAGGACAGTTCTTAGAGATAGTAGAAGTTAATCTTTTGTTGTTTAATCTGGATAACATTTTTAATTATATTGTATGTTTGTATGTGTTTTTGGTCTTATAAAGTATATATAATAGTTTTCTTAAATAAAATATAGAGAAAATACCAATTTCTTGCTTTAAAAAAAAAATTCTACTTTTTTTCTATCTTTGTTTAAATAAACTTTATATTCATTTTATTAAATGTGTGTGTTTTTTTATATATATTTTTTTTAGTAGGTGTGAAAAAGTTCAAAAAAAATAATAATAATAATTGCGTGATAAAAAAATCATCATACATTTAAAAAAAATTCAATTTTTTAATAAACCAATCAAATTAGTGCTAATAAACAATGCAATCAAGATAGATTTTTTTTTTTTTAGATAAATCAATTAAATATAATATGTTCTCTTTTTTAATATGGTTAATTGTGATTTGCTAAGTACGTCAAATTTCCGTTGAAAAGTTTAATTAAGAAAAAAGATAACCATTAATGATTATCTATCTAAATATGTTCTATATATCTATATATGCATATTGTATTATTCTTGAATATATGTTATTGTCTTTTTTTAAAAAAAAAAATTTAAAAAAAAACGTATGTATCATCTTTTCTTTATTTTTTATCAAATCTATTTCTTTTGCTTCTTGGTAGCAGGTTCTTCTAAAGCAATTTCATCAACATCACCATCACCATTGGCATTTTCCTTAGAAGAGATAGCTGGAGTGTTGATTTCTTGATGGAATTCCTTGATAATGGAATCAACATCATCAATATTCAATGGTCTAACATCACCTAATTTTTTAATCTTATTGGTAACTTCTTTACATTGAGCATCAGTCAAGTGTAGATTTAATTGATCAACTCTGGATTTGATAGCATTCCAACCAGTTAATCTGTTAGCGAAATGGATATATCTTGTTAAACCGAAATCGTTAGGGTTCAAAATTTCATAAGTGGATGGGTTGGCTAAGATGGCTTTAGCATGGATACCAGCTTTATGGGTGAATGCACAGAAACCAGTGATTGGGTTGTTGAATGGAATATTGACTTGAACGGCATCAGCAACCAAGTTTTCAATATCTCTGATCTTGTGTAATTTATATTTGCTTTTAACGTAATCTGGAGCAGAAACGATCATTCTAGCCATTAAAGCACCTAATGGGGTAATACCATTTCTTTCACCAATACCTAAAACAGAAGTATCGATCAATTTAGCACCACCTTCCAAAGCAGTGTAGGCATTAGCGATAGAACAACCAGTATCGTTATGGAAATGACATTCAATTTCAGTAGAAGAAGAAATGACAGATTTCAAAGTTCTGACTAATTCATAAACTTGTCTTGGGTTAGCACAACCAACAGTATCAGCAATACCGATTCTGTTAACACCGACCTTGTCAACAGTCTTGTAAATATTTAATAAATCAACTAAATCAGATCTGAAAGAATCTTCAGAGGAGAATCTGATTTCCAAACCTTTAGATTTCACGAATTCGATAACCTCAATAGCTTGTTTAGAAATGTAGTTCATATCTTTACCGTGAGAGTATTGTCTTAGGAAACTGGAAGTACCAATAACAACATCAACACCATCAACACCTGTTTCAACAGCAACTCTAGCGTCATCCATGTGACATCTGATGTGAGTTAGAATTTTAGCTTTTAAACCTAATTTACAAATAGTTTCACAATCGGCTCTACTTTGTTCAGAGGCAACTGGAGAAGTTAATTCGATATAATCAACACCAAAATCATCTAAGGCTTTAGCGATTTCGATCTTCTTTTCAGTAGTGAAGAAAGCATTGGCGAATTGTTCACCTTCTCTTAAAGTAGATTCGATAACTTGGAAAGAACCAACATTGGATAAGAAATCACTTGGGTTTGGACCATAAGGGTTAGATTGGATAGAGCCGTTAACAGCTTCGGAGACAGCTTCGAATTTTTTATCACACATTTTAATAAATAACCTTTGAAAAAAAAATCAATAAATATAAATAAATATTTGTTTGGTTTTTATCTTTACATTCTCTTAACATTTAATATAAAAAAATTACGAAGTGAGAGAAATTGAAAGAAGAAATTTAACATGATGTTTAAAATATACACTCTATTTATATATACTCCCTGAAAAAAAAAAAATTTTTTAATTTATTAAATTATAATAATTAATGAAACATAAAGCTATCAGTATAATATTTTAATCTAAAGAGCAATTATGTTAATAAAACGAATGCCTTTCCTTTTATCATGAATGACCAGCAAAACCGTGCAGAGGCATATTTCTAAGAAAGATTTTTGTGCGTGTGTTTTACATACGAAACCAAAAACATTTTTTTAATTTTCCCAAATGACTGTGACTCATGACTTAAATAAATGCAGCAACATTTTCAAAAACTAAAAACTGTCTCAGCTTTTTTTTTCCGCTTAGTTAAAAAAATGAGAGAGAAAAAATCCATCACTTATGTAAAAATTCCGACGTATCTTTCCACTGAAAAAAAAATTAATAAGCTTTAACTAGCGAAACGATCAACTACCGAAAACCTTCCGTCAACTATTTTTTTTTGATGTTCGTCAGATATAAATGACCTTTTTTTCACGAAAAAAAAATAAAAATTGTTTCCTAATTGGGATAGATAAAAATAAAATTTCCTAATTAGTCAATAATTTATAAAAATACTTCTAAATATTATAATATTATATATTTTTTTAATTTTTTTAATAATATATTAATTTTATGCAGCTAACATTATATTTAAATTGTTTTTAAGTCTTTATAGCAAAGTCTATGTAGTAAAATAAGCAAATTATTTGAATTTATGCTTGTTCTGTATTAAATATACTTCAAAATGAAAAAAAATTCGGATTTAAGAAGTTTTTCATATAAAAATCATCGGATATTAAAAAAATTAGGTGTTCGTCAACTACGTTTTTGAAAAACGTAGTTGACGAACACATCTAACGGGTCAGGTATTTCAGTTTTTTCTCAAAATTGCAAAAAAGCTAAAATACCTGACCCGTTAGATACAAAAACTCAAACACTTTAGTGTTGGTCGGACATAATCATTTGAGTTTTTAATAAATTTTTTTTATGATATGATAAAATTTAGAAATTAATATTATTAAACAAAAATAATAATAATAAAAACATAAACACGGAATATAAAATTAAATAACCAATGTTTTGACAGGAAACATGACTGTAATTTCACAATAATAATAAAAAGAGAGTGTTGTGTTATCCAGTCTTTCAACTGGTGTACCAGGACCAGAGAATGTTGAAACAAACAATGGTTCAAAATCACTGAAACGGCAAAAAAGAAACACTGTTTTAAACGATGACAATATGGATTTCGAATTTGCTGATTTATTATTAAATAAAGTATCTATGTTGGGATATGTTAACTTTTATTTAGAAATTGAATTAGAAAAAATAAATGGAAAACTTGATCATTTACTATTAGATGATTGGTGTGAACATCAACAAGAACTTGGCCACCATTTTAAATTAAAGAAACCCGCTTATGATGAAAATAACTTTGGTTTTTCAACTTTTTACCGCTACAAAGTTTATGAAATATTAGCTCAATATACTTTTATTAGTGGATGTTTAAACAAATATTGTATTGAAAAAGGGACTGTTGAGTTTGTTACTAATGGTTTTACAACTTCAAGAAAAAATGATGGTAAGCTTTACAAAAGTATACCAGAAGACAAAAAAAAAACAATCCAGAGTTGCTTTCTTGGGATTTAGCAATAAAATTAATGAACAGAGTGATGGTAATACAAACAATAATAATAATGTTAATAGAGAAAACGATAATAATACAAACAGCAATGACAATATTGGTGTTGGGAATGTAGGTAAAGACTTTACTATTAACAATACAGGTAGTAGCTTTGTCTTTTATAATAATTAAATCAATATTTCATCATTAACAGAAAAAGAATAGAGAGATATTATAACATAGTGGGTATAACTTATTGTAACATAACCAAGTTTAGAATAATACAATTACTTATATAAATTTTGTTCTTTTATTTGAATATTAAAATATGTGTTATTTTTATTTTTTTTGATTACATTTTTAAAAAAACCACATGATTAAATTGTAAACATTTTTTTTTTACAAATTATTTTTCGTCAAGTATAAATATGATGTTTTTTTTTTCGATTTTGTAATTCACGTCTGAGCGTTTCGCTAGCCTTAACATAAAAACAGCCGAAATTTCTTCGTTTACTCTTAAACACATACAAATAAATTTCTCCCTTTTTTAAGAAAAAGAAAATTTTTGGTTATTTTTTTTTTTAAAAAAAAACAAAAATATATATTAATATATTTCTTAATCTTTAAAATTAATCACATGATACGGTTTAAATTTTTTTATATTTTTTGTTTAAAAATGTTGAGATTTAATATCTAAAGAATGGTCTAGAAATCATAAAGAACTATTTAATCTATAAATTGAATATAACATAATATATATATAAGGAAAATAATTGTATCATGATATTTTTAATTTAAGTCATTTAAATCATTAGTATACGTATTTTTTCCCCATATACTCTAGTCATCATTAATAATTTTTTTACTATAGTAAAATTCCATTTGACCTTCTCATTAGCAAAACCAATCTTCTTTCTTTTTTTGTTTCTACCCTTTAAATTTTTTTTAATTTTTTTAGTGCTAAAACATTTTTTTTAGAGAGAGAACGGTTTCTCGAAAATTCCAGAGTGGGCTCAGTAATATTATGGTAGCGATATTTTTCCTGTCATACACTCTACCCAGATTGTCACTAATTTTTCTTTTTTTTCTAGAGTGATTTTTTTTTTTTTTTAATTTTTATTTTTATTTTTTATTTTTTTTTGTAATATTTTAAAACTGCGCTTAAATATATAAATGCTAAAAAGAAACAAACAAATAACAAAAAGTTGGATCATAAAGAAGTTATAGATACAATATTGATTAATTAAGGGAAAAAACCCCATTTTACTTTTACAATTATTTAAAATAGTCAAAGTTAACGATAAAACCAAAACAAAAAAGTATATGTATCTGCATATATCTGTATAGATATATTTTATCTATATTATTTATAATATATATATATATAAATATACAAAAAAAGAACGAAACAATCTTTTTTTAAAAACAAACAACAAAACAACAATTAAAAAAAAATTCTGCTTAAAAATAAAACCATCAAAATACAAATAACTGTTTTTTTTTGCTTTTAATATAACAATGAACTTTGCCTCAAATAGTTCTGCTAATAATGATAGCAATGATCAAAGAAATGCACCTAGTTTATTTCAAAACGGTGCTAACGGTAATAAGAATAATAGAAATGAAAATGAACTTACTGTTTCGAATAATAACAGTACTAGCCAATCACAACATGCAACTCACTCCGTCAATGAGAATGATGAAAACTTAGACAATCATATATTATTGATAGGAGAAAGTAATTCTGAAAACAGCCAAGACAATCAACAAAACTCAAACAATGCAGCTGCATCTGTCATCAATACAATTATTAGAAATGACAATAATAACTCTAAAGATAACTCAACAATAAATACAAATATGAATGACAGGACAAGCGATAATAATAATAACCAACAATCATACTATAATCACATCACCAGTAATATTCCTGAATCAAGATATACTGTTAAGAAATGGTTTGCAAGTCACCCTGAAAGACAGACCGAGTTAGTCAATTTGTTTATTGATCAACTAACTTGGACAAATCATTTAAATTTTACAGAAGCTATAAAGATGTTGAGAACCCATTTTGATTTCCCATTTTCAGGTGCTAGAGTTTTGAAAAGACAATACAACTCACTTATTTTGAATTTGGAGAAAAAAATTAATGATGGTGTTCAATTAGATGAATTTGATGTTTTAGTTATGAGGCTTAAGGATAAAAAAAAAGAGTGTGATGAAAGTAAAATATCTCGTGCTGCTATAAAAAGAAACAGAATGAATGAATTCAATGATAACAACATTCAACAACAACGAAATAGTATGCAAGATATCAGTGATCTAAATGATAACACAGATGATGATGACGACGATGATGATGACTATGAGGAAGGTGACGAGGATGAAGACGAAGATGAACAAGATAATGTTTACAAAGATTCGACTATTATTCACAAATCAAATCATCAAAGAGGAGAAGATTCTACAGATAGATCTCAAAAAGACCAAACTTCAACTGACCCACGTCAAATCAGTTCAACAATTCTAAACAATATTCAAAGACAAATTCAATCCAGATTCCCTAATAGTTTGGCAAATAGCAATTTAGCCAATAATAATAATAATAGTCAACAGATTGTAGAAGTCGCGGTATTGAAAGAAAAAGTACAGGTTTTGCAAACAACAGTCGATGAATTGAAAAAATTAAATACCGGATATCAAGCCATCATAGCTGAAAAAAATGAACATATCAAAAAAAAAGATGATGCATATACCAAACTTGTTGATAGTTTTTTAAAATTACAAGAAGATTTTCAATCAACAATTAAAGAAATGTTTTCAAAATTATAAATGGATTCAAAATTATAAATGGATTCAAAATTATAAATGGATTCAAATCCCAAACAAACAAAAGAAGAAAGAAGAAGAAAAAAAGAGAAAAAACTTTCCAACAAACTATTTAATTGTTCCATATATATATATAACTAAATAAACATATATACTATTTTTATTTTATTATTATTATTATTATTATTATTCTAAGTGTTCTAATCTCTGAAAGTACCATTTAATATCTGTTCAGCCATTATAGGATTAATACCAATAGTGAAATTTATAGATTGATTCAAAGCCTTATATGGTACATTCAATTTTATGGATATTTTTTCAAAGTTTCTTAATTCAGATAAAGCTGAAATAGGGGTTCCATCATCTCTAACCAAATTTATCAATTTCTTCTTAAAAAATGGTAGGATATGTGCTATCACATATTTTATTTGGAAATTTTGAGCTAATGTTGATAGTTTTATGGTATTGCTGTTTTGTAAACTTAAAAGAATAATTGTTTGATAGATTGTTAGGATAAACTTAAATTTAGGTCTTCCTGCTTTAGCAATATCAGCTTCAATTTCAGTTTTAGATAGTGACCATAGCCAATTTAAAACTCTTCCTTGATGTCTTTCTTGATATCTAGCCTCAAATTGATCAAATATTGGTTTGATTTCACTTGGTAAGCTCATAACACTATTAAATTCTTCTTCTTCACTTTCATGATCCTCAGGGAATGGCCACATGGCTTTAGCAACAACAGATGGTTCAAAAACGACAGATTCAGTACGTAAAAGTTGTCTACTGGAAGTAATATCTTGTAACATCTTGGAAATCTTACCTGTGTATTCCAAAGAGTTGGTTTGTTGCAGACTTGCAATAACCTTGATTTCATATTTTTCTCCTTTAGTAGTTCCATGAATTAATCTCTTGGTAAACAATTTTCTGTATTCCAACTCAAAAGTTTCTTTATCTTCTAAATATTGAAACAAGATAGTAATATTCTTAACTTCAATATCAAAATCTACAACTTGACGAGTATTCTTACTGTTTTTCTTTAAAATACTATCAGCATATTTTGCCAAAATTTCAGGTTGATGAGATAATTCTTTCATATCTGGTTGAGCAAAAGAGTTATGGTTGATAAAATTCTTACAACAGCCATCAAAACTTTTCACAAATACAGCTTGTGAACTCATAACATCTTTTATTAATTTCATATTTAGTTGATATAGTTTTAGCAATGATTTGATATAGTTTTGAAAATCTAATGGCTTGATACTGAAAGTAATTTTATCACAACAAAATTTAGAACAACAAGCACCAAAGAAATCACTTAATCTATGAACTAATGATGGATGTAGTTTGATTGAATCCCAAATACATTTGATTAATTTGTATTCTTTGTTTTGAGTGTAGTCAATATCTGATAACTCTTTATTCAAATCTAGTTCATTGATGATCTTGTGATAAGAAGTCCCAAATGTATTCAAAAATCTATCAAAATTATTGATGACTAAAACATCATCCAAAACACCATGCAGAGTACCATGATTATAAACTTTTGTTAATTCATTGATGTTTGTATCTTCAAATTCTCTAATTTTGTTTACAAATTTAACATAATAATTCAAACTCTTTTTATCAATAATATTTTTAGTGAAAACTTGATAGAACTCAAAAGTATCCTTCTCAAACTTAGTTTTGAAATGGTTATATAATGCATCAGTAGATCTTTTCAAATCAGATGCATCAATACAAATCATCATACTAGAGTTTACTGACCAATATATTCTTTGTACTAAATCTTTACATGTTTTTCTAATATCTTTGATATCAAAATCCATATCAATATCCTCTTTGTCACCATTTTCTTCCTCATCTTCTTCTCCGAGTTTTATAACATGTGTTAATTGTAAAGTTCTATATTCATTACATGAATCAATAGTTAACTTTATTAATCGTTCTTCATTAGGTTCATAAATAATATCTCTCCAACATTTCAAACATAATTGATAAATCTTGAAAACAGAGCTATTACCATTAGATCTTTCAGATTCAATCCAAAATCTATTCATGTAATCAAAAATATTATCTAAGGAAGAAATGACTTTAACATATTTTGGGAATGTCTTTTTGTAAAAATTCAAAAAATCTGTATTCTTGTTAGAATCGTCCAGTTTATCAGTAGGTACCACTTCTTTCAAAAAATGAATCAAATAAGCTTCTAACTTGTAATATAAATCACCACCAGATAAAAGTTCTTGCTGTTTAGGTTGATTATTAGTAGTTGATTTTAAAACATTCATATTTTCAATCTCTTTATTAGAAATACTTCTTGATCTTTCAACACAGAAATTGTAAACAGAAGTATAAACTTTCATGTATAAAGCAGAATTACAGTTTTTTTCAACTTGGGACATTGGAGTAGACATATTAACATTACTTAATAATTGTCTAATAGAAGGTTCTATAAAATCCCAAGTGTTGATTAGCATATCATCTGCAGATTGACTATTATTATTTAATACTTCAGACATTGCTTATTTAAATAGAAAACAAAAAGACCTTGAAATGTATGTGTGAATATATAATGTATTAATGATATACTCTTATTTTTAATTAAGACAAGTTTCCATGGGTTTGTATTATATTTAATTGTTGTAAGTTTTAGATAATATAATAAACACAAGTGTGTAAAAAAAAACATGCTTATTTTTTTGTATTTTTTTTTTTGTTTTTCCTCTCATGAGATTGAGTGTTTTTTTTTTTTTTTTTTTTTATTTGTACGAGCATCGGAGATATAATCACAAGATTTATCATTTATAAATTTCTAAAGTTTGAAACAATTTATATAATTAAATATATGTATATATTTGTTTAATAACTTTATAATAACATCTTCTTTTCTTTTATACATTATCTATCTCTGTAAAGAAGAAGCTTTATTTACTACTCTTACAATACTAATTGTAAAAGTTATAACCCAAGAACACAAAATTAAAAACAAAAATGATGACAAAGTTCTTTGTTTTCTGCAGATATAATTAATCTTTGGAGATGATTTCATAGATGGTACTCCTTTAATACAAACCCAATCATCATCAAACATAGACCCAAATGCCAATGCTAAATTAGCAGATGAGAAAATAATAAACAATAAATCCAAAAGAATTAATCTCAGTTTGCCCAATGGATTTCTTAAACCTAAAGGTTCACCTTTAAACTCATCTATCGCCACAAACAGTTCAAACAAAATAGCAATACTGTTTACTACAATAGCCATTATAGTTGATGGCTGTTGGCCTAATGTGTACTTTTCCAATGTTGTTGATGATGTTGTGGAACCAGTGAGGCTATTCCCGTAATATGAACCTTTAGAATTTACATAGATTCTAGAGGACAATGACAAAGCTATTACACATAACACAACAATAAACAATCTGCAGAAAAGAGGAACATATCTATTTTGAAACAATATTTTCTCTATACTAGGTAAAAATTGGGTCTTCTTTTTACCATACTGTTGCTTAAAGTATTCCGTAATATTTTCCTTCTTTTGGAGCATTGACATATGGTAGTTTTTATTATTTGTGTTTATACCAAATCTATTATTATGCTCCCTATGATACACTTTTTCCAAATCCCTTGGTTCCATGTTACCATAATTTGGATGTCCGTTTACTGTACTTCTACTATTAGTTCTATCTACACTATTTCGATAATAAAAGCTACTGTTGATGTTATTCATGTTATGAGGTGTAGCAATTTTATCTTCATCTATTTTATTTTTCTCCAGTACATTCTTTTTCTCTTGTTCCATTTTATCTAGATCCCAATCATTATAATAATTTTTATCAGAATAAAAATTTGTTTTTAATTCATTCACATAACTATTAAATTCATTTTTCTCCTGCAGTGTCTTAAAATTACATTCTTCAATATAAGGTATAGATTCCATGATTTTCAATCTATCTTCACCTCTCCAACGATCATTTAATGTAGGCATTAATTCATTATACAGGGGATGACCTGGTTTAACTTTTATACGGGAATCAACATCACAATCCGAAGATGATGATGAGGAAGACCTAGATGATTGGGATGAAAGAACGTCTTGGCTTGCAACATTTTTTATATATTTGTTGCTAATCTTTGGAGATCCAATTGGAGATTGTTTTATCGATGTGTTATTAGTGCATGTCAAATTTTCAATAAACTTATTCCAATGCATCTGAGAGTCTAGTTCTTGTCCCGGAGAGTTATTTTCCTCATTATTATCTTCTTTAGGATCTTCTAAAGTCATACTGCTTCTACCATCTCGTAACATTGGTTTTGGTTCCTGTAGTTTATTAAACTTTTCTTTTTGTTTATTGTGTCTTTTTTCATTAAATTTCCGTTGAGTGTTTGTACTGTAATCATGTTTATCTATAATCAGGGCAAAAGGTGGAATTGTGGTAGGTTTTAGCCCATAAATATTTAAAAATACTTCAGCATCCTTTACTTTTGCATTATGTATATTGTTATAAAGTTTAGATGTAAATAGTTGTTTTGATGAGGATACTTGAGAAGAAATAGAAGATCTTCTTGTATTCATATTAGTCTTTTGATTTTGGTTTAGTTGTTCCATTACAAGATTAAGATATTGTTAAAATTTTTAGTATTAAAACTTTATTAATATGAACAACTTGTTTAGATGTTTTTTTTTTCTATATATAATATGAATATGATTTTTTGGGGGTTAATAACTTAATCTTTGTATAGTTTTACTAATGTATTATATATCAAGTTCTTAATTTTGTTTTAAATATTTTGTATATACTTTGGGTATTCAAAAAAAAAAAAAAAAAAAAAAAAACGTATAAACAAAATTCAAATATAAAAATCCTTCTTTGTCCCTTTAAAAAAAAAAAAAGCAAAAAAATATGTACAAAAAAAATACACTAACAAATATTGGAAACTTTTTTTTTTTTTTTTAATAAAAAGATTTCAACAAACAATTTCATCTCAATTTTAAAGTTATATTAAATAAGATATATTATAGTATTTAATTAATATATTTTTAATAAAAAAAACAACCAAATAAAATGTTGAACTTGAAATATTCTGAAAGGTTTCTTGTCAGTGCTAATTACTCAATCAATCATAATACTGTAAGATTTTTCAGTTACGGTACTAGATTAAGAAACAAAGAATCATCTGCTATTGTTAGTAAAAGCTACGATGACAAGAAGGCAATTGAACCAATTCATAGTCCGGAATATAACGATTTTTTAAATGATAATTTGAAAATTGTTGCCTTACCAATCAATGAGTCACAGTTTTATTTACAATATTTGCAAGACAAACAATTAATACATTTTGAACATAAAGTTATTTCTATTGAGAAAAAAGTTAGTAATAAAGCTTTGAGTTATTGGCAAAAACTCAAAGACTCCAAAAAATCATATGCCACATATACAGTCAAGACAATTGAAAAACTATTAGAAAAATTACCTTGGTCAGAGCAAAGTTTTGCATCAATTCCATCTGAACAATTTATTATCAAGAGATTACAAACCACAGAGTTAGCTCAAAAGGCATTTCCAAACAAAAAATACATTACATTTTTTGATTATTTAAATCTTGTCAAAACCAGTCCTGAATTGACACCTAAACTGGAAAAAACCCCAATCATCAAGCCTATGAAAATTTATATTCCAAAGATTCCAGGCAACACAGAAAGCAAAGCTGTTATTGGTGATAAGATATACCAAATGGCTGTCATGCAAGCCAAATACTACTCAAAGCAAATGTGGAAATGCATTGCTGCATTTCCCTTGACTTTTCCATTAATTCTTATTCCATTAGTTCCAAATATTCCAGGTTTCTATATCTGTTATAGATTATATTGGAATTTTAAAGCTTTTGCTGGAGCTAAACATATCATGGAAATGTACCACAAAAATCAAGGTTCTTCTTTCCAACTGGAATATGTTCCTGAATTTACCAAGAGCTTTAGCAAAATATATGATACAGAGGAACAAAGATTGCTGCTTAAAAATGATGAACAAATGGATGCCTTTGAAACTCTGGTCAAAGATATGGATTTAGAGAAAGCCAAAGCAAATGTACAAAGAGCTATAATGCAAGAAAATTATAAATAAATAATAAAAAACAGCACCTCTACATGTGAGATTATTTATATTACGAAACATATTTAAATACTTAATATATATATAGGCATATAATATATAATTACTTTGTTTTTTTTTTAACTTGTTAATATATAGATAAATTGATTGCATCATTTTTTTTTTTTAAAAAACAAAACTATATATATATATATATAGGTTATCGAATGTCAAATGATTTCGTAGTAAAAAAAATATATATATAAGAAAAAATATTTGATTTTTTTTAAAAGTCAGTACATATATTAATTCTCTGTTCGGATTTTATTTTTCCTGTCTATTTTTGTTTAAAAGCCGTTCTAAATGCACAATTTTATTGATTTTTTAATTTTTCATATTTTCACCAAAATAGTTCATATAAAAATTTTCAAGAATTTTCATCCCTACTATAAATACATAATAGAGATAAAAATGGTACTTGTTTTTAAATTATATATATTTAAAGGGAGGTTACTTATGACTTTAATTCTCAATTTTTTTTAATTAACAATTTATTAAAGAAGAAAACATATAATAAAACCAGACCTTTTCCAATTAACTATCAAAATGAGAGCTAAATGGAGAAAAAAAAGAGTAAGAAGATTGAAAAGAAAGAGACGGAAAGTAAGAGCTAGATCTAAATAATCTACTTGTTGAAAATGAATTATTAAAATAATTATTTTTTAGAAATTTTCCTAAAGCTTTTTCTTTTCTTTTATTCTGGACTTATACACAAATATAATGATATGAAAATGAAACAACAAAAAAAGCCTTAAAACTTCAACGATGCGATTTTAGACGCTCGGTAAAAACCCCCCAAAAAACCCTCAATATATAAAAAGTTTTTTTTAAAACTTTATATAAATTTTTTTATTATAAATTAATATAGTGTTTTTTTAAGCTTTTTAGTATTAAATCAATAGTATTATAATTAACTTTTTTTCACCGTTCTTTTGCTATTCAAATGAATTTAGCCAATGATTAGATGACATATTTAAATGTTGTTGTTTTTATCTTCATAATATGATAATTGATAAGATACTTAAAGAATTTTATCAATTCATTCGAATATTAAAAAAGTCAGAAATTAACTTTACCTAAATCAAAACGTGTTTTATGTAAAGTTTTTTTTTTCTATTTTCTTTTAAAAGAATAAACTAAGCATAAGCTTAAGCTTAAGCTTGTATCCACTTTATTATATATTGATTAGCGTTTAAAAGTTACTTTCAATAATGTATTTTTATAAAAATACTAGTAAATGGCACATTTTCTTTATAAGGAACGAGCAAAATTACTCATCCAGTTGTTTTCATTAACGGTTCCATGGCCAAGTTGGTTAAGGCGTGCGACTGTTAATCGCAAGATCGGCGGTTCGACCCCGCCTGGGACCGGTTACAACTACTTTTATTTTTTTTGTTAATATTATTTTAAAAAGAAGAAA
Source organism: Hanseniaspora valbyensis NRRL Y-1626 (assembly GCA_001664025.1). Taxonomy (NCBI): domain Eukaryota; kingdom Fungi; phylum Ascomycota; class Saccharomycetes; order Saccharomycodales; family Saccharomycodaceae; genus Hanseniaspora; species Hanseniaspora valbyensis. The sequence goes on from LXPE01000023.1 coordinate 62,071, forward strand.
GGTAATAAACATATAAGTGTATGTTTCGTTTTTTTTTTTATTTTTTTTTTAATCTTAACAGTTTGAATATGTAAGTTTCTATTCTTGTTACTTTCTTTTTTACGTGTGTATCTTGTTTTTAAAAGGGGAGTTTTTTTTTTTCCAAAAAATTTTGATAAAATAATTTGTTTACATTTTTATTTTATAATATTTTTTTAAATATAATTATTTTATTATACTAAACTAAAAACAAAAAAATATATTTAAATATAAAAAAAATATTCATTTGTTGTTGTAAACAATTAAACACATATATAATATTTGTTATTTTAATTTTTTTTTTAAAAACTTAAAAATATGAAGTCAAATCCTCCCACAAATCAACCCAAAATTCTTTAAATGCGTTCCAAGCATACAGAAACCAATTTTTTTTTTCATTTCTTTGTTGATTTAATAATTGTTGTTGCTGCTGATAATAGTTGTATGCACTTTGTCCTAAAACACCACCATTTTCAGGTGCCCCAATTTTTTGAACATAACTATAGATTGAATTTAAATTTTTTGTATGATATTGAGAATTATTGTCATTAGTATTATCATCATTTCTTGCATTATTCTTGACTGTTTGATACTTTGAAACTGATCTATAGTAAAGAGGAACTTCTAATTGTATATCTGCCAGCTCATTTTGGAAAGTATTGTTATTTGTTGCTTCAATACTGTTTATTAATTTACCATTTCTTGTAAGAGTTATTTGAGTTGGTGTTAATGGTAATGTACCATCAAATAGTATTCCCTCTGGTGTTTGACAAGTCAAATTATCATTCACTCCTTTCAAAATGCTACCTGTTCTTGCATTTTGTAAACTGTTTTCAATTTCTTGTGCTATTGAAGTATCAATACTGCAAATGGTAGAGAAAGAACTGACACTTGAGTTAGTTGCTGCATTTTTATCCTCTGAACAGTTGTTGTTAATATTTTTTGACCATAAGGAATCTCCCGAACTTATAAGTAAATTGTCATTGTTTCTTACAGGATACAAAAAATTTGCTATAGTTGCAATCAGTCCATTTGTATTTGTTTGGATTTCTGTTTGGCTATTATGCGCTAAGTAGCATAAATCATCTTTTTGAAATTCATGCTTACCATCAAGAATCTTTTCAATTGTATGTGAGTTACTTAAGTTTGGATTAAATCTTATAACTCTTGCTTCCATTCTGTTTAAAATCTGACTAGATGGAATATATCCTCTAAGCAGTTGTTTCCTATAAACCAATTCTTTTAAACTTTCATTAGGGTTTAAACCTTTTATAGTGACTGTTGGTAGAATACCATACTCAGAGTAATTTTTCATATCTGAATGCAAAACATCAGAACTATCTGTTTTTTTATCTGAATGTAAGTCCAGATTAATATTATAAAGTGCTGTGTTATTGATATCTATTTCAGTGTTGATATTAAATTCATTTTCTGTTGATTCTCTATTTGTAGTAATATGTATATCATCACTCATTGTTATATATATATATAAATATTTATTATATAAAAAAAGCAAGAATGTTTTATTAATATAAGCTATCAGTTACTATATTAAAAAAAAAAAATAAAAAATTCAAAAATTGTTTTCTCTCTAAACATATATTTAAAATAAAATTATTTTTATCTTTTGTTTTTTATTTCTGGTATGTTTCAAAATTAAAGTATTTTTGAAATCCAACAGTTAAAATTTAAAATTAAAATATTTTCAAGTAAATATATATGTATATATATATATATATAATCAAATATAATTACAAAAATAAATATATATGATACAAAAAAAGCAATTGATTAAAACAAATAATCCATCCATTATATCCGATAAGATTTTTTTTTTTTCATTGTGGTTGCAGAGATTTGTTACTAGGAGAGTATTATTATTATTATTATTTTTTTTTACTCAATTTAGAAAGTTTAACGCCAATTATAAAGTTCTAGTTCTTTTTTATAAATACACACATATATTCATGCAAATCCTTATAACAGTTGTTTCACTTTACTGATTTGCTATTAGAATATATTTACATCAAAATAGATATATATATAAATAATTTAATTTAAACAGTCACATGCTGATACATTTATACATACACACAAGAATTATTGTTACTAGTAGTATTATTTATTTCTTAAACAAAAAAGACACAAACTTACCGGTGTTTGGGACATCTCCCCTAAAAAAAAATTTTTTTTTGCTCCTCTCAATTTTTTTTTTTAAAAATTAAAACAAAAAAAATACAATTTATACTGTTCTCCCAACAACAACAAAAAAAAACATTAAAATCAAAATTTTCAGCAAATATTTTTTTTTAGTAGACATTTTTAGAAAATATTGGAGGGAAAAGCAAGAAAAAAAAAAAAAAAAAACACACATCGAAAATAAAAAAAAAGATCAATCAGATAATTATTATCAAACAAAAAATATATTTTTTAGAAAAGAGAAGTTAACCTAAATAACCCTAACAAAATTCAATTTTAATTGGTTTTTTTATTTTAAAATCCTCTTTTTTTTTAAAACAAAATTATTTAAATAGAGAGAATAAAATAAAAGCTTTTTTAAATAACCAATCTCTATCTCTCTTATATATATTTTTTTGGTTTTCAATTCAAAAAAGAAAGAAAAGTATAAAAAACATATAGAAATTAAAACTTTAAGTATAATTTAAATTCAATTATAAAAAGAAAAAAAAAATAATAATACAAGATATTTTATAAATCATTAGCACTAATAATTTATTAAACTTTACTTTTTATTATATTTTTTTTAAAAAAAAAACAAAAACTATTTGCATAAATTTACTTTTGTTATTAAAAACAACATCATAATATCCTAATAATAATAAACCTTAACATAATGAGTACAGAAACAGATGTTGCTATGCAGGAATTAGGAACTACTAGTAGTGCCAACACTTTGCAAAGAAGTGAGTCTCACGAAGGAGATAACATAGACTTAATGATTGATAATGAAACTTCCAAGAGTTTAAACTCTCTTCATCTTTTGAAAGGAGACAAGGATGATCATTTAGATGATTCTATTTTACAAAAACCAATTACAGGAAAAGACCTACTATTTGATCACCAATCTCCAAGTTCTTCTTTATTAGACCGTTGGATCGACAAAGTTTCCAAATGTGAAGTCTTATCTGAAGAGGAAGTTGAAAAATTATGTGATATGGCTAAGGAAGTCTTAAACAAAGAAGATAATGTCCAACAAGTATCCTTGCCTGTTACTATATGTGGTGATGTTCATGGTCAATTTCACGATCTAATGGAGCTTTTCAAGATTGGTGGTCCATGTCCAGATAATAACTATCTTTTCATGGGTGATTATGTGGATAGAGGTTATTACTCTGTGGAGACAGTAACTTTCTTGGTGTGTATGAAAGTCAGATATCCTGATAGAATCACTATTTTAAGAGGTAACCATGAATCTAGACAAATCACTCAAGTGTATGGTTTCTATGATGAATGTTTAAGAAAATATGGGTCAGCAAATGTTTGGAGACTGTTTACTGATTTGTTTGATAGTTTCCCAATTACTGCTTTGGTTGCTAATAAGATTTTCTGTTTGCATGGTGGTTTATCTCCAATGATAGAAAATATTGATCAAATAAGAGATTTGAATAGACACCAAGAAGTTCCCCATGAAGGTCCGATGTGTGATTTATTGTGGTCTGATCCTGATGACAGAGGTGGTTGGGGTATATCTCCTAGAGGTGCTGGTTTCACATTTGGTCAAGATATTAGTGAGCAATTCAATCACACTAATGATTTAGATTTGATAGCAAGAGCTCATCAATTGGTGATGGAAGGTTTCTCATGGTCACATAGCTCCGTTGTCACTATATTCTCTGCCCCTAATTATTGTTACAGATGTGGTAATATGTCTGCTTTGATGCAAGTTGATGAAAGTTTCAATAAAAAGTTCTTACAATTTGATGCTGCTGTTAGACCAGGTGAACCAACTGTCAGTAGAAAAACTCCAGACTACTTCTTATAGATATATACTCGATGCTGATTAAAGAAATGAATAAGAAAAGAAACTAAACAAAAAAAAATATTAATATTGTTATTTGAAGGAATAATAGAAAAGAAATAAAAAACTTTACGGAAAGAACAAATGCAAAAAAAAAAAGAAACAAACAAAAAAGATTTATAACCATATTGTTCACTAACAATAATTTAATTAATTAAAAAACAAAATAATAATATTAATAAAAAAAACAAAAAAAACAAATAATACTGATAAGATATTTACTTCATCTAAACTTATATATAAATCACTTAAAAAAAAAACACACCTGTTCTAGGAAAACTATATAAATTAAAAAAAAAAATAATATTATAATAATTCTGAATTAATAAATTTTACATCATAGATGTAATTTCTTTGAACGATCTAATGCAATATCACACATTGCATTTATAGCTCTTTGACACTCTTGTAACCATGTGTTTTCACTTTGTAAAATTTGTTTCATTTCTTGAATAATTTCAAGTCTATCTCTCCCATTCACAAAACAAACAAATCTTAAACCTTTATATTTTTTCTCATATTTATTGTTTAAATCAATCAAAGCTTCTTTAATCTCCTCAGTATTATTATTATTAGTATTTGAAGATAAGTTTTTCTGTTCCATTTTGGATAAAGCACTAAGCTCTCCTTGAATCTCCTTCGGGACCCCTAATTTCGGATGTGCCTCAATGATGTTACTCAAATGAGTTTTTGTTTCATCATTTATTGAATCATTTTTAGTCAAAGATAACAAGCTAGATCTTACTAACTCAATCATATGTTTATAATCATCACATTTTAAAATATCTAGTTTAACTTTAGGATCCTGTAATGTGAATTTAATCAATGAGTCTGTATGTTCAAATAAAAGGTCAAATATTTTTATTTGTTCTTCAAGGGAAGAATTTTTGAATTCATCAAATGATAAATATGTCATTTTTTTTTTTTTTTTGAGAAGATAACTTTTTTATCTCTCTTTCTACTAATATGAAAGTATTGCACTTTGGATTTTATTTAAAAAAAGAAAAAAAAACCTTCTTTTAATAACAATTAAAAAAACAACAAGAAACAAAGAGTTAATTTAACAATGTACTTATATATATATATATATATATATATAATACTAATTAATTTTAATTTTTTTTAAAAAAACAAACTTTACACACGCTTAACATCTTTTTTTTTACTGATATGAAACTATTATAAAACAGCTTTTAATGTGGGAGTATCTTTTTTTCAAACCGTTGTTCCGATTAAAAAAGAAAAAAAATAAGATCGCTAATTTGCGAGATCAAATATAAAAATAGATTTTTTTTTCGTATGAAATTTAATTCTTTTTTTTTTTTAAAAAAAAAATATGCTTATAATAAAAGATTAAAGAAAATTTGTAAAAAAACTATTCCAATATACTTTTATATATATATTAATATAAACAAAGTGCCATATTTATAAATTCAATTAATAATGTCTGATAACGAATCTATTTCAAGTGATAAGTCTACTGAAAATTTTAAAACTTATAAAGTTAGTGCTAAAAAAAGTTTAAACGAATACGCCAACATTGATTCCAAGGATGAATCTTTGATCAAATGGAAGAAATCTTTAGGTTTACCTACTGATGATGGTGATTTGTTACCTTTAGACTTTGAAGGAGATAAAAGATCAGTTGTTATTTTAAAATTCGAATTATATGACACCAAATCAAATACTTTAATAAATGAAATCAGCTTCCCTAAGTATAGAAACTCTGCTGATGTTAATTCTTTTTTAAAGAACAATTATTTTTCTTCTAGTGACAATGGAAAACAAATCAAAATAAAAGAAAAGACAACATTCAGCATTAAGATCATTTTCAAAATTCAAAATGATTTGATCACTGGTTTAAAATATAAACAATCTATCAAAAAAGCCGGTATTACATTGGATAAAGTTGATAATCAAATTGGTTCCTATGCTCCAAACACAAAGACTAAACCATCATATTCAATTACTTTACCAGAAATTGAAGCTCCAAGTGGTTTATTAGGAAGAGGAAACTATTCTATAGTCAGTAAATTTATTGATGATGACAAGAACGATCACTTGGAATTAAACTGGTCTGTTAATATTTGCAAGTAGATAATTGTCAAATGAAAAAAAAACAGAGAGAACATAAACCAAAGGCTTATTTTCATACATATATATTTACATTAATATTTTCAAACAAAACAAATGTTGATCAATATCAACATAATGACATTTTAAAAGAAAACACTTTGCTCAGATCAATAATTATCATTTTAATTACAATTTTTTTTAAACGCGTGCCTAAACACCACACGTGATCCACACTGATTTATTTGAATTAAAAAATTTTTTTTTTTTTTTGAGTGGCAAATTTTTTTCTTCTTCTTTAAAGCCTTATACAAGATTTTTTCTTGCGTCTTTAACTTTTTTTTTACTAGTAAAATACAGTGTGTGTAAACAAAATTTAAAATTCTTATCAGAAATTTTTTTAAAAAACACTTACAAAGAAAAAAAAAATTAATACAAAATTAGTCTGTAACAAATCACCCAGTGAAGTAAATATTATTGGTGGATATATATATATAATAACATCATAAATTGAAAGATATAAATAACCAAACATTCATTTCAATACCAAAAAAAATAACAGTTATTTTATCTTTTTATACATTAATATAGAAACAATCTTATAAACAATACGTATTTCTTTTTGATTAAACAAAAAAAAAATTAAATTAAATAAAAATTTTAAGAAAAAAACCTTTTTTTTTTATTAAAAGAAAAACTGTTATAAATATATCAGTAATATAGAATGAACAATACCATATACCCAACTAAACACTCTATTTTAAGTGATGTTCTTGCAGTTGAAACAACATTAAACACCGTTCCAGGTGTTAAAAAAACTAATTTGAAAAAGAGTGAAGATTTAAACGTTATTGATATTTTAGATGAAGAGTCTGTAGATTCCATTTTAATTTATCAATTAACTGAAAATGAAAATCTATTAAAAGACTCTGATTTAAACGGATTAAAATATGATTCTGCTATAGATTATCTTTTTGCGTGTTTCAAAAGATTACATTTAAACAGAATTGATGCTAAAAATTCTGCAGTCACAGACTTGGATTATTTCCAAATTGAAAGATTGATTTTGAATTATACAATTGTTATATTACAAATAAACGAATTCACCATTCATGGTGATAAAAAAACATTTATCAACTCATTAATAAGATGGAATACTTTTGACTTGCCTGATTTTACAGTATTCATTCAAAAGATTCTTCTTTTCTCAAAAGAAAATGATGACCTTTTATCAGTAGCAAATTCTCTTGCTGGTGGATTGATTGTTTTTTATAAAGTTGAAAATATGCAAATGCAAGATAAATGTAAGAAGTTAATGGAAATAACATCACCAATATCCGCACACTCAATAAATTTTGTTGAAGAACAGACTAGAATCCTTGAGACAGGTTTAAGATTATTTCAAACTTTGATCAATCAACCTTTATTTATGGAAGTATTTTTACAACTAGGTACTTTTGACCCATTGAATTTTTTAGAAAAAGGTTTATCTAATGATAGTGAATTGAGAAAGAAGATCAATATGATGGAGAAATATTCAATCTTAGGTGTTTTGTTATCTACTAGTATATCTTCATCTTTGAATCCTATAATTGCAAAAGCCATCTACAATCCATTTGTTATGTATGAGGAAGAGCATTTCCGCCAAGAACGTTACATTTATGATGAATTAAAAGAAATAAACAGAACATTAAAAAATATACATATAAGCACATTAAACTTGTTGTTTGAGATCGTTGATAAAATTATTAGACATAGTAAAAATACAAGACAAGTGGTTCTTAAATGGTTTGCTACTCTTTTAAATTACAATAAATTAAGAACCTCTGAACATCAAGACCCCGATACTTTAGGTTATTGTTGCGATTCTTTAATGATCAATATATCTTTATTGTTTATGAAGTTTTCAAGTCATTTTATTGAAAATAAATTTGACAAGATTGATATTAATTATGTTTTACAAAAGCATGCTCTTTCATTGCAATTAGAAGATGAAACAAGAATGAATAGTGAAATTAATGAATGGAATAATCTTTGCCAAAAGAATGAATCTAATGGGTATGAAGCCAATTTCATAACTGAATGTTTCTTTCTCTGTACATCCTTTTTGTATTATGGTATTGGTGGTGCTATTGTTAGAGATTCACTTGAAGAAAGAAAATGCAAAGCTATCAAAGATGCTTTAGAAAAGATAGAAGAAGCTGTTGAAAAACAAAAGAATAATCCATTTGCGATCAAATTTATAGAAGTGAAAAAAGCTAAAATTGAGCAAGATTATAAATTAAGTAAAGCTAAAAGAATGGCATTTGAGTCATTTCTTTTAAACCAAGATATCAGTAATGATATCTTTACATTCATTGGCGGTACTTGTAAATTCTTATTAAGATCTATTGACCCATCACATCAATATCCTGCTAAATTATTTGCGAATCCTTTATTAAACGAAAATGATTCTGAATTTAAGGAAAAACGTGATGACTTGACTTATTTAAGAAATAAAGCACCATCCCCTTTTAAATTCTATCCTATTTCAATTATAGAAGGTATTTTGAAATACTGTAATGTGATGGTTAGGTTTGTTTATTCTCCAATGAGAGAACATTCAATGCTACAATATTTCATAGACTTCACTACTGTCATTTTAAGGAATAATGAATTGTTATCTAACCCTCATTTAAAATCTGATATGGTTTCAATAGTAGCAATTTGTTCTGCAGAACAGAGAAACCATACTGATGCTAATGAATGGTACCTAGACGAAGCTAAACCTGGATTCATGATTAATGAAATCATTTCAAACCCAACAGCTAGTGAATATTTACTATATGGATTATTAGATTTCTACATTCAAGTGGAAAAGACAGGTGGTTCTAATGAGTTTTATGATAAATTTAACAGTAGATACTACATTTCAATGATTCTGGAACAACTTTATAAAATTCCTCATTTTAAACAACAATTGATTCATTTGGCATTAAGTGAACAACATCACAAGTTCTTTACAACATTGATAGCTAGAATGTTGAATGATTTAACCTTTTTATTAGATGAATCATTTGCTGGTTTAACTGAAGTTCATAACTGTTATTTGGAATTACAAAAAAGAATCAGGGGAGAACAAGCAACTACTGATGAATCATTGGAGGATTTGAGATCTAGACTGAACAAAGCTGCCAGCAGAGCAGAGTCCTGTTGTGGTTTGGCCAACTTATCAATGGGTTTGTTTAGAATTTTAACCAGAGACATTCCCCAATGTTTCACCATTCCAGAATTAGTTGATAGATTAGCTAGTATGTTGAATTATAATTTGAATATGTTGGTAGGCCCTAAATGTAAGAATTTGGTAGTTAAGAATCCACAAAAATATAAATTTGATCCAAAGACTTTGTTGAAAGATTTATGTTCCATTTACATAAACTTATCTAATGAAGAAAGTTTTATTATCGCTGCTGCAAAAGATGAAAGATCCTTTGATGCCAATCTATTTGAACAAGCTATAAGAAATTTGCATAACAGATTGAGGTTAGTCGACACTGATTTTGCTGAAAGTATTAGAGATTTTGTTAAAAATGTTCAAGAAGAAAAATTGATATTTGAACAATTGGATGTTGATATGTCTGATTGTCCTGATGAATTCTTGGATCCATTGATGTATATTGTTATGGAAGATCCTGTTATATTACCAAGATCTAGAATAAGTATTGATAAAAAGACAATTCAACAACATTTATTGAATGATCCTACAGATCCATTTAATAGAACTCCTTTAAAGTTTGAAGAAGTCATTCCAGATGTAGAATTGAAAGCAAAGATCGATGCATATAAGAGAGAAAAAGCTAGAGAAAGAGTTGCTAAATAATCCATTTGATATATATATATATATATATATGTTATTTTTTTAATAATGAAAAAAAAAATAATTATCTATACTTTTTATTGTGAAATTCTTCTGATTAATATTGTTATTTTTTATTTTGTGTTCTGTATAAATTTTAATTATGATATTTTATTTTTTTATATAAATTCTTGATACATATATAAATGAAGTTGTTCTTTTTTTATTTTTTTCCTAAAAACATAATCAAATTTAAGCCTTGATAGCGTACTTTCTTTGAGGGAAAGCAGCTTGCTTCTTTTGTTGCTTAACAGTGACCAAAGAAGCTTGGTGCTTGGTCAAAGCTCTTCTCAAAGCTCTGGTCTTCTTAGCTCTCAAAGATTTTGGTTGGTATTTCTTACCAGCGTAAACTTGAGCAACAGCTTCTCTTTGGTTTAAGTTGATGATAGTTAAAACTCTAGCAACAGATTTTCTGACAGAGTTGATCTTTGGCAAAGATGGCTTGGAGATCTTTTGGACCTTTAAAGAAGCTAATTCCTTCTTTAAGTCTTCCAACTTAGATTCCAATTGTTCTTTAGATTGAGTCTTTAATTCGTAAGCCTTAACTGGAGCCTATTTTAAATCAATGTTATTAAATGTGTGTTTTTTTATTAAAAAAAAATTATAATAATTGTTAGTAAATTTATTAATTTGTCCATCATTTTTTTGATCAGTGTGATTATTAAGTGAAATTGAATTCTTTCCCATTTATAACTTTAAAGTAAATGTTCCCATTGCTTGAGTAGTTGGTTAGTTGTTGCCAGTATATGATATTTTCAGAATTTTCTTACAATTCTATTTCAACAATTGAGAGTGTTATTTTTTTTTGTATATTACTGGTGTTATTACCATCTATTAGATAATTTCCATTGACTTACAAATTTTTTTAGAAGCTCATCTTTCATATCTTTTGCTGTTTAAAATGTTTAATTCCATAATGATTTCCACACTTAAACTGTATTTTTATGTTAACACGTCCATTAAACTGTAATCTTTATTCCTTTTTAATTTGTTTATTCATTACAAGTATTTTTCTCATCCATATGTATATTAAATTTTTAATATTTATTATCACTATTTTCTTGTTTAAATAGTAATATCAATTCATCTGGCACATTTCAATCTAGCAATATTCTATTTCAACTATACTCTTGTTACTTAAATGCTATTAATTCAAAGTTGTTGTAAGACTTTTTGTCATTTAAACTCATCTAATAATCGACTATATTTCATTTCAATTTAATTGTTACGCAATGCTTTATAACAACAGAACATTGGTTCATGATGCCATTATACATGTACGTATACTTTACATACCATTTTATTTATTTATTGGTTTGCTGGTTACTTTATCTAGTTTTATTAATTACAAAAAACAGGCTTTTTTACTAGTAATAATATCTATAATACTACTACACACCACACTGAATTTTTTTTTTTTTCCTTACTATTTGGGAAAATAATATTCTTTTGTCTCATTTCTTCTATTAATTTTTTCAGGTGTTAATTTTTTTAGAATGTTTTTTTTTTGAATTACATTTTTTTGAAAAATAGACTGAAAAATGTATTTTTAGGCCGAAAGGTGCTTTACAAAATTACGGCGTGGAGTTTATTCAGTTTTTTTATGTACCAAAAAAATTATTGTTTTTTTTAAATTTTTTTTGTTACATTTTTTTTATTTTTTAAAAAAGCCATAAAGCGTGACCAGAAGATAAGATACATTTATCTGTTTAAAAATAATACACACACTAATAATAATTTCATAAAAGTATAAATATCTTTAAATTATATATATTTTTTAAAAGTTTGATATTAAAAAGGCGGCAGTAGATGCACTTATAGAAATTATATATATATATATATATATAAACATACATATACACTTTGCGTTGTAATTAGTTTGATACATCAACAAATGTAATTTATTGTTGTTAATTTTTTATTTATTTATATATTTATTTTGAAAAAAAAAATAGAATAAAAACAAAAAAAGAGAGAAAGACAAAAAAAAACCATCAAAAACTATCTTCTCCTTCCTCTACTTTTCCCATTATCGTTATTTTTTTTTCTATATTTAAGATTGGTTCTTTAAAGTAGTACTTAACCATTCTAAACCTTCATACAAACCTTCACCGGTAGTGGCACAGGTGGATTGAATGAACCATTGTCTTTGTCTTATGGATTGTAACCCTAACTTTTCAGTAATTTCAGCAGCAGTCATGGCATCTGGTAAATCTTGTTTGTTAGCAAAGATCAATAATACAGCATTTCTAATTTCATCTTCACCCAACATAGTTTGTAAAGTATCTCTGGCTTCAGCAATTCTGGATCTATCGTTGGAATCAACAACGAAAATGATACCTTGTGTGTTTCTGAAATAATGTCTCCACAATGGTCTGATCTTGTTTTGACCACCTACATCCCAGACAGTGAATGAAATATTCTTGTATTCAACAGTTTCAACATTGAAACCAATAGTTGGAATAGTGGTAACAACTTCACCTAATTTTAATTTGTATAAAACAGTGGTTTTACCAGCACCATCTAAACCAACCATTAAAATTCTCATTTCTTTATGACCGAATAAACTGTCAAACAAGGAGGAAAAACTTAAACCCATTGTTTCTGTTAGTAATATTATATATATATTTTTTTTAAAAAAAAAAAGTACAATAAGAAATTATTTGTTAGTAAAATGAAAATTGTTGTTCTATTAAATTTGATATCTTTTTTTCTTCTCTTGTGTGAAGAAATAATCAGTAATTTTAAACAATATTTATTTGAAAATGTGTTTCAAGAATTTGTTATCATTGATGAGTTGTTATTTTTCTTGTTTTTTTTTTTAAAAAAAAGTGATCTGATCATGTGCGCACAAATTTTATTCCAGAATAGGTGGCAAAAAAAAAAGTTGACAAAAAAAAAATCATGGTGTAAATTTGATTAACTTTTTTTTTGTTTTTTGACCTTGATTTAAATTTAGATTCACAATTTTGTTATCATATATCATTATTGTTATTTACAATTATATTAATGATTTAGTTTTAATTAGTTTCATAAATGCAATATCCTTAGTTTGTGATGGTGATACTAAATTAGTAAGTAAATGTAACAATAAGTCTATGTTTATTCCATGTTATCAATTGACAAAGACAAAAACTCCATATTCAAATAAATATTATTTTTTTAAAAAAAAACTTTAATATGATTTAGTATTATTCATAATAGTATTCTTTTATACAGTTGTTCTATAAATGTTAATTCAGCATATATTTATTAGCATAAACAAAGATATATGTTAACCAAAACATAGTTATCTTGCATTTTCATTTTTCTTTTGTAATTAAAACATAAATTATACAACTAATATAAAAGAAGTTACTACAATGTAATAACATCATATATTTATTTTAACATACTTTATATATTTGATTTATATTTAATTTAACTAACCAGAGTTGGTTTTTTATAATTTAAATATTATTTTTTTAAATTAAAAATAAATAAGTTTTTTTACGTGTTTATTATCAAAGTTTCTATCAAGAAAAAAAAAATGAAATTGATTGATTGAAAATAACAACAAGGCAAATTAAAAATGAGGGAAGAAAATTTTTTTAATATATATATATATTTTTTTTAAAGTAAACTATATTAAAAAAAAACAACAAAAAAAAAAACAAACCAAAAAAATTGAAAAATAAAAAAAACACAGCCAAAAAAAAAAAGAAAAAAAAAAAATTTTTTTTTTTTTTCTTTATAAAAAATCACAATCACAAATAATTTTTTTGTGTGATTGTGATTTTCTGTTTGGTTCAAAATTATTATTATTTAATCCGGGTAATAGAGTAAAGTTAAAAAACTAAACTCCGCTCAAGAAAAAATATATCATGTGATTTATTTAAATTCTATATAAAAACATAAGTTGAAAATGATTTTTTATTATAATTAAATAACTACATACAAAGTTTTTTTTTATTTCTAATTTTTTTTTAAAAAAAAAATATTATATTGATTTATAAAGTGATAATATATTTTATTATTATTATTTTTCTATTTTTGCCTTTTACGCATGTTTTCTGCTAGCCATTCTAAACCTTCATAAAGACCATCCCCATTTAAAGCACAAGTTCCTTGTATATGCCATCTTCTATTTCTAAATGCTTTCAATCCTAAACGATCAGCTATATCACTTACTGACAAACATTTATCTTTCAAATCTTGTTTATTAGCAAACACTAGTAATTCACTATCTCGCATTTCTATATCATTCAATACTCTATTCAAAGTTATTCTAGCCTCTTCTAGTCTTCTTTCATCTGTAGAATCAATAACAAAAATCAAGCTTTCACAGTTTCTATAATAATGTTTCCATAAGGGTCTTATCTTGTCTTGACCACCAACATCCCATACTGTGAATGTAACGTTTTTATAACTCACACTTTCAACATTGAATCCGATTGTTGGTATTGTTGTTATAACCTCTCCTAATTTCAGTTTATAAAGAATTGTTGTTTTTCCTGCGTTATCTAATCCACACATTATCACCTTTAGTTCTTTTGTTCCAAACAAGGAATCAAATAAAGATGAAAAGTATGATCCCATTTTAAGTTATATATTAAAAAAAAAAAGAAGAAAAATGGGATATATGAATATATAATATAAAAGGATAAATGCAGAAAACAAATTATTTAATTATGTTTATATTTGTAGTTATAACAATTGATTTTGGCTTCTTTAAAAAAGATTATCATATATTCAAAGAAAAAACATACAATTATTTTATAATTATAAATATATACTGTTTTATTATTATTATTTTTCTTTTTGTTGATTTTTTTTTTTTTTTAAACTCTCCTGGAAAAAAAAAAATCAAATCAAATTAAATTAAAAAAAAAAATAAATATATATATATAATTTAAGTTATCCGAAATTGCTTAAAAAAGCGAATACTATTAATATTTTTTTACAATTTTATAATTTTCTTCTTCTTTTTGTTCTTTGGTTTAGTAACCAATTTTATAACTTCAACTTTTTCTTTTGAAACATTTAATGGTATAATATTTGAGTCAACATTTTCTTGCTTTGGAATCTCTATACTATTCTTCATCCTTTCAATATTCATCTTCTTTAAAATCTCTTTTCTTTGCATCTCCTCTAACTCTTCATCATCTCTTTGTTGTTTTTGCATATTTGTTAATTGATCTTCTAGAACACCAGCATTATTCATTTCATTCAAAATTTTTTCTTCTTCAAGTTTTTGTTCTCTATTAATACTATCTAATAATATATCAACTTGATTATTACCATCTGTGCTATTATTCTTATTATCATTCTCTTGCATTCTTTTGGCTCCAGACATAATCATAAAACCATCTTCTTTCTTTGTATTATCACTAGCCCCACTATCATCTTTGAATAAGGAGTCATCATTATCTATCGCAGCAGCTTTTAAGGGATCTGTCCTAATGATAATATCAACACCACAAAGAAAACATTTTAAA
>LXPE01000024.1:0-73398 GCA_001664025.1 Hanseniaspora valbyensis NRRL Y-1626
ATGCTAAGTGCCATTCAATATATCCATTCTCAAAATATTGTTCATAGAGATTTAAAACCAGAGAATATCTTATATTTGTACAAGGCTGATGATACAAATGTTCCTAAAGAGAAAAAAGATGATATCGTTATCGCTGATTTTGGTATTTCAAAGGAACTGTCAAGTGACCAAGAACTTATTTTCAAGTCTGCCGGCTCCATGGGGTATGTTGCACCAGAAGTCTTAACCAAAGAAGGACATGGTAAGCCATGCGATATTTGGTCATTAGGTGTTATAGTCTACTCAATGCTTTGTGGTTATTCTCCATTTATTGCTGAAAGTGTTGATGGCTTTTTAGAAGAAATATCTATTGGTGAATACCCAATACAATTCCATAAACCATATTGGAATAACATTTCCCATGAGGCCAAAACTTTTATCTTGAAATGTTGCACAGTTGATCCAAAAGACAGACATACAGCTGATGATTTACTTAATAATGATCCATGGATTACTAAAAGTAATAAGAACACTAAAGATTTGTTACCTGACATTAAGAAATCATTGACTCATAGAAAGAAATTACAAATGGCTATTCATGCTGTTATGTTAAACAACCAAGTTAAGAAATTAAAAGAAAAATACAACTTCAATAGTGACAGTGAAGATGATTTAGTATGTGATAGTCAAAAGGGTGTCGAATCTGAAAATATTATGGAAAGAATAAGAAAAGAGATGGAGAAATTATCTACTAGTGATAATGAAAATGCTGATAAGCTTAAGAGTGAATTGCGTCAAAAAGCGTTTGCCAGTATTGTTCAACTTGCCAAATTACAAAAAGAAGAATTATCAAAAGAGCAAAATGAATAAGTCATTGTTTTAGTTTCAATATATAAAGCGGTTTATTAATTGTATATATGAGTAAATTTTAGGAATTTTTTTTTTTTTTTTTTTTTTTTAAAGATAGATAACTTATAAAGTTAATTTTTTCATTTGAATAATAATTTAAAAATATTAAATAAATTTTATGAATTATGATAAACAGAAAAGTACCTTTTTTTATATAACACTGTAAAATCATTCCTCATATGTTCTGTTATCAATAACTTCTTTTACATATTTATCATATAATGATGAAAGGGTTAATTTTCTTATTATTTTTATATATTATTATAAGTAAAAAAATAAAACTGTTGTAGTCAAAACAAAGAGAATGATGCTAAAACATATAAATATAAATATGAGTTAAATGTAAAATAAATAAAAATTAGAAGAACAAATTAATTTATTGATATCAAAGATTCATCATAAGTTTAAAAGATTAAGAAAAGTTTAGTTTTCATTTGTTTTGCCATGTGACCTAGCGTTCAAATCTGTAAGTTTCAGTTAAATAAGAAAGAAAGTGTTAATACTTCTAGGTGAAAGAATATTAAAAGTTAAGTAAGAATGTTAATCTCTTACTTTTTTAGTTAAAGGACAGGGAAGGATAAGGGACTTATTTCAATAGGGTCTCTGTTATTTATTGGTTGGTTTAAATTGAGTGTATCAAGGAATTGTTAACGCCCTTGATTATGCGAAGAAGATTAAGGACCACAAGCAATATCTGGACAGGAAAAAGGCTTATGTTTATCAGAGCTCACATGGATAAATCAGAGTCTTGGGCCACATTATTTCTGATTTGTATAGTCTATGTAGGACCAGGGAACCGGAATAGATTTCTTATTCGAGTTTGTTGAAAGCCGAGTGAAATAATTAATTAAGAAAAATTGATCGATTGCTTATCTACGAGAAAAGAGGTGAGGATAAGAAATTAATTATTTTGCGGATGAGAACAGAAAAATTAAAGGGAGTTTCCTTTTCAGGAAGGAAGGAAGGAAGGTGGTGTAAAACTCAACTTAAGCTTTGCTTAATAAAATGAAGAATTTTATTAAAGCGATTAGATTTAAAATTATTTTAATTTTAGTTGTTATTAAGTTTATTTCTTAAGGTTAAGAAAGTTTTGAAGGTTTTTGAAACCAGCGATTTCTTAGTATAAATATGAGGTGTTTTTATTTGAATAATAAGATTGGTATTGATAAAGAATTTGTCAGTAAAGTTAAGTATTAGATATTAATAAGCGTCACTTGTTCTGATCATCTTAAAGATTATTAATAACAAAGTAAAATGAAAAACAAATAAGAAGAAAGAAACAGTATCTAGATCTAACACACTGCAAGAGCAAACGTGACCTCATTAAAAATTAGAGACAGCTTAGCCCTTAAAAATAACTAATAAAAAATAAAATGGGCGTGTGGCGTAGTTGGTAGCGCGCTCCCTTAGCATGGGAGAGGTCTTGGGTTCGACTCCCAACTCGTCCAATTAATTTTTTACATTTTTTTTTCTTAATTACTTGGAATAATATGATTGTATTTTTTAAGCGTTACAATGCAATTTTCCAAACATGTAAATGTAACACTAACTTGGCATTCTTTATTAATTAATATACAGAGAATGTTATATATATATATTTTCTTTCTTTCAGAAAAATGATATATGTGTCATCAAAATTGTGATTGATTTTTTCTCTGTTGGTTATATTGCAAATGCCACTTTATAAGAATTAAGATTATATTACGAATATAAAAAGAAACAATTTAAATTATGAACAAACGAAACTGGAAGAATATATTTCATTCTTTTTTTTTGTTTGGACTTAGTTTTTGCTATTTCTGGCTCAACTAACAATTGCATTAAATATATAGATATTGAAAATTTGAATTATGAATTAGTATTTGAAGATAAAAATGATATTTATCAACGATTTTATCCCATGACTATGGCATCTGAAGTCAATGAACAGATCATGCATGAAAAAGAGCATAAAAAAACCAATCTTTTTCTAACAAAATTAAATTTCTTATGCATACTTATTTGTTTCTGTCTTTCATTTTCAGTTTTACAAATGGGTTATGAAAGAATTGGTAATCTAATTATAGAGACTGATGAATGGAGAAAAAAAAACAGTTTACTTGATATTAAAAGATCGCAAATAGTTTATGCTGCAATTACCAGTAGTTTTTAATTGGTGATTCAATAGGCCAACTATTTTTAAATTTCTCTATAATTACAATAAATCTTGCAAGAACTAAGAAAAAATATAAAATTTTGAATTTTTTTTTTTTACATGAGTCATGTTCAAATAAAAAAAAGTATATTAATTCAGGCTTATATTGTTTTAGGAGTGGCTGTTAATTTAATTGGTGCGGGTCTTTGCATTGGAAGTAAAAATTGGATAATTTATATGATTGGTAAATTTTTACAAGGCTGTTTTATAGGGATCAATAACACTTTGATTCCCTTTTTTATCAAATACTCTGTACTTAATAAATCTACAAAAGCACTTACATGAATAGTTGTAAATATGTATTCATTAAATATTAAGAATGGTACTCTAACAGGATATATTGTAATATATTGTTGTAAAAAATGGTATATAGGCACTGACAAAGTTTGGGTGTATCAAAACACTGGCTCTTTCATTTATTGTAGTGTGGTCATTATTGGTATACTCATATTCAACTTTATTTATCTTCCTTTTTCAAGGGGAAAAAAACCAAGAACAAGATGACTGTGAATGTAAGTGTTCAAAAGAATATCCACTAATAATTAAAAAAAAATAAATATAACTAGTTTAAATAAAAATTTTAGTCAAACAGTAATTTTAAAAAAAAAAAATTATACAAATCATTGTGATTTGTATTTTATACTCTCTTAATCCTTTAGAATATTTTTTCTATTACTCAACTATAATTTTTGAAGAACTTGCAATAATTAACAGCACAGAAATATTTTTAGTATTTGGTACAATTTTAATTTTTGCTTCAGCTTTAGCATCGTTAATTCCATTTGATATTGCACTTAAAACCTCTAGTAATCCTGGCAAATATTATAAGAAAATTATTAGAGTTTGTTCTTTTTTAAATTATATATTTTTAACTTTGATGGCAGGTATAGGCTATACAAAGTTAAATAAAAATAAATCTATCATTTTTTTTAAAAGTAATAAATTTAGTAATGTTGTTCTTGCAATGTGAGTTTTAACAGTTTTCAATCAAACTTTTGCAATGGAAATTCCATATTATTATTTTATAATAAATTCCAGTAACATTTCTCAAGTCCAAACCATACAAATGACACAGTATATTCAAATTGTATGTAATATTGTAGTAAATATAATAACTCCAATTTTAAATGAACATATAGGGTTTTTAATGTGCTTGATATTTGGAGGTTCTGCATTAGCTTTAACTTTATTCTGCTTTTCTTTTATAATTTTTTTTTTAATTGTATTAATTAAACACCGGAGATAAAATTATTTTTTTGAGCCATGCGATAAACTTGTCACTACGTTTACAAAGGTGGGTGGCAAATAATAATAATAATAAAAAAAAAAACATTTTATTTTAATTGTTTAAATAAGCAATTTTAAACTTATCTATAAATCCTTTTTTATATACTTTACACAGATAAAATAGAAATAAATTTATATTAAACCCAGCAAATAATTCTGGTGTTTTTTTAAAAATAAATATTTAAACAAGCAATTTTGATACATTAACCTATAGACATTTTTTTCTTTACAAAATTGTGTATATATTTATTTAGATAAAACAAAGAACATATATATATATTTTTGTGCAAATAATGGTTTTATCTTTTACAATTAAGCATGCTGGTAAATCTTATCCTATTACCATGGATGATGGAAAACTAGGTATTGATCTTAAAAATGAGGTTATGGAATTAACAAAAGTTCCATTAGAGAGACAAAAATTTATGATTAAAGGGGGAAAACTTGAAGATGAAACTATTTTGTCTGAAAAAATAAAAGATGGTAGTGTAATCATGGTATTAGGTACTCCCGATAAAGATTTAATCAATAAACCATCTGCTGGACAAATTAGAGAAATGCAAAATACTACAGTTACAACAAATAAAAGATTTAAATCTGGGTCAAGTGATGATAAACAAGATTTGTCATTTTTGAATGATTTGAAAACAATTGAGAAACCAACTCTTGGTATGATAAATTTAGGTAACACATGTTATATCAATTCTACAATTCAAGCATTATATCAAATAGGAACTTTGAAGGAGGCTGTTTTGAAATTAAACCGTGCTGATTTTGATAATGTTAATTCAAGTTTAAGACCACATGTAGAACTTGTTTTTGAATTGAAAAAACTTTTTGAAGATTTAAGCTCTGATACAAAGACAAATGTATTTCCTATTTCTTTTATTACAAAATTAAGAGCTATTCATGAACAATTCAAAGAAGTAGACAGAGCAAGTGGTGTACACAAACAACAAGATGCAGAAGAACTTTTCACATTGGTATTGAACTCTGTTGAAATGGTAACTCCAGAAGCATTAGCTGATTTGAAAATTGATATGCTTACAAAAATTACAGATACTGAAAATTCAGAAGATATTAGTTATAAAACAACAGAGGATTCAAAACTAAGATGTCATATTTCCATCAAGACTAATTTCTTACAAGATGGGTTGAAAGATTCTTTAAAAGAATACTTAACAAAAACATCTGATGTTACTAATCAAATGGCTAAGTTTGAATATGATAACAAGATTACAAAATTACCAAAATTTTTAACAGTTCAATTTGTAAGATTCTTTTGGAAAAAAGATACAAAAGTTAAATCTAAAATTTTAAGAAAAGTAACATTTCCTTTTGAATTAGATGTTGCTGATTTATTAGAAGAAAGTTATAAAAAGCAAAAAATCGAAGCTAGAGATAAATTGAGAAATTTTTTGAAAGATAGGGAAGCAGATGAACAAAAATTCATTAATGATAACTCAATTAACAAAACTCCTACTGGAATAACTAAAGAAGCTTATTCTAAATTGACCACTGAAGAAAAACAGACAAAATGGAAAGGACTGTATGATTCAAAAATGAAAGAATGGGATGATAAAAAATTAAAAGAAATATTACCAAAAAACATTGATAAATCTGAAAACCCTACAAGTTGTTATGAATTACAAGGGATTATTGCTCACAAAGGTGCAAATTCAGAAAGTGGCCATTACCAAGCATTTATCAAAGATCCACAAGATGAAAACAACTGGTTAAAGTATGATGATGATGTAGTTACTAAAATTTCAAAAGAAAAAGTAGAAGCTTTAGCAGGTGGTGGTGAGGGAGATAGTGCCTTAATTTTAATTTATAAAGGTCTTGGATTATAATTTTTTTAAATATTTTTTTTTATAATATTTATAATGTTTTTTATTATTATTTTTGACATTAGAGCTTACATATAAAACACATACATAAAAAGAATATTTACATTAGCTAGCCTTTTAAATTAAATTAAAAAAGGTGGGGTGAATTTTTATTTTTTCATTAAACAAAAGACATTAAACACTCAAATCATTTCAAGTTGTATACTTTTTAAATTTTTTTAAATGCTTTTAGATGTGAGTTTTTTGAATTGTTGAATTAAATCATAACATTGTAATGGTTGGTCAATGTTTTCCTTTTTAGTTAAACAAGTTAAGATTTCATTTTTTAGGTCTTGTAAAGGTTGGTCATTCTTTTGAGTTTTTTGCTTAATAATTAAACCTTCAATATTCTTGTGTAAAGAAGTGACTTGTTGTTGTAAAGCAGCTACATTAGTGCTTCTTTTTTCATTGGTTTCATCAGTTTCTTTCTTCTTGTTGTCAAAGTATTTTTTAGAAGCAACAGATAATTTTTCAGCAAATTCATCTAAAGTCTTACTTTCTATCTTTGTATATTCATCTCTAACTTTTTTTGCGATATATTTTTCTTGATCAATTTTGTTAATGATACTGTTTCTGTTTTGAGAAGATTGAAGAACTTCCATGATGACTTTATCACTGATATCAACAGGAGTTTTAGTACTTAAAGATAAGTCTTGTGCCATTATATATTTATATGTATATTTTTTTATGTAAAGGTTAGGGTTGGTTTTTAGCAAAGTGATATTTCAATTTTTGATATTTTAGTTGTCTATTTGTTTTGAGAAAATTTTTTTTTTTTAAAAACAGTTATATGTAAAAAAAAAAAAGGATTATAAAACCTTTTTTTCATTCGTCAAATTAAAAAAAAAAAAAAACTTTTTTTAAATTTCTAAAAGTTTATCACATGATCCACATTGCTTTTTATTTTTACATGTTTAAATAATTTCTTAATTGGGAATGGTACATAATTATTTTCCTGAAAAGGCTTAACAATTTGTCAAAAAAAAAAAAGAAATCACAAAAAAAAAGATTATACATTTATTGAAAAAAAAAAAGTTGAAACTTTGAAAAAAAAAAAGATATTTTTTTAAAATTTAACAAAAAAAAAAAATTAAAGAAAATTTAATTTTATAAAAAAACCATTCAAGCGAGCTATTGATATTTATACATAAAATTTACCTTCTGCAAGGAACTTGAATTCAATACAACTTAACTTAAAAAAAAAAACAATAACTAATATAAAACATGTCTGCTACTCCAAACCCAAAAGCTTTCCCATTAGCCAACTCTGAATTGAGTGAACAAATCTTATCTGTTGTTCAACAAGCCACTAACTTGAGACAATTAAAGAAGGGTGCTAACGAAGCCACCAAGACTTTAAACAGAGGTATTTCTGAATTTATCATCATGGCTGCTGATTGTGAACCAATTGAAGTTTTATTACATTTACCATTATTATGTGAAGACAAGAATGTTCCATATGTTTTTGTTCCATCCAAGTCTGCTTTAGGTAGAGCTTGTGGTGTTTCTAGATCTGTCATTGCTTGTTCCATCACCACCAATGATGCTTCTCCAATGAAGAACCAAATCTACTCTGTTAAGGATAAGATTGAAACTTTATTAATTTAAACAAATCGAAAAAAAAAACATATTTTTTGTTTGTTTATGCATTCTATGATGTTTAATTTGTCTTTTGATTTATATATAACTCATGATATATAGTATAATAATTTTTTCTTTTTAATATTTTAATTTTTTCAAAAAATTTATTGTAAGTTATAAATTAATGTTAGTAGTATTTGTAGATTATGAAGAAAGGGATACTTGTATTGTATCTTTTTATTGTTTCAATCATATAATTTAAACACCCATTTCATTTTTTATTTTTCGGATATAAATGAGAATATTATATTTTATCAAAAAAACAAAAAAAAAAAGATTTTAACACAAAAAAAAGCAGCAAAAAAATATTATCTTAATACCATATTTATATATTATTATCTTTTTAAAAATGTTATTTTTATTTTTACAGTTTAAAATAATGTAATTTTAAAAAATAATTATATAAATAACCCAAAACATTTTTATAATTTTCACTTTCGAGTCATGTCATTTTTGAAAAATAATTTTTTAGTAAAAAAACTCAGACAACAAATTTATGTTGTGCAAGAAGATAGTATTCATATATTAGCATCAATGCAAAATTTAAACTCCAAGTTTTATATTAAAGATGAACAAAATTTAAATTTGATTTTTAATAATAAAATAATTGAATATGAGGAAAACCAAAGAGAAAGACTTGTTATCAAAAAATGTTGTTGTTGTGGAACATTTGTTAAAGTATTTGAACATTCAGTAAAATATAAATGCACTTATTGTAAAACTATAGTTATATTAAAAAAAACAAAAAATTTAAAAACAAATAGTTTATACACAAAAAATGAATTAGAATTTTCATATGATAATTCTATTAGAAACTTTAAAGATACCAAAATAAAAAGATTTTTGAAGAACTTGAATTTACAAATTTATATGCCTCCTGATTTAGATAATTTGAAAGATTGTATAAATTTATTTCATGAAGACAAGAATGATCATAATTGCTTTAATAAATATGTTTCTTTATGCTTTAATTATAATTCTTTAAAAAATAGTTTCAAAAATTGTGACAAAGGTTTGGATTATGAAGCATTAACAATGTATTATGACACAATTTGGAATGCTAAAAGTACTAGAAGCTTGCAAAATCTTGGATTCAAAATTCTTTTAAAGTTTTCTGATTTATTGGCAAATCCAGAAACAGTTTTAACATATGATTTTTTAAGATGTATTATTATTATTATGGAGTGCCCATTAGTGAAAAAATGCTTGAATAATGGGCCACCTTACAGTAAAAACAAACAAGCTTACAGTGAATGTGAAAATCCATTTAATCAAATTAGTAACAATGTTGACAAAAAACATTACCTTAAATTAAGAATGATTAGTTTCCAAGTACTTGTTAGATGCTTTGGATATTTATCTAACTCTAGTGAAGAAAACAAATACTTATTAATTAAAAACATATTTGGAAAATTAAAGAAAACTCAATTTGAAAATTATATCAATTTAGTCAATATTTATATCAACTATAAATTATACAAGATATTGCAAAATGATGAAGCTAAATTAAGTTCAACAAATTTCACTCAAAAAACTAGTCAAATATCAAAATTATTAGGAAGACCTTTTATAAATGATTATGAAGCTGAAGAATATATTGTATTGGATAAATTTACAAGATATACTATAAATAATAATTCAAATGTTCAATTTCCATTAAAAACTGTAAAATTAAAAAATTATATCAACGACATACATCTATTAAATCTGTTTAAGTTTTCATTATTCTTATACCAGACAAATAGTAAAATTGCAATAACTCAAAATGAGTCCATATTTTACAATACTACTGTTGATTTTATAGATCTTCAACTTGATTTTGAAATTTGGAATAACAATTCACAGCATAAAATAAATAATCTGAACAGTAATATGTTATTTATTTCTAATTATCCACATAGTATATCTGTTGGGTATAAACTTTTACTATTAGAAGCACATTTCAATAAAATAATGAATTTCAAGCTGGAAGAAACATTTATCAGATCATTAAATTTTAAAATGGTTAATAATTTATATTTTCATCTAATAATTAATCGATTCAATATGTGGAAAGACACAGTTAAACAGTTAAATGATGAATTAGAACTTTATAAAACATTAAAATGTATTCAAACAGATAGCATGAATAAAGAATTACTGCAATTAGAAAAGCTGGCAAAAATGATTGGTTTCAATATGCATAAACCAATGAGAGTTGAATTTTTGGGGGAACCTGGTTTAGATGCAAGTGGGTTAAAAAGAGAATGGTTTCATAAAATTTCCTTAGATATTTTCAGTAGTAGAAATGGGTTTTTTGTTGATTTGGATAATAGAAAAATATGGTTCCCAAATGATGAACAAAATAAAGAAAAGTTAACAGGTAACATGGATTATTATTTTATATTTGGTGTTATATTTGGATTAAGTATATTCAACTGTGTTAATGGAACTTTACCTTTTCCAATAACTTTTTATAAAAAGCTTTATGAAATACCATCAAGCATTAGAGATTTTGAAGATGTATATCCACAACAATACTCTTACTTAATCTCAATCAGTAAAATGAGTGAAGAAGAATTTAAACAGATGGACTTAAGATTTGAAGTTAACTTTTTCATTGAAGCAGTTAAAAACTATAATAATAATATCCACAATAAAGAAAACTTTGAAAAAAAAATTATAAACAAACCAATTTCAAAGACAATTGAACTTATTGAAAATGGCTCCAATATATCAGTAAATTCTCAAAATAAAATTCAATTCATAAAACATTATATGAATTATTATTTAAACCTATCAATTGAAAAAAGTTTTTCTAAATTTTCAAAAGGATTCAAGCTAGTAATCAATGACAATATACCTTTTCATTTAATTAGTCATTTTGAAATGTATCAAATGTATAACAATGGTATAAATTATATGAAAAGTAGTGAGCAACTAATGAGTAAAGAAACAGATGACTTGAGATATGAATTAATAAAAACACATGAAATTGATTTGTTAGCAGCAGTAACAAAATATGTTAATGAGGGAAAAGTTGATTACAAAAATTGGTCACTAAATAATTCTGAAACAATTAAATGGTTTTGGGAGATTGTTAAAGAACAAACAGATAACGATATCAAGAAAAATATAAAATTTGAGTCATGCTTCTTTTTCAAGCTTTTCCTATTTATTACTGGTAATGGCAATATACCACTGTGTGGTATATCAAGTTTGGAATTTAAAATTAGTAAAATTAACAATCCAAAAGATAAAAACAGTTCATTGTTCCCAATTGCACATACTTGTTTTAATGAATTATGTCTTTATGAAAATTATATTTCTAAAGCTCATCTCTTAGAAAGCCTTCAAACTAGTATTGCCCATACCAATTCAGCTTATGGATTCAGATGAAATATGATTGGTTGAAATGTGGATTCGAATCATGTGATCTCTAATTCCGATAAAATTTTTTTATTTTTTTATTTATTTTGGAAATTCATACTTTTTTTTTTTCTTTTACCAAATAAAATTTTTTTTTTTTTTTTAAAATAATTTCTCTCGAAAAAAGAATCTTTGAAGGATTAAATTTTTTTTTTTTTTTAATTAAATTTAAAAAATATTAAAAACAATTTAATATTTTTTAAAAACCAGGGAAAACTTATAATTACAGTACTAATTTTTTTTTAAAATTGTATATATAATTTATTAAAAAAATTATTCTTTTAACAGATTAAATAAACTTAAAACAAAAATAAAACCTTCGCATATATCCATAAATTAACAATGTTATCTTTAAGATCTAGTATTAGCAAAACTTTGAACAGAACTGTCTCCAAACAAATCCAACAATCTGCTTTGAAATCTACTTATCAAACTCCAAACTTCAACAAGTATTTGAAAGAACATAAGGATGCTGACAAAGCCAGAAACTACACTTACGTTATGATTGGTGGTTTAGGTTTATTATCCTCCGCTGGTGCCAAATCTACTGTTGAAACTTTCATCTCATCTATGACTGCTTCTGCTGATGTTTTGGCTATGGCCAAGGTTGAAGTTGATTTAGCTTCTATTCCATTAGGTAAGAATGTTATCGTTAAATGGCAAGGTAAGCCAGTTTTCGTTAGACACAGAACTAGTGAAGAAATTGCTGAAGCTAACTCCGTCGATGTCACAACTTTGAAGGATCCTCAAGCCGATGCTGATAGAGTTAAACAACCAGAATGGTTAGTCATGTTAGGTGTCTGTACTCATTTAGGTTGTGTTCCTATTGGTGAATCCGGTGATTTCGGTGGTTGGTTCTGCCCTTGTCACGGTTCTCATTATGATATTTCTGGTAGAATTAGAAGAGGTCCAGCTCCATTAAACTTGGAAGTCCCAACTTATGAAATTAATGGTTCCACTTTGGTTGTTGGTTAAACAAAGAAATCAGAAGTTAATTTTAATGAAAAAATGAAAGATATTATTTAAAAAAAAAAAAACAAACAAAAAACAAATGATTAAAATGTTTTATATTTTGTAAGGATTCAACTTGTGTTTAGTTAAAAGAAGACAGAGAAAAAAAAGCAATTTATTTTAAGCCATAGATAAAGAAATGGTTTTTTTTGTGGTAATCATTACATTTATTTATAATGCTACAAGAATATTCATTATTGGAAACTTTTCGTTTTTTCAAAATATAAAAAATTATTTATTATTCTAAAAAAGGGGAAAGGTTGAGTCTTAATTGCTTAATGATATCCTGATAATTTCTTTCCTTTAAGATTGAAAATTTAATCTTATTTATTTACTCTAAATTATTAATTTATTTATTCCATTGATTATTCAAGCAAAAGGATTAAAGATTAAAATATTATTACTGGCTCATTTAAAAAAAAAAAAATATTAAAGTAAAATCAAGACTTTTATTTATTTATTTATTCAAAAACAAAAAAACAACAAATACAAAAAAAAAAAGAAGAAACACATAGAACAAAATAAACATAGAAAATTCTTTACAAAATATATTTCATAAATATTTATATATATATATATCGATTTTATTATTTAAAAATAAATAAATAAACGAAATTAGAAAATTATTATTATTATTTATCTTCTTCCAAATATGCTTTCAATTCATCAGGAATATGCTGCCAACTATCCTTTTCCCAAGTTCTCAATTTTTGGGTTAAATTTTTTTCTACAAAATCAACTTCTTTAATTACGAAAGTATCAAAATTACATTTAGCAATATTATTTAAATCATCAATATTATCTAAATGTTTTAATTTGTTTCCACCGATGTCCATATATATACAATTGTTCATCTGAATAAAAGAGTTTATTGTACTTGATCTTTCATCTGTTACTATATCTGTTTCATTTTGGAAATTCTTTTTGTTATTTTCACACAAACATGTAAGGTTAGTGCTTGAATGCTTTTTATCGGTAGGATATGAAACGTAAGGAGAAGTTAAAGGTGATTTTCTTGGCACATCATAACTACTTATTTTTGTTCCAAGGTATACAGGAAGCAAGGATTCATGCTTATTATTCTGTCCTTTTCTCTTATTTTTTTGTGGAAACTTGATATTTGCTTCTTGTTCTAAAATCCATTTAAAAGAGTTGTTAATATTTGATGGCCTATACTCCTCAATAAATTTCATTCTCCAAATTACTGACCAGTGCAAGTTTGAATAAACAGGAATTGACCTACTCTCTCCAAAATTTGGTTTACTTTTAATTTTCCATCTCATTTTTTTGAGATTTTGTATTCTGAAAGTTGTTGGAATAAACTCTATAATCCACCAAAAAATCTTAATAAATATTGAATCTCTTGCTATTGGAAGTTTTTTAATTTTTCTAAACTTGTGGATTTTTGGATTATTGTTTTCATATTCATGTAATATATTGTCAATTCTGTTTATATTGCTTTGTTTTTTTGCTAAAATATTTTCTAATAATTTAATATACTCAGTTTTATTGTCCTTTTTATTATTCTTAGCTTCTTTTGTTCTGTTAATTTGATTGTGCAGTGGTCTTGTCTTTCTTTTCAAAGCAACATTTTTAAAAGATAGAGAATCATGTTGATGAGAAAGTATACATTTTTCTATTGGTATTTTTTGAACATATTTTTTCAATTTATGTTTTTTAAAGATAATACCTTGTTTTAAAGATTCAACTATTATCCACCTTAATGGAATATTTGATAACTGATACTCATTAGAAATTGTAGCATCTAAATACCAACCACCACCAACATCTGAGTGATCACCAGGAAACCATTTTTCTACTAAATCTGAAGTACTTTGATTTTCAAAAAAGTTAAAACTTTCTTCTAGTGCAGTATCCAGATTTACATTATCATTAGTTAAAGAATTAACTTTAAAATTACCTTCAACTGATATTAAATGCAAGGATACAGATATAGAACTTTTATACTCTGCAAACAATTTACTCTTTTCTAAAACAGGCAGACACATTTTATTAAAAAATACAGTATGATCAATAAATTTATTTCTTTTATAAAGTAAATTTTTTTGGGTGCTTAGATGTTTAACTTTGATTGGTACCCTTTTAACTAAATAACTATTAAAATTAACGAAAGCATTATACTCAGACATACTTTCTGAGTTATTTGCTGTTTTACAAGGGTTAGGTAAAAAATCATGTTGTTTGTATCTTGCTCTTCTTTCATCAATACTTAAAGCATGCCTAACATGTTTTACAATTCCACTTCTAGCACTGAAAGGAAAGACTCTATCTTTAAGAATCCCTGAAGAATTAACTGTATCAAATAACCCTAGAAATTGAATGTTCACTTTAAATGGCATTGAAAATGTTTTTTGAAAATTTTGTAAAAGAGTAGCTTGCTCATTTTGTTCTTCTATTGGATGCTCCAGAAGCTCCCATCCTTGGTATAAAGTCCATGCATCTCCAATTAAATGCTTATTTCCAATTGCCAATAAACCAACTCTTTCTAAAAAACCAGATAATATTCTACAAAGTAAAGCACCTCTACTAAAACCAATCATAAATAACAAATCATCTTTTTCATAATTTTTCATTAAAAATTTATATGCAGTAATAATGTGATTGTCTAAAGATATTGCAAAACTTGAATCTACAATTTTATAAATTTCATTTTTAAAATTATTTAGTATATTATAGTTTTTTCCATATTTTCTTATGATACCTTCATCTAACCTCATAGTCTTACCTATTCCTGGTTGGTAATAACAAACTTGTTTATTTATGTCACTGTTATCCAAAAATTTATATATTTTTAAAACATTAGAGACAGGTTCAACACCAAAACTTTGATTTGTACCATCAAAACATAATACAACATTTTTTCCCATTTAAAAATAAGAAAAATTTAAGAAAAAAAAAAGACAATAATAAATTGCTTTTATCTTTTTTTTTTTTTTGCTTTGTAAATGGGGCTCTTTTCCTATTAAATTTTATTTATTTATTTAAACATTTAATAGTTTTAATTTATTGCCATTACATATGCATATTCACTTTCATAATTATTGGTTGATATATATTGTTTTTAATTTTTTGTGAATTGATAAAACGAATTTTTTTTCTATTTCAGTATTTATTTTTGTGTTCTTACAAAGTAGTCACATGAAAAACTTGCAAAAATAACAAAATTAATAATGCAAATATAAACAAAACATTAATGAATATATATAAATATTTTTTAAAAAGTTTTTATTTTCTTCTTTTTGTGGTTTTCTGTGTTAGAGATTGTAAAGAAGCTATAGGTCTTTTTTTATTAACAGTGTTTGTAACTGTTTTACCATTGTTTCCATATTTACCAGTCCATGTCACTCTACCAAGTTGAGCTTGCTTTTTGCTTTTACTTTTTTTAAAGTTTTGTTGCAACATTTTTGCTGCTTCTGCAGCTTTTCTAGCAGCTTCTTTACCTAATTGATTATCACTAGATATTAACGTTTCGTGATCTATAGTTCCGGATATACCGAGTAAACCACCAACAATTCTATCATCTTCAGCTGTATTCCTGTAATTTTCATCCTTCTCATTGTAATAACCTTCAAATTTATGAAGTCCTTTAACATCTTCAATATTATCGTTTATTCCCCTGGCTTCTCTATCTGTAACTTTGCTTATTGTTTGTGTGTTTTCATATGATAAACTGGAGGAATCTTCATCACCTAAAGAAAACAAATCCTGTAATTCATCCATTTTAAAAAATCTTTTTTGGTTAGGATCTTTCAATATTTTATTTGTCAAAAATTGCTTAAAAATTTGTCTATGATAAATTTTTTCTTCTATACTTCCTCCTATCAAAAG
This sequence comes from Hanseniaspora valbyensis NRRL Y-1626, assembly GCA_001664025.1. Lineage (NCBI taxonomy): Eukaryota > Fungi > Ascomycota > Saccharomycetes > Saccharomycodales > Saccharomycodaceae > Hanseniaspora > Hanseniaspora valbyensis. The sequence continues at coordinate 16,168 of LXPE01000024.1, forward strand.
TCTATAAATGACAACCTCTCTGGTCTGTCCAATTCTCCATGCTCTTTCTCTTGCTTGCAAATCAGTTGATGGATTCCAGTCTGGATCATAGATGATAATTCTAGTAGCTGAAACCAGATTAATACCTAATCCACCCACTCTAGTAGTTAACAAAAAAATATCTATTTTGTCATCATTATTAAATTTATCAACAATAGATTGCCTACTTTTAATATTAGTAGTACCATCCATCTTTAAATAAGTAAACTGTAAATCATTTTTAATAAAAGCTTCAAGAATAGTCAACATTTGTCTAGATTGAGTAAATAGTAAGGTTTTATGCCCATTTTTCTTAAAATCAGTAAGCAGTTGTTTGATAACTTGCATTTTACCTGATCTTATAGGGTTTCCAAAATCTTTAGGTTCTTTGGATAAATCAGCAACTAAATCAGGATGATTACAAATTTTTCTTAAATGATCAATACCAAATAGTGCTTGAAACTTACCTTTCTTTATTTTTGAAAGTTCTTCAGAGTTTAAAAATTGAATATATTTTGCCCTTTGTGGTTTAGTCAATTTACAAAATAATACCAGCTCTTTTTTCTCTGGAAGATCTTTAGCCACATCTGCTTTGACTCTTCTCAATAGAAATGGCGATATGATATTTTTTAGTTCAACAGCACATCTGTAACCTGTTTGAACTTGCAAATTAGTAGCATTTGAATAACCACCTTCATTAATAGGCTGTGCAAATTGATCTTGAAACATGGGAAGAGTTCCAAGTTTACCAGGATAGATAAAATCAAACAAAGACCATAATTCATTTAAATTATTTTGAATTGGAGTACCAGACAGAATTAATCTATTTTCACATTTTAATTTTTTACAAGTGATTGCAACTGCCGTATTTGGATTTCTAATTTTATGTCCTTCATCCAAAACAACATAATCATATTCTTGAGATAATAGTAATTTTGAATTTGATTGAAGACCAGAGTAAGTTGTGATAATTACATGTCCTTCTTCTCTGATTTTCTCTAATGTCTTTTTCAAATGATTAGTAATTTTGGCAACTGATTGTAAGTTTCTTTTCTTTTTCTTTTTTTCTATCATATTTTCACCATCATTCACAGTAACATTTTCATTCACATAATCTTCATAATCTAAATCTTCATTCATCATAAGAAACTTATCCATTGTTGATTCATCTAAGTTTTCCAATTCTCTATCAAAGATAGCACCCATAGAGTGAAAAATGACACATCTAAAACAAGGCCACCATTTGGTTAATTCCACAAACCATTGTTTCATAACTGTTGCAGGACACACTATAAGGATTGGCTTTTTAAGTTTATTTGAGTGATGCAAACTAGCCAAAAAGGCAATCACTTGAATAGTTTTACCTAAACCCATTTCATCACCTAATATTCCACCAACACCTTGTTGATAAAGTTCCCAAAGCCATTGTACACAAGTCTTTTGATAATTAAACAATTTTGAAAATATTTCTCCTGGTATTTTAAAACCTCCATTTAGAGAGGCTGTTTTAAAATTTGGATTTGTGTTTAACCATTCTTCTAGTAAAGAATACTTGGGGTTGACATTTTTTATACTTCTTTGTTTTATTCTATCATGAATCCATGCTTTGAGTCTTTTTTGATACATATATTCATCACCATCATCTACAAATATTTTAGATTCAATCAAATTTTGTTTTTTTTTAAATGATTTGTCGTTCAATTCATCAAGTTCTTCTTCATTGTAAGAAAGAATATCGTTTTCTGAGTCACTGTCATTATCAGCACCATACAACTCTTTAGTACTAGGTTTATATTCATCTTCATCTTCAGATTCATTTTCTGACTGACTGTTATAGTTTCCTGTTGGTATGATAACTTCGTTTGGGTTTTTGATAGTATCTTCTTTTTGTTCATTTTCCATTTGAAATTCATTTTTAGATCCAAATGCTGTAATTTTACCAACTCTAATCAAAAAATCATGTTCGCTTTCACCAGGTAAAGGTTTATCATCAAGCCCTTCGTGTTTAGTAATCATTTTATCAACATCATTGTCATTTGAAATATCTCTTTTCAAAAGTTCAATTCTACTCTTTATTTGTCTTAAATCTTTAAGTATAGGTTGAATCTGTTCCTCATCTAACAGTTTGATTCTGTTTATATACTTTTCTTTATCTGATATTTTTGTTGTGGATTTATAGGCTTTTCTTTCTAACTCCCTCTTTTCAGAACGAATTATTGCCAAATTATCTTTGGCTCTTTGAAATCTTCTTCTCTCAGTTTTCAATCTTTGAACATCAATATTTTTTTGAGCTTTATTTTCAACTTGATGTTCTAAAACATTCTGTTCAATGACAGTTCCAACTAGATTATTGAAATTGTTGGAGTCATCATCATCATTACTAATATCAACAATTTTACCATCATCATTTTCTACAACTCCCATATTAAAACTAAAAAAAGATAAAAAAGGAAAAAAAGATTTATTTCAAATATATTTTTTATATAAATTGTACTGGATATTATTATATATATTATATATAATGATTGTTTTACAAATATTAAATTATTGTAAATTAAATATTTTAAAAAAAAGAAAGAAAGTCTAATTTTTTCCCTTTTACTATAATTTTTAAATTAAAAAAAAAAAAGCATAATCATGTGATAATTTCTATAATTTTTTAAAATTAATAAATAATTTAATCTTTTTTATATAATATATAAAAAACAGTGGCCATTAACAGTTTTGAATAATCTATATAATGAATAATAGTTTATAACAATTCCTATTATTGCAATTTCCTTTTTTTTAAAATTTTTTTTTTTAATTTTAGCATTCTATTTACATGTGCTTTGGATAACATCTTTCATTAATTTTTTATACGATTAATCTCTTCTTGTGTCCATTTTTGTAACATTTTCTAATTCAACTTTGGCATTGAAGTTACCTTCACACATTCTTTTATATTCTTCTTCATGTTTTCCTGTTGATAAAGGAGCATTACCAGATAATCTTTTAGACCTATCAATCATACCTCTTCTACAATCTAAAAATGTTTTCAAATGTGCTAGACAAAGTTCTGGGAGATCTTTATTAAGATTTGGATTTTTTAAACACTCACTAGGAGTATTTCTATCTAATAACACACATGGTGATTTCTGAAGACATATAGCCAATGCCATTCTTTCATCTTTACAACTTGCACCCATTATTAAATGTAATATATTTAATTATTTTTTTTAAAAGTTTGGTTTTTTATTAGTAAATATAAAAAGACAATTAAAAAAAGAAGATTCTATATAAATTTAAGAAATTGATTCAAGCAAAAAAAAAAAAAGAAGAATAAAAATTGAAAAAAAAGTTAGCCATTAGTCGGACTTTAAAAAGAAAACGTGACTGTGCTTCTTCAGATTTTTTTTTGGAAAGGGGGTCAATATATCCAAAAAAAAATAAAAAAAAATTCAACAATAAAAAAAAAATCTTACTTTCCCCTAGCTTTTATGAAAAAAAAAAAAAAAAAGAATGTTATAGAAAATCAATTATAATTTTCATTATGTTTATATATTTTTATAAAAATATGTTTTCATGCTATATTAAATATTAATTATTAAACCAAACAAAAAATATAAATACTTATTTATTTTTTTTTCTATTTACTATATTATAAAATTTTTTTACCTCGGAAATGGCTGATAATAATGACAATGAAACTAACAAAAAGAATTCTACCTCCATAAATGATGCTGTTTGTGATAAAAAGAAACTTATTTCAAATTGGTGGGATCAAACTTTAGAATTGTATTCTCAATTGGTAGACAGTGATTTTTTGGAAAAGGAAAATTTACACAAACTTGCTGTTGATAAAAAAGAAGAGATTTTTAATGATATAAACGGGATTTCAAATGATATTGTCAGTAATATTTTTGAACAAGTGTTTGGTTTACCATCCCATAACCCAACAAGACTTAATGAAATATTACCTGTAATTGTAGGTCCTTTAAAAAACCCTACTGAACTTCAATATATGAAGTGTTTAGAAAAAGATGGTGATATTGTTTGGGATACTAAAGGTCAATTCAACTGTTTGTTCCCAGAGACCTATTTGAAAGAAAGAGGTTTACAGGATTTGCAATTATCAAAGGAAAAAGTCGCCAAGGATACTGACCATAAAAAATTTGGAATGTTTTTTAATGATTACAGTAAATATTTGACTTGGAAATATGAAAACAAGAAAAACAATACAAAAGATCCTTCTACTGGAACATCTGATATTGATGTTTTTAAAAACAAGTTAAACGAAGACTATCAATATTATAGTTCTTATATAAAACAATACACTGATGAAAAAGGAAATTTAGAAAAAGAAAAAATAACTAAAACAAAAAACCAAACACCAGAAGGTTTGAAAGTTAGAATTGAGAGAGTTAAATTCCCTTCAGATGGTAGTTCTCCAAAGACAGAAATTGAAGAAAAATTGATACCAAAGAAATAAAATAAAAATAGTATGAATACATAAAGAAACATAAAAAAGACAAAAAGGAAAAAAAAAATAATCATGTATATAACTTGTCAACAATTATTATTTATATTATGAAAAAAAGAAAAAAAAGTCGGAAAAAACACCCAAGATAAAGGCAAAATACAGAATCAAACATTTATTATATATATATTAATCACTTAAATTTAATTAAAATTTTTTTAAAACTACAATTTATTCATCATCATCATCCATATCTTGATCATCTTCCATATCATCTTCATCTTCATCTTCATCTTCATCATCCTCTTCTTCGTAATCTTCTTCCTCTTCTTCTTCACCTTCCTCTATAATATCTGCATCGTTATTTTCAGTTACATCATTTTTAACCACCTTTTCTACAAGATTCATCTTTTTAACAACATCTTCTTCCTCTTCGTTATCTTCATCATAGTCTCCATCATCCTTATTGTCTTCCTCCCCTTCCTCAGATTCACTAAAATCTTCATCTCTAGGTACACCTTCAGCATTAACAAGACCAATACTTTTCATAGCATCCAAAGGTTTTTGGTTATCATCCATAAAGCAGTATCTTAATTGCTCATTATTGTAAGCTTCTATAAGTTCTACTCTAGGTGGAATTAAAAGTTTTAAAAAAACAAATGGATCAATATGTGAAACTTCTGCCAAATCATCATATGTTAGTCTATTGCTGTTTGGATTTTTGGTTTGAAGTTGATGGATAGTTACTGCTTGGTCTATAAACTTTTCAATAAATATTTGAGTAGAGATTCCTGCTGCTATATGTGCTTTTTTAAATGCAGCTGGGTTTTCTGGATCTGTTTTAAATATTTTTTTAATTTTTGATAATGGAAGTTGAAGAATCTCTTGTGTAGTTAATTCGTTATTTTCAGTATTCATTTTTATTTGGTAAAAATAATTACAATTATATATTAATTGATTATAAAAAAATTTCTGTCTTTATTTCTTTCTGGTTCAGTTCATAGTTTTTTTAATTATCAAATTAAAACATATTTATTTATAAAATTTTAAATTTGTGCATATTTTTACTTTTATTGTGTTTTTTTTTTTTTTCAAAATATATTTTTTTCAATTTTTTAAATCAACGCGAAAACTATAATATAAGTTACAATTCAATTTTACCTGTGAAACAAATAATTATTTGATTCATTTAATATTACAACTTTTTATTTCATATATATATACATATATATATAATATAATTACTATCAGTAATAATTAAAACCCATCTAATTTATCTGTTTACATTTAGTTACAAAGTTGTCTTGTGGAAGACCTGCTGCAAAATCTTCAATGTAAAAAATTCCTTTTCTATCTAATAAATAAAGCTTATGACCATTTTTATTGAATTTCATACTGGCTGCTTCCCTCAATTTATATGCATTACTTATATTTTCTAAAATTAATACACGTCTCTTTTCATTATTTTCATCAAAAGAGTTTGTACTTGAGGCCATTAAATATATTGTTCCGTGTTTGTCTAAAAATACTATACTATCATTTCTAGGTGATATCTCACATTTATAAATCTTAGATCCTAACTCATCTAATCTTAGCAACATCGAAGGTTGAAGGACTGCAGTTTTACTCTCTTTAGTCAGAGTTTTGTTTCCATTTTGAGGAGTGGTGGATATACTGTTTGGGTTTAATTTATTTAAACTTTTTGAATTTTCTCTTATATTGTTTGTTCTAATAGTTTTTATTTTAGTATCCAAAATGATAGGTGGTGAGTTATATGCAACAGAAGTAACACACATCAAACCTGCATTTCCAGGGAAAAGATGAGTACTCGTGATACCCTCACTTTCCAAAGAATTATCAATATTTCTTATAGATTTCATAATCAATCTAGGTTCATCAATTTTTTTTAATGATATTAATAAAAATCTATTCTCAAAACAAGTGGAACAGGATAAATACATTCCATCATCTGAAAATTGTAGAGTATTAATTGGATCCCTATATGGTAATGTTATAGTCACTGGAGGTGGAAATTTAGTATTTTTAATAAACTCATTTTTATCAGGAATTTCAACTTTTTGAAACACAATCAATGCTTGCTCAGATCCCGTTGTTCTTTCCTTTCCTGTTATCCCACATGCAATTTGGTTTTTTAATGAATTAACATCTAAACATCTGATAGGAAAACTGTATTTTAGAGTTTTCAAAATCTTTCCATTTTGCTCCAAATCAATAATTCTTAAAATCCCTTTTGTTCCTGCTATAATTAAAATATTATTCATCAGTTTACAAAATAAGTGATCCCAGTCATTAACCTTGTTATTGTCGACATATTTATTTTTCTTTTTTTGAGAGTCTGTAGTCATGATTCTATATGATTCATCAGGTATGATTGTCTCAATATTTTCCGCCTTTATCATATCATTGAAACTTTTTCCATAATCACCATTTATTTTTCCACAACACATCATTTTGAATGGCTGTTGATTCTTTTTTTGATCAAAATTTTCAAATATTTCAAAAACTTCCCATTTATGTTCACTTAATAATACAAATTTAGTACAATCTGATGATATATCTGTATTTATAAAAAGCTTTGCCTTTGTTGTAAAAAATTTTGAATGAACATTAAACTGAGAACGTTTTCTATACATTGGAAAACATTTCGAGTAGAAAATTTCTTTATTTTCATCATCTTCCGTAACTTCAACTGGATAGCTCTTCTTTTTGCTTGAAGTTGTATTGTGATTTAGCAAACTGCTTTTAGTGTTTTGAATAGTGGCTGTGATGCTTTGATTGGATTTGTTAGAACAAGAAGTTTTATCATCACTAATGTTTTTATTATCAAATGTGTTTAAAATTGGTACATTAAATTCAAAATGAGAAAGCATATCTTGTTTCCCCCCTTGTGCATCTTTATCACTTGTTTTAGTGTATATAAGCTCTTGCTTTTCTTCGTCAAGCAATAAAGCTTTATCCGTATTATTGTCACTAAGGGTACCTTCAACTGGTTTTCTTGTTTGAACTTCAGTTTCCTCAATATCATTTTTAATTTCTATACTAATAGATTGAAATAAATGTAGCAAAGATTGTGGTTTTTGATTCCTTTTTTTGGAGCTTTTTTGTACATCAACATTAGATTTACTTTCAATGAAAAGATTGTTATAATTATTTTCAATTATTTTTTGCCTATATTTTACAGCCTTTTGTAATCTAAGTTCATCAGATTTAATATCTTCAAGCTCTGCTTCATTACTTTTTGCAAAAGAATAATTAGTTTTTAAAAATTGCAATTGATTGTATAACTGAATTAATGGTTTTACAGATTTCCCATTTATCAAATCTGTAAATTTGAAACAAATGGGACATATATCTTTATGATTTTCAAAATTTAATTTTGTTGTATAAATGTTTTTTTCTTCAAAGATATTCATATTTTGATTTTCAACATTGAATGAATTGAGACCTTGTTGTTGTAAAAAATTAAATATTTGATCATTTTCATAATATTGAAATCTAATCATTTTTGAAATAATGCATCCACATTGTAACTGTAATGGTTGACTAACAATATCATACAAAACTTTATATAAATTATTTCTATCATTTTTTGTTTTTTTAAAATCAGGACTTCCATTGTGTTCATTTTCATTTGATATCTCTAATTCGTATGGTAAATATAAAGTATGTTCAATATTCAAAATAATCGTCTTGAATTCATCAAAACTAATTGGATTTGTACTCATTAAGTTACACAAGTATAAATTATATAACAATAATTTTTTAAAAAAATATATGTAGTTACAAGGAAAAGGTTATTATTATTATTTGGGTTTGGAGTTTTTGTTCATGTTAATTTTATTTAAAGTTTAAATATAGATAAGAAGGAGAATAATAAAAAAATTTTTTTTTTTAAAAAAAAAAAAAAAAAATCAATTGGCTATATATGTCTTTTTTTTCTGTTGTTTTTTTTGCGCTTCATTAAAATTAAGCTTTAAAAAATTTAAGAGAATTGCAATGTACATCAAAATTATTATTAATCCCTGTTTATTAAAAATATTGTTTTTGATTTTCCTAATCTGTCTCTATTTTTTTTAAAACTGTATTGGTTATTTCTCACTTTCTCAATATTTATTTTTTTGCTTATAAGTAATTTTTTTTCACTTTTTACTGCATCAAAATCTTTAAAATCCTCATTTTTGTCTTCATCATCATTGTTGCTAAAACTTTCAATGCTTTTATTATTCTTTTTTAAATTTAAATTATTAAATTCTTTCTTGTTGCCTGGTGACAGATTTTCTTGAATTGATGGTGAGTTTAAAAAAATTACATCACTTAATGAATTATTCCTGTCATAATTTCTTTTTTCATTTCTAGATTTTACTATATAGTGACCATTAATATTTAAATTCTGATCTTTTAGTAAATTAGGTTTTTTAATTTTTGCATTATTCCTATCACCTACATACGATAATCTTTTTTCTAAATTAGAATTGCCATTGTTTTTTTCATCCCTGTTTTGATCTTCTTTATAACTAACTTTTTTATTATTAATCAAAGGTGAAGCTTCAAGCAAATCAGTAGCAGAACACAGTTTAGTAAATTCCTTAACATTTAGTTTCTTAAAGCTTGGTGTTTCACAGTTTTCTTCTAAGCAAGATAAAACCAAACGATGCAAATCATTATTTGAACATAAATCTTTTATATCATCTAAGGTGTAGTGAAAATTGGAATATTTTCCTAAATTATTACTTGTACATTCCATCAAACAATGAGTCGGCAATTTCAGTCCAGACAACAAATCAGGTAAACTGATTAAAACAGTTGATATTATAAATGAACTATGCAATTTCATCTTTCTTATATCTTGTAAAAAAAAATATAAAAAAATGGAATAATAAAGTGCTTGGTTTTTTTTTTTATATTCATTTACAAATTTTTTCCTAAAATTATATATCTAAAAAAAAAAAACATTACAATATATTACAACAAAATTAACCTTTTGTACATGTTATTAAATTAATATATCTTTATTATTATTTTTTTTGTGAATTGATTAAACATAATTTTAAATACGATAAAAAATTTCAAAAAATAAATTCTTATTGCTCTGGGGGAGGTTCGAACTCTCGACCTTTAGATAACCCGAATTAACAAGTAATTATGAGACTAACGCTCTTCCAACTGAGCTACCAAAGCAAGTAAAATTTATATGCTTTCGTTTTTATGCTCAAAAAACGCTTTTACACAAACACAAAAACGTGATTATAAGTGATTTTGCTCTTTATTAGCTTTTTAGAATTCCAGATAATTGTGTTCATATTGTGAAGATTTTAGTTAAGATGACAAAAAGATATATCAATAGTGCTTAGAAGTACCTTTTATATTACTTGCTTACGGGAAAGAGCACACACGTTTATAAATCTTTTGACTGATCCAATTATTGATTTTGCTTTTGAAGTTTTAGAAATATATTCTCTAATTACCTGTTGATTTTATTAAACTTGGCATTTATTATTGTTTTCTTTTCGTTAAATAATCCAATGAGCTGTCATATTTGTGGGGTAATTTATTTTAAAATAAAATTATCCAATAGAATTTTGATGTATGCTCATTTAGCGCTAAATATATATATATAAAAAATAATAATGCTACGGTATAATTTTATGCTAATTGAGTTTGACACCTTTTTTCAATTTCAGTTTTTGAATCATTCATATTACTATATTATTTATTTAAGGGACTTTAAGTTTAAAAATGATGATTTGCACCTTGTTTTAATAGATGATTTAACTCCCGGAAAAGAGTATACCGAAAGTTCCGTTATAAAGAGTATTTTTTTTTTTTTTTTGAATATATTGAAAATACAATTTTCCGTGAATCGGTAAACAATTTACGTATATTTTTATTTTAAAGGGGTTTTTCCATTTTTTTTTCCATATAATTTTTTTTTTTTTTTGGCCATTGTAAACTATTAACCCCCCATATTATTTTTCCTAACCCCCTTTAATTTTTTTTTTTAAACATATGTACAAAAATTAAAAAAAAAATAAATTGTAATACACCTCATTAAATGAATAATTCAAAACTATATAAATGAAATGTTGTACCTTAAAATTTATTCACAATTTAAAAATATAGTATATATGTATATAACCTTTAAATTATAATTATATATACTATTTAAAAGAGCGCAAAAACCAAGAAGTCAAACTATTTAAATAGTTAAATAAAACATATCACAAAAACAAAATTACATAATGTTTAGGATTAACCAGTCAAGACTACTTGCTTTGACTAAACAAAGAAGTCCTTTCATATTGCAAAGAAATTTTCACACTTCTGTTCCAAAACTTCAAAATTCAATACCAAAACGGAAATTCGATTTTAAAACCATATTTTCATTAAAAAACTTACTTAAATATTCTGTCATATCTATAGGTTCTGTTGGTTTAACAGTTTCTATTTCCTTATTAGCATTTTTCATATACGATTCTACAACCTACCCTGAAAACACTTGGGTTGATTTTGAAACACCAAATGATATTATTAATCCAAAAAGAGGTGGTCCGGAAAACCTACCTATAATGAACATCAATTTGGACAAAGCGGGAACTGATGAAGTGAATGAAACAACAAGAAAACCAAGACTTGTTATTTTAGGTAGTGGATGGGCTACTGCTGGTATCTTAAGTCAAATTGACAAGGATGAATATGATGTTACTGTCATCTCCCCAACCAACTACTTTTTGTTCACACCATTATTACCTAGTGCTGCAACATTTACTTTAGATGTGAAAAGTTTGAAAGTTCCTTTGAGAAAATTGTTAGGTGCTTTGAAAGGTCATTTCCTTGAAGGCTGGGCTGAAAAAATAGAATATAAAGATAATTTAGTTAAAGTCACTCCTTCTAGATACTCTTTGAAAGAAACAGAGACAAGATCCACTCATTTCTGGACAGAAACATCTCAAAACTTAGATTTAGATGAAAAAGCTACTTATGAAAAACAAGTCGAAGAGTTACAAAAAAGGGCATTTTATGTTCCTTATGATAAATTAATTATTGCTGTTGGTGCTTCTTTAAATACCCATGGTGTTGAAGGCTTAGAATATTGTTCAAGATTGAAATCTGCCAAAGATGTTGTTGATATTAGAAAAAAAATCAAAGCTAACCTTGAATTAGCCTGCTTGCCAACTACTAGTGAAACTGAAAGAAAAAGATTGTTAAGCTTTGTTGTTGCAGGTGGTGGTGCCACTGGTTGTGAGTTTGCTGCTGAAGTTTCTGATATGGTTAATGAAGAAGTTACTAAAATTTATTCCAAATTAGTAAGAAGAGATTGTTCCATACATATTATTCAATCAAGAGACCATATTTTAAATACATATGATAAAGCCATTAGTGAATTCACAGAGAAAAAATTCATAAATGATAATATTGATGTTCAAATTAACTCTAGAGTTCAAAAAGTTTTACCAGATAAAATTTTGTTTAAACAAAAAGTTGGAGAAAATGAATTCATTGAAAAAGAACTTCCATTCGGTATTTGTCTATGGTCTACAGGTTTAGCGGCAAATAAACTTACAAAAGATTTAGCTGCTAATTTAGGTCCAGAATTCCAAAAGAATAAATATGCTTTAGAAACTGATTCTCAATTGAGGGTTAATGGTTGTGAAAATGTTTATTGTATTGGTGATGCATCAACTGTAAAGACAGATATGTCTGCTAATGCTGTGAGAGATTTGAAAACCTTTTTGTCTAAAAATAATACATTCATTCAAAATCATCCAGAAATCAAAGATTTGAATACTTTAGATGCAAACCTATCTGATAACTTGACTTTTTCTGAAAAAGAAGTTAGATCCTGGAGTGAATTTTTGTCTAGGAAATACCCTTCGACTATTCCTCAATTCAATAATTTGGAAAGTTATTTGGTCAAATATCAAAATGAAAATAAAATATTTGTATTCAAGGATTTAGTTGCTCTTTTAAAAGCTATAGAAGCCCAAGTTACATCCTTACCTCTAACTGCGCAAAGAGCTCATCAACAAGGAAAATATCTTGGTAAAAAATTACACAAGATTAGTAAATTATTAAATGAAAACATTTCTAAAGGTCAACCTGTACAAATTTTTGATGATGACTATTATAAACCATTTAAATATAACCATATGGGATCTGTAGCTTACATTGGTAACTCTGCTGTATTTGATTACTCTGGTTATACTTTCTTTGGTGGATTGATAGCCATGTATTTATGGAGATCAGTATACTTTTCTCAATGTGTCTCAATAGAATCTCGTTTTAGATTATTTAATGACTGGCTATATAGGGGGTTATTCGGAAGAGATTTATCTGTTGAAGAATAATTTTTCCTAATAAGTTAGCATATATTATATATATATTCCAATTTTAAAAAAAATCGAAAAAAAAAAAATTAATTGTATATTTTCTTCAATTAAAATTCTCTATAATTTCCTGAATTGGCAATATAAAGATAAGAAGTGTGAATGGCTTTTTTTTTTTTTTACTTTTTTGCCCTGATAACAATTCTTTTTTGTGTAATAAAAAAAAAAAAACATTTCTTAAAAAAAAAAAACTACCCTTTATTGCAAAGTACATAAAGAGCGATTATATAATTTTTCCTTTTGTGTCTAGTTTTATGTTTTTTACTTTTTTTTAATTCAAAAAATACAATGTCAATTAGTAATTGAAAAAAAGTTAATATAAACCAATAGAGACAAGAAGAAAAACTACTATCATTGTTTATTTTGTTTTAAAGTTTATTAAAAATAACAAAAAAAAAAAAAGAAATTAATTTACAAATAAATAAATCTTTTTCTTATTACTGTTTTTTTACATTCATCTTTTTTTAAACAAATATGTTTACTAGTAATCTAAGAGCTATACTTGAAAAAGTAAAAGCAGAAACTGAACTGCTGAATGACTTTACTACAAATGCTGAAGGAAGTGAAAATAAAAATGACAGTTTAAAATTAAAACCTCAATTGACTAATGAAGCTTCTAAAGAAGATATTTTAATAACAGGAACAACTGTAGTTCCTGTTTCTAAAACTAAAAGTTTATTACATTCACCTTCTGAAGATCTTAAAGAAAGTCCCAGTAGTTTAAGTACAGAGACTGTTTCTAATTTAGAAAATGAAGCTATGAGCAGTGAAGTAAACAATTCTTTTGAACAAAAAACTAAAAAAAACTGGGCTATTCCTCCAAAAGTTACCAAAATTGCAACACATGAATACTTTGCCTTTGACAATGAAACCAAGCATTTATCCATTGATTCTTTGCTAAACAACACAAACAGCAAAAATTTTAACTATACTATTGGACAAGAATCTAGCAGTGGTACATTAACAAACAACAGAAATACTTTAAATAATTCTAGAAACAGTCCTTCTTTGTCAACTAGCAGTAGTAAACAACAAAATACTGACAGTGGTACTTTAAGCAAAAAAGAACACAATTATCATTCAACTTCAAGCTCATCATCCTCTTTTCCTTTTACAGAAAAAGAATTCAACAGTAATAAAATATTTAAAAATCATAAAAACATGTCCAATATTTCTATTGATGAAGCATTTTATGAAAAAAAGGAAGTAATTTCTACAACACCTGCCCCTTTTGAAGCTGATACAACTATAACCAAGAATGAAGAAAAAAAATCAACAGTATCATTAAATGGAAATTTAACTGCAATTTTTATTGGTGATTTAGCCAAAAATATTGATGAAAAAAAATTGAAATACTATTTCAAGGAGTATAAATCATTAGTTTCTGTCAAAATTTGTAGATCAGTTACAACAGGTGAACCTTTAGGTCATGGATATTTAAATTTTTCAGATGAAAAAGAAGCTTTAACTGCTGTTGAAAAATATAATTACACTCCAATTGATGGAAAAGAGGTTAGAATGATGCAATCTTTAAGAAACTCTTTTTTTAGAAAAAATATGGGGACTAATGTATTTTTCTCTAACATGCCATTAGATACATTTGAAATGACAACAAGGGAGTTTTATGATATGTTTAAACATTATGGAAAGATATATTCTTGTAAGTTGGATAGAAGAAAATTTATTGGCTTTATCTATTTTGAGAATGACCTATCAGCAACTAACGTAATTAAAGACTATAATGATAAACTTTTCCATGGATCAATAATAAAATGTGGTATTCATTTTGATAAAGATGTAAGAAACTTGCCTGAATTTGGAAGAAGAGTATCAAAACTTGATAAAACAAAGTTAATGAAGGAAACAATATTAACAGAACAAAATGAAGTAGTATCTCCTGACCTGCCACCTAATGATGTTACTGGAAATAAGATTGCCCATCCAAATGCAATTTACATTATTGGATTACCAAAAAGTTGTAATAATGATGTGACTTTAGATTTGTTTAGTAGAGCAGGTCCAATAAAATCAGTACATACATGTCCTAAATACAGTAGTAATTATAGATATGCTTATATTACATTCAAAAAAGGGTCAGATTGTCAAAAGGCAATCCAAATGTTTGATAATAAATTGGTAAAAGGAAGATTAGTTAGAGCATGTAAAGCTGATAAAAAAGAAGCTACAGAAGCATTTTATGAAAAGAACAAACTTGATGAAGTTAATACATCTGAATATCAAGAAGTATTTTATGATGATGCTGAAGATTACAAAGCAACAGTTTATGTATCTAATTTAAGTGAGGTTTGTAATAACGGATTTATTACAGAATTGTGCAGACAAAATAATATTAAATTTAAGGAGATTAAAATAAAATGGTTTGATCAGCAATCTTGCACATTTGCTGGATATGTTAATTGTGTCAATGATAAAGAAGCTGCAAAATTATTTTCATTCATGAATGGTAGATTAATTGGTGATACTGTTATTGAATGTTCTTGGCAAGTTAATAAAAATAATACGTTGGTTGTAAGAGAACCAAGTATGCCGATCTCAATAAAACAACAACAGCAACAACAGTTACAACAAGGATCTTTAACAAGGAATGGAAGTAATTATAGAAAGAGCAGCTTTAATAATAAAATTGAGTGTAACCATTCAAAAAAACAACATTTTATTAAAAATAGTTTTTTTTTTAAACAAAAAAATACCTCCTTAGCTTAAAAATAATAATAATAAAAAAGGAAAAATAAAATAATCATAAATATATAAATTATATAATTAATTAAACAAAATAAAATATATCGGAGTTTACAAAAAATTGAAAAAAAAAAAAAAAAACTGAAAAAGAAAACCCTACTATAATACCCATTTTACAAATAAAAATTTCAAGAAAAAAAAAAATTAAATTAAAAAGAACCAAGAAGAATTCATTGAATAATTAAAGCAAAAAAAAAATAAAATATATATAAACATATAACAAATGTTTTTGCAATCTCGATATAATGGAATAGTAAAAGCAAAAAATTGTTCTTTTGCTTCTTCTATATTGAATAACACACTTTATTTAAAAAATGTAACTAACCTTAATAATAAATGCTTTTACAGTAGTAAGAAAAATAAAAAAAAAAAAAAAGTAGAATTGAAACTATTAACATTTCCTGTACCTTCTTTTACTTCTTTGAACAACCTAGCATCTTTAATGAAAGTTAATTACGATTCATTGGAAAGAAAGATGAAAAACCTGGGCTTTGAAAATGTAACATCAAAATATATTTTAACTAGAGAATACATTGAGTTAGTTTTACAAGAATATAATTATTCTCTAAAAGAGATCACAACAGCTAAAAACAGTTCTAATCTATATGAAGAACTAAAAGAACCAATAAATCCTAAATATTTAACTACAAGACCACCAATGATTGCCATTATGGGTCATGTAGATCATGGTAAAACAACTCTATTGGATCATTTGAGAAGAAGTAATGTCGTGGATGGGGAACATGGAGGGATCACCCAACATATTGGTGCTTTCAAAGTTATAACTCCAGTCACTAAATCACAATTGACATTTTTGGATACTCCAGGTCATTCTGCTTTTTTGAAGATGAGAGAACGTGGTGCTAAATGTACTGATCTTGTTATATTGGTTGTTGATTGTGATGATCTTGTTATGGAACAAACTAAAGAGGCTATCAAACATATTAAAAATAATCTTGAATTACAAAATCCAGAAGATCCTGATAGTGTTAGTAAACTTGTTGTCGTTATGTCTAAAATTGATAAGATTCCTGTCGCTTCTGATAGAAAAAAAAGATTAGACACTTTGAAGCAACAATTAGTGAATGAAGGCATCCCTGTTGAAGGATTAGGTGGTGATGTTCCTGTTATTTGTATATCTGCTAGAACTGGTGAAAATATGGATGTTTTGGAAGAAAATCTAGTAACTCTTGGTGAAGTTTTAGATTTGAAAGCTGAAAGTAATTCAAAACAAATGTGTGAAGGATATGTTGTTGAAACTAATAAAGATCCAAAGATTGGTGTCATTGCTACTGTTTTGATCAAGAGAGGTGTTTTGAAAACAGGTGCCTTTTTGTTATGTGGTAATACTTATTGTAAAGTTAAGAGAATGGATGATGAAAACTCAAAAGTTATTAAAGAAGCTAAACCTTCAGATGTTGTTCAATTGATTGGATGGAAGGATGTTCCAGAAGTTGGTGATGAGATAATTCAAGTGAAAAATGAAAAGATTGCAAAGAAATACATTGATGAAAGACAACAATTAATTCAAGAAGAACAGGATGAAGGTAGAGTTTCTCAAATGAATGAAGAAGCATTTTTGTCTAAGGGACAACAGAAATTGAGAAAGCAAGAAAAATTAGAATCTAGAAAAAATAGAAGTTTCAAAACAGAAGATAATATTACTGAGAATGGAAATGAAATAGCAGGGTATGATGGAGATGTTTGCAAAGAAATCAACTACATTATTAAAGGTGATGTTGCAGGATCTGTTGAAGCTATCAGAGAATCATTAATGCCATTGAAAAACAAGGAAGTTAAATGTAATGTTATTGGTGAAGGGGTAGGATTGCCAACAGAAAATGATTTTAAACTAGCTAAATCTACTGATGCTAAAATTATCTGTTTCAATCTAGGTAAAAGCAATGACGTTGTAGAGTTGAAAAATACTTATCCACAAGTCGAATTAAAAGAATTTAATGTAATTTACCATTTGATCGAGGATGTTGTAGAGACTTTAACAGAAAATTTAAAACCTATTTACAAAGACAAAGAACTGTTTAAAGCAAGCATATTAAAAGTTTTAAGTTATAAAATTAAAAACAGAACTGTTAAAATTGCAGGATGTAAAGTTACAGATGGTTTATTTAGAAGAAAACAAGATATTATTGTTAAAAGAGGTAAGAATTCAGATGAAATGGTTGAAGTTTATAGAGGTAAATTGGCTACATTAAAAAGAAATTTGGATGATGTTAGTGAAGTTAACAAGGGTGTTGAATGTGCTTGTACTTTTGTGAAATTTGATAACTTTGAAGAAGGTGATGTTATTGCTGGTATTGAAAAAATTCCTGTAAAAAGAGTTTTCATTCCAGAAAGTTAATATTAATTATAGATTATTACTTGTAAATAAAAAATATTAAGATAAAGAAAAAAAAAAAATTACTGTAAATATTATATATATTCTAAATATTTAAAAAAAAAAAAAAAAGTTAATTTATATTATTATTATTAATCATCCCATTGTACATATACGAATTCTTCAATGAATGAACTTTCATTAACTTTTCCTCTTCCTTTAGGAGTGAAACAATCTGGATCTGTAAATACTAAAATAGTACCCCATTCCATACCAACATTCTTCAAATCTATATCCAATCCATTTTCTAGTTTGGAAATAGCATATGGCATTAATTGTAATTCAAATTGCCTTTCCTTAGAACTACCTTCTAGTTTAGGAATACATTTTTTGTTTTCTTTTGTGCTGAAATATGATTTAACAAAAGAATCACTTTTGAAAAATATAGGTTTATCTGATAATCTCAAAATTTGGTCAGGATTATATTCCAAAATGTTTGTAAATTTATTGAATTGAGGATCGGTTAAAGAAGTAGTTAATTCATTGACTAACGGATCAACTTCAACTTCCTTAACATCTTTTGTGCTCTTTAAATCATCCAAGTTTATAGATGGATCATCAATTTGAATATTATCAAAGTTTACTTTTTTGTTATCAGGTTGTTGTTTTTTGTTAAACTTTTCCTTATCTAGATAAACAAAGTATGGTGTATAGTATTCATTCAAATCAACTTTTAAATCTGGTTTTAAGTCATGCTTTTTTTTGTTTTCAATTTCAGCCATTTTTGCTTTAGCTTCGGAAGCTGAGTTGTCAATGGTTTCAACAGGAGTGCTAATAGTAGAAACAAATGGGTTAAATTGTGTATTGTCAAATGGATTAGAACTGTTACCAGTATTACCAAATGGATTGGCAGAAGTGTCGTTGTTAATAGCAAATGGATTAACTTTTGGAATAATATCTTCTTTGATTGAATTTTCTTTTTCTTTTTCCCCAGTATATTGACCATCATTATATTTAATTTCTCTAATACATCTAATACTATCGTCTTTGTTAATACAAGAGTTACATTGAATTAAATATAACCATCTGTCATCTGAATTTAAACAATATTCACTATCTTCTTGTACAGGTAAGAAACTTTTTAACAATAATCTGATATTGTCATTTTTCTTACATATTTTACAAGTCAATAGTTCCTTTGGAATATCTTTGTTAATATAATTTCCACCTAAAATAATATCTTCTACTTCTAAAACGTCATCTTCCTTGATGTTACAATCAATAAGACCTAGTTGGGCAGCATTGTTGTTAGTTTTAGACTTGACATTTTCTTCTAAATCAAAGTCATCTTCATAATCACTAGTATCATTAACACTTTCAATATCACTCATTATATGTATATATAACTAAAAATTAAATAAGAACTGATTGCTTGGTTATATTGAATTCGATGACGTAAAATATTTAAAAAACACAAAATTTATGAAAGTAGAAATAACCAAAAAAAAAAAAAAAAAAAATACTTTTTTGTTTCAATGCATTAAACTTTTCTTTTTTAAAAATAAACATGGTTGGGTTAATTATGAATAAGAGCATCACGCTACCATGTTTAAAAATGTATTAACTACGATATGTAAAAAAAATATTTTACAGTGGTAAAATAAAAAGATGAGGAGAAAATTTTTTTTTTTTCTTTTTTATTTTTTCAATTAAAATATTATATTAGAATTAAAAGAAAATATGATTACATAAACCAAGTCCTAAATTTATTATATCAAATAATAAAAAAAAAAAATATGTCTAGTGAAATAAGTAACGAATTGATTATTGACAAATCTAATGTCAATAGTTATATCTTAAAAACTATCAATTCTAATAGCAGTAATAACATAGATCCTATTGTTATAGATTACATTATTGGTTACTACAAATTACTATTAGACAACAGTAATGACTCTAATATGATTTTATCTATTGATGTTGAAGAAAGTATGTCATTTTTGGAAAACTTGATCAAGAGTAGTGTCAGTACTAAGGATGAAGATAATGATAAAAATTTATCTTTATTTATTAAATCATTAACTGACACTTTATCTGATTCTATCAGTAAAAATAAAGCCAAATTGAATGTTATTGGTGATACTTCCAAGAGATTGTTGGATGCTAGTGTCTTTACCAACTACAACAAGAGACAAGATAAAATTAACAAATCTTTGGATGTTTTGAAATTGAATTCTTTAGATTCCTTAAGATCTAATAATGGTGCTAGATTAGTATCATCAACTGTTGATATAAAGAAATTAGAAAAAGCTGAAAAGAAATTAGCCAAGAAAGTTGCTAAGAGAAACAATCAATTTGTTAAATATGAAGCTTCTAAATTAATCTCTGAACAATACCAAAATGAGGATGAAGATTATGATTCCTTCTACTTAAAAGTCAATCCTATTCAATTTTCTGGTGCTGCCTCTGGTAAATCTAAAGATATTCAAATTCCAACATTTGATATATTCGTTGGTGATGGTAAATCTATTTTGAGAGATGCTTCTTTATCTTTAACATATGGACACAGATACGGTCTTGTAGGTAGTAATGGTATTGGTAAATCTACTTTATTGAATGCGTTAGCTAGAAGAGAACTTCAAGTCCCAAGTTATATCACAATTTTGAATGTTGAGCAAGAACTAAAATTACCTGGTGAAACAAAAGTTATTGATGCAGTTTTAGATTCTGATGTTTGGAGAAGAAATTTGTTGAATGAAGAAAAAGATTTAGAAACTAGAATTAATGAAATTGAAGTTTTGAAAAAAGAATTTGAAGAAGGATCATTAGAATTCAATAAGCTGGTATACGAAAGAGATGATTTGGAAGATCATTTATTAAAAGTTTCTGAAAAATTAGTTGAAATTGAATCTGATAAAGCCGAATCTAGAGCTTCTCTATTATTAAATGGTTTAGGTTTCCAAAATAATGATGATTTATTCAAACCAATTAAGGAATTGTCAGGTGGTTGGAGAAAAAGAATTGCTATTGCTAGAGGTCTTTTCACACAACCAGATTTACTATTGTTAGATGAACCGAATAATCATTTAGATGTTCCTGCATTATTCTTTTTAGGTGAATATTTAAAGAGTTATAAAGGTACTGTTTTGATTGTTTCCCATGACAGAGCATTTTTGAATGATGTTGCCACTGATATTATTTACCAACATAATGAAAGATTAGATTACTATAGAGGTCAAGACTTTGATACTTTCTACCAAACAAAGGAGGAGAGAAAGAAGATTGCAATGAAAGAATATGAAAAACAAATGGTTGAAAGACAACATTTACAAGAATTTATTGATAAGTTTAGATATAATGCTGCTAAATCATCAGAAGCACAATCTAGAATTAAGAAATTAGCCAAAATGCCCGTTCTTGAGAAACCTGAAGATGATAAAGGTTATACATTCAAATTCCCTGATTGTGAACAATTATCTCCTCCAATCTTACAATTACAAAATGTTTCCTTCTACTATGAACCATCTAAACCTCTATTGACTGATGTTTCTTTAGATGTTCAACAAAGTTCCAGAATGGCGATTGTAGGTTTGAATGGTTGTGGTAAAACTACATTATTGAAATTGTTATTGCAAGAAATCACTCCAATATCCGGTCATATTAATAGAAACTCCCAATTGATTGTTGCTAATTTCACCCAACATCATATTGAATCAATGCCTTCAAATGTTTCTTCTTTAGATTATTTACTATCATCATTCCCATCCATGACTCCTGATAAGGTTAGAGGTAAATTGGGTAACTTTGGTATTGCTGGTCCAGTTGCCTTACAAAAAATTTCTCAATTATCTTATGGTATGCAATCCAGAGTTGCGTTTGCTAAAATCTCTCTAGAAAACCCGCATTTGATTATTCTTGATGAACCTACTAATCATTTGGATTATGAAGCTGCTGATGCTTTAAAGAAAGGTTTGAGTGAATTTGAAGGTGGTGTAGTAGTAGTATCACATGATGTTGGATTTATTGATGGTTTATGTAATGAAATTATTTGTAGTGAAAATGGTAATGTTTGGAGAGAAGAAGGTGGTATTATGGCATACAAAAAGAGAGTTGTTGAAAGAGGTATGCAAGGTTTAAGATAAAACTGAGAAAAAAAAAAAGATTTTCATAAATAATTGTATATATAAACTTTATATTTGTTTTTACTTCTTTATAATTTAGAAAATTTATATATATTTTTAAATTTACCCTATATAAATATATATATACTCGGTTATTATTACTTTTACTTTAGTAATAATTGTGCTTTTCTTTTATTAGTGACAGGATCTAAAATACTATTAACTTCAACATCGACTTTGTCAAAAACTTTTACACTTCTATTCTTTCCATCAACATTACTCTTAAAAGTTAATTTATATTCTTGTTCTTCAAATTCAACACCATTCAAATCATTACACATATTTTCCAATCTAATCAAACCTTCAACACCAAATTTAGGAACCAAGACTTGAATACCATTATGGAAAATTTTTATAATATAACCAGTTTCAACTTTTGGAGTTGAGCTCTTATCACTATTCTTCATAACTTGACCAACATAATACTCAATGGAAGCTCTTCCAGCAAATTGAGCATTTCTGTGTCTTTTGTTAATATTCTTACAAATCAAATCCATTTTATTTTTATCTCTATGACTTAAATCTAACATCTCATATCCGATAGCACCAGCTAATTGTCTATGAGCAACAATATCACAATATCTTCTAATTGGAGATGTAAAATGAGTGTAAATATCAACTGCTAAACCATAATGTCTATAATCAGCATATGGATGGGCACCACTAGGAAAGTATTCAGCTGCCATCATACATCTGGTAGACAGAATTCTTACAAGTGTGTTAAAGAAAGAATCTTCTGGATCTTCAATATTATCTAAAGAATTAGCCAAAGCTTTAGAAGAATCCAAAGAAATTTGAAAGTCTGGATTTTTTAATTTAGCTAACATATCATTAAGAATTTCAAAGTTGGTTCTTGGTGGAGCACCATGTCTTCTCAACATAGCTGTTTGTGGATAAGCATCTTGGATCTTTCTAGCAACAGATATATTAGCCAACAACATGAATTCTTCAACTAAAGAATTTGTTTCAAATGTTTTTTTGATTTCAACATCATTTGCATCAGCAGTTTCAGAGTCCATGTGAACTTTAACTTCTGGAGAAGCCAAGTTCAAAGCACCCGCATCTAATCTTTTTTGTTTCAATAATTTAGACAATTTCAACAAGTTTCTCATACCAATAGTTAATTCATCATTTTGACTTTTATCATCAATTCTCATTTGAGCTTCTTCGTAAGCAAAAGCTTCTCTAGATTTAATACAAGATTTCATACAATTAACATTCACAATATTTGCTTTTGAATCTAGTTCCCAAATGACTGAAAATGAATATCTATCAACATATGGTTTCAAAGAACATAAATTAGTACCCAATAACATAGGCAACATATCGATTCTCTTGTCAACCAAATAAACAGAAGTTCCTCTGGCAGCACCTTCAACATCTAGTGGTGTATTTGGCTTGACAAAATGGGTAACATCTGCAATATGCACACCGACTTCATAATTTCCATTAGGTAAAACTTTACAATGTAAAGCATCATCAATATCAACACAACCAGGAGGATCAATAGAACATACTAGTTTATCTCTTAAATCAACTCTATTAGCTAGTAATGGGTCCTTTGCCAATTCAGCAGGATCTTTTAAATCAACAGGACATTTCCAATTTTCACCTTCCTCTGGCAAACATTGAACAACTTTTTTAGAAAATGGTCTATATTCAACGTCATGTTCCAATAACAAAGCTTCTGTTTCAGCCTCTTTGGATTCAACAACCCCTAAATCTTTAATTAAATGACCTAATGGATACCTTCTATCTCTTGGCCAAGAATCTACAGCAATTAAAATTCTTTTGTTCAAAAGTTCGACAGCTCTTCTGGTCTTTATAACAACTCTTGGAAGTTTCAAATCCATTAAAAGAACAAAACAAGATTGAGAAGAGGTGCTAGTGTTAGCTTCTTCATTAACAGAAGTTTCAACAATTTGACCAACATATTGTCTCCAAGATCTTCTAATGATACCAACAACTTTACCAGTAGGAACACAATTTTTGTTGTTTTTGGATTGGTTAATAGCTTCTTGAGCTAAAAGACGTCTTTGTTTATCAGAAATAACAATTTTCTGTTGATCTTCATTATAGGCCATATCATTTGTAGCATCATCATCACCAGCACCATCATCTGGGTTTGCATTAACATCATAATGTTCAGAATCTACTTGGTATGATGATTCTTGTTGCCATTGTTCCTTTGGAAGTAATTCTATAGCCACAATATCACTGTTAAAAGATCTATTCAAATTTTGCAAACCTTTAATCAATATTGGCTTAGGGAAAGAAGGTACATTAACAAAACCTTGTAAAAAATTATGTTCTGATATTTGAATAATACCTTGGTAAATAGATCCATTTTTTAAACCAGCGGAAATTCTTGAACCAGAATAATATTCATCATAAATGTTCCCATCTTCAGAATTGCTACCTGAGTCCTTTTGTTTATTGTCTGCAGTGACATCATCTTGTGGGATTAAATCAATCAATTCTTCTCCATTTGGTAGTTGTTTAATGTAATTAGAAATATTCATAGCAGTGATCTCAGTTTCTTTACATTTAGCTAAATTCAATTTATCATTAGTCAAAAGAATAACATCGATGTTCAAGTTTTGTTTCTTATTCAAATGGTAATTATAATATTTGGCTAATTTTCTGATAGCTCTATCATTTCTGTCGTTTATAGTTTCATTTGTTAATCTATCAACAAAAGTTTTGTTCATAAATTCGTTATAGAAAACAGCTATATTCTTTGTCTTTGTATTACTATCACTTAATTCAGTGGAACCTATTAATGATTTTAATCTTTTATAAATTGGGAAAGACAAGTTTTTCAGTTCATCTATAGCAGTTTGTGGAATTATAACATTATTAAAACATTTTTCAGATTCAATTAAATCAATACAGTTGATTATAATATTAGTGTCTAAAATAACTAAATGTGGTGCTTTTTTATTTTTAATTAAAATTTCATCAGAATTGTTTAAATTAGCATGGTTGTTAGCATCATAAGTACATTTTGAGCAGTCGCTAAAATAACAAGGAATATCATTTCTTAAATAATGTTCTCTTAAAATTTTGACTGGCTGAGGTGTGATATTGCTGTTATTATTGCTATTTTTGATGAAATATTTTGTGGTGACAGTAAGTTTTTGTTGTTTAATATTTAAATCATCTTCATTAGTATCGATATTATTGATCACTCTTTTTTTACCAATAACAGGTACTGTACTTTCCAAATTAATACTCATTTATGATAGACAAGTTTATATCAACAAAAAATAGATATATGTATATAAAAAGATCTTAATTTTTATGGTTGTTTTTCTATTATTTTGTAAGTAATTTTTATTTTTTTATTTTTTTTTTTACTAATACAATTTTTTTTATTTTTAAGTGTTCTTTTTTTTGTTTTTTAAAAGGCTTGAAAATTATTTTCTTAAAGCGGAAAAAAAAAAGTTACCAAAAAAAAAGAAACAGAAAAATAATATTCGGGTAACTAAAAAAAATAACGGAACAAGATAATTCAAAAAAAAAAAATTAAAGCAATAAAGATTTTCGCGTATATTCTATGGATTAACAAATTCCTTTATAAAAGAAAAGAAAAAAAACCCCCCACATTTACCTAAGATTTAAATACCAAGACATAAAGTTTTTATTATTTAGATTAATTGAAATATATTTATATTATTTATTTATTTATTAATTCATCTATTTATTCATTTTCATATACATATCTTTAGCTAAAACAGTTTCAAGAATAAACTATCTTTTTTTTTTTTGTTAATATATTATGGTTTCTACAGGTACTGATTTTTATTCTAACAACAACAATTTTCTTTATTCATCTGATGAGGAGAATGATGATGTGGAAATTATGTTTGATGATAGTAGTGATGAAAGTAGCCATATTGATGATACTTCAAATAAACTTCAGTCTTTTTTGCCAAATAAAAACAAGTTAGAAAAATTAGCATCAATATCATCATTCTCTACAAAGAATACACATGTACTCGTAGAACTTTTGAAAAAAGATAAGATAAATAATGAGATTGCTGTTTCTCACAGGAAATTTAAGAATAAAAATGATTATCTTTTGTTTCCAAATAAACAGAATTTTATAAACTATCAGATATTAGAACTTAATAATTTATTATCTAAATACAACAATGAATTGACATCTATTTTGTGCGATAAACCTGATAACTCTTTAGAGGAATATAAAGACAGACTTATATCTTTACTTGCTACTAATTCCTGGAATATATTTCAAATTGAAAAGAAACTTATAAATTTACCAACAGAAAAAGAAAATCGAGAAGATAATATATTGTCAACTACTGGTCTTCTCAATGATATAATAATAATAAACAATTTTGATCAAGACGCTTTAGATTGTCCAATTTGTTGTGAAACCATTACAGATTTTGAGAAAACCTCTTTTATAAAAATCACTAATTGTGATGATTCTTCTCATATTGCTTGTAAAGACTGTTATATTACATACCTGAAAAGCAATATTTCAGAAACATTCAGTATCAATTGTATCGGAGGTGCTTGTAAAACTAAAATATCATACACATCAATTAAAAAATTCAATGAAACTTTTTTCAATAACCTTATTAAGTTTTCTCTACTTCAATGTTTCAATGATTTAAACAACCTTGCTATTAATTCATGTCCTGAACAAGAATGTGATAATGTTATATTAACAAACTACCAAGATGATTCAATAATTGATTTAACAACTACAGTTAATTTAGAATCTGTTTCATGCTTAAATTGTCACAAATTCTGTTTATCATGTAAAAAAGAGTCACATTCTCCAATCACATGTATTTTATTAAAAAAATGGTTTAATAAGATAAATGAAGGTAATGAAAGTTTAAATTGGGTTTTAAATAACACACAACCATGTCCTAATTGTGATGTTGATATTGAAAAGATTGATGGATGCAATCATATGAAATGTGGATTTTGCAAATATGAGTTTTGTTGGATTTGCAATAAGAATTGGGAAGGTCATGGTGGTAGTTTTTATGATTGTATGAATAAAAGAGATATGGATAACAAGAAAGAGAAAAATATGCAAAATCAGTCATTCACCAGATTTAGAAATTATTATAAATTTTTTATTGAATCTGAAAATAACATGCTCTTAGATATGAGACTTTTCAATAATTTGACATCTAAAAAATTAAATAATCTGTCTACATTATTTGGAATGAGTTTTGTAGAATTAGAATTTTTGAATGATTGTTTAAGAGAACTTATACAAGCTAGAAATATGATCAAATACTCTTTTGCTTTATTATACTTTATGGATCAATCTCATAATTTATTTTACATTTTCACACATAATCAAATGTCTCTTTTTTCTAAAATTGATGAAGTCTCAGAATTATTATTGGATATTAATATGGATAGCACTCTACCGAATAGTAAAAGAGATATAAAAGTGTTGCAAATGAAACCTTATTTAATCCAAGCAACTTCAATGTTGAAAAGATTACAACAAAATTTATCTAAATGTGGACAAGATTTAGTAGAAAAGAAATTAGTCATTTACAATTAAAAAATTTATATATATATATATATATAATATTATCTAAATCTTGATTTTAGTAATCTTTCAACACCAACTTCTTCAAGTTCTTCTCTACCTACATATAATTGTTGGAAAGAACCTAGAGAACCAAGTATAGATCCACCTAACCATGTTTGATATATTCTTTCTTTTGTCATAACAGAGTTTCCTTGAGTAATGATTCTAATTTTAAATGATGGCATTTTCTTTGTTAGTTCCAATTGTATCAATGAAATTAAACCAGGAATATATGAAAGGCCACCAGTAATAATAATGTTGTTAGTTAGAGTTGGTCTGAAATCAATATCAATATCTTCGATTGTCGACTTTATCAAGTCTACTAAACCTGTAATAGAATCACCAATTTCCGCATCGATTTGATTAGTGTCTTGATCATTAGTAACAGGGGTATCATTTGGTTGATCAGCAGATTGACCTGCATTAGTATTGGTATTTCTTTTAACTGGAATGTAGTCATTGTGCCAAGTTTGTAAAACTGAATTATTTGCTTCAGCCCAAGACTTAATAATAGGCTTGCTTATATCTGGAGTAATCAATTGATCAACTAATTCATATCTCTCTTCTTCCTTAAAAATCAAAGGTTCACCCCATGGTGCTTCAATGCTTCTAGCAGGTGTGGAGCTAGACTGTGCTGCTAATGTTGGTGGATCAACTGCAGGTCTACACTGTAGTAATAACTCTTTACATTCTTGAATAAAAAATCTTTCGTTATAGTTCTCTCTGAATGATTTGGTTAAACCTTCAATTATTTTTATTGAAAATGGATTATTTTTACTTTTAACTTCAAAATTGCTAATAAGCTCTATTTTACCAGCAATTTCATTACATTTTTCACTCTTTTCTAGTAATTTTTCTTGTAATAATCGTGTTAGTAAAGCTCCATTTAAAAAACTTCTCTTGGTTTTTGATGCTAGTGTAAAACCATCAAGAACAGGAGAAACAGAGCATTTATCATGTCCTAAATCTACAATTAAACAATTTGGTTTTCCCATGGCAAATGATACAGAAGATTGTTGAGGTAATAAATACATGGCTTCAAATCTCATCTCTTCCAAAACCAATTGTAAAGATTTGATTCTATTTTCAATTGGGTTCCAAATAGGTTCTGTTAAAATCATTGGTATATTAGCATATGAACCGTTTTCTTCTTCTGGTTTAATGCCCATTTTTGAATCTATAAGGTAACTCCATTGTTTAGAGGCACTATCAAAATCTTTTATAATTCCTCCATTCTCTACTAATTTTACAACTTCCCTTCCCGGTTTTGGATATAATATTCTTTGCTCTTCAAATATTTTTACATCTGGTGATTCACTATCATATGCATAACAAGAAGGTGAAATTACTGAAGGGTGATCTAAACCTGCAAAACCTATTCTTGTGCTATATGAACCTGGATCAATTACTATTGTTGTAATATCATTACCTGCATATGTTTGTAATTGTGTTTGTGATTGGGGTTGAGTTTGTGCTTGTTGGGGTTGAGGTGTTGCTGTTGCAGTTTCACCTGAGTTATCAACAAAAGACATTTTTTTTTTTTTTAAATTCAAGTTTAATGTTATATAAAAATTGGTAGTTAATTTGATTATTTTCTTTATGTAAAAAAGAGAGTATAATTGTAATAATTGATTGAAACTTTTTTATATTAAATATAAATTGTTTAAGAAAAAAAAAAACAAAACATTAAAATAAAAAATAATAAAATTTTTTTTTTTTCAAGTTTAAAAAAAATCACGTGAAAAGTTGCTATTAATTAAATTAAAAATTTATCATATAATTTTTTAATAAAAAAGTTTGTATCCGTTAAATAAAAGGTAGTTTTTATAAATATTTATTTATTGTAAATTAAAGTTTTCTTTACATTTCAAAATAATATCATTTTCTATCAAAAGCATTTTTTTTATCTCTTTAATGTTTGGCAGATCAGGTAAATTTTCAGGAATCTTAAACAATTTCTTCTTGTTTAAAATTTTCTTTAACATTTTCAAGGATAAAGTTAATAATTGTTTGATTTCACTAGATTTGATATCTTCTAACAAATCTGGTTGTAATTGTAACTTTTTAACATCAAATTGTTCATTGTTCATTGCTAATATAACACATAATCTTTCAAGAAATGGGGATGCTTCACCAACTGTGTCAATGAAGATTTTGTCTTTCCAAAATGTTTCAATATCAACATCATCACTGATATCATCTTCCTCTTCTATAATATCACTTTCATTTTCTTCTTCCCCTTCTTCTTCCTCAATATTTTCATCCAATAATTCATCATCTTCTTCTTCCCCATCTTTGTTACTTTCTCCCTCTCCATCTTCCTCTTCTTCGTCACTTTCTTCATCATCTAGCTCCTCATCAAGTAGGAAAACACCTTCTTCTTTCCACCATTTTAATCTTTTTTCAATATCAACTTTTTCAACACCAGATATTAGATCAACAACTTCATTAAACTCTTGGACTAAAGAAACTTTGTCATAAGGATTATTCTCTACAACAAAACCATATTTCAAAAGCAATACTGCATTAGAAAATTTACCATATGTGTTGAAAATTTGTTGTCCTTTTTGGATATCATGAATAGCTCTAATTTCACAAACATCATTTTGGTCATGGTGAGTAGAAATTTCATTTTCATTCCCAGATTCATCACTACTTTCATCTTCAGATTCCCCATCTTCACCTTCACCTTCTTCTTCACCTTCTTCGTTACTGTCAAGTTCACTATCTTCATCAGTTTCAACCATATGTCCACATTCCAATTTACCACATATCTCACAAACATCATAATCATTTTCAAAATGAATATCTTCTTTGGAGTTGTGATTAAACAAATCAACTATACATACAAGGCCAAACAGATGATAACAATCTATTTCAAAGACTCTTGATGAAATTATGTATCCAATTTCTATAAACTGCAAGAAACGCACATCAGAATTTAATAAATCTTCTTCTTTTTTAGTAACTTCAGCATCTAATTCTTCCTCTGTCAAATGATAGTAATTTTTATTTTGTAAAATCTTTGGTATTTCCAAATCACACTCTTGTTTCCATTTGTAGGCAGTGGTAACAAACTGTTTATATATTGTGATTATATCCTTATGTTTTTTCAATCCATCATATTGACAATCTAGCAAAGTTCCTTTTAGTAAAGCTTTTTCTTCAGAACACCAATAACCTGGTGGTAAATAAAAACCATCTTTTCTATCTTCAATTAAACAATCTTCAAAAATAAAACTCAAATAGTCATACCAATGTGATTTGGATTCCTTGAAAACAAATAATTCATAAAGGACTGCAAGATGAATACCCATAATTCCATCAATAGTCTCTTCTGTAAGAAGATTATTGATTGTGCATGTCTTTGAAGTGAAAATAGAAGATTTTGGAATCTTTACAATAATAGTATCTCTTGGAATATCAGTTGTTGCAACAATACCAACACCAGCATCAGGAATTTGTTCAATAGCTAAAATATCTTTATTAAAGTAAATATTTGTTTCTTTAACAAAATTTTCAATTTTAGAAAGTTGTTTAAATGAAGTATTTGACATTGGATAAATATGATGTTTTAATCAAATGTCTTTGGCTTTATAGAAATTAAAAAAAAAAATATATATACTTTATTATAATAAAGAGATCAAAAATAATAAATAAGACCATCACAGAATTTAAAACAAAAAATAAAATTAATGTGAAAAATTTGTTAACAAAAAAAAAAAAAAAAAAAAAAGAAAAAAAAAAAAAAAAAAAAATAACATATACGTGAATTAAATTTTTTTGTTTAAAATCATGTGACCTATCGACAAAATACTTTACATTTTGAAAATAGTTTAATCAAAACAATCAAACATATAAATGCAACTGTATAAAACATTCTTTTCTTTCTTTTTAAAAATTCAATATTCTATATACACGTATATATAATTTCTCTAATGTAGAGTGTAAGCTTTAGAACCAGATTTTGCCTCTGTTTCTTCACTAATTGGAACGAATTCATAATTAATTTTGATATCCATATCTCTAACATTTTCTTTGTTTGGTTTACAAGACAAAACACCTTTTAAAGTGTCATTATAGTTACATTCGATTTCTTCATCAAAGTAGAAACCAACTTGTTTCCAGTGAGTATATTGAGTAAATGGACCAGTAGAGAAAGTAACTTGTTTCTTATTGCTATCATGTTGAGGGAAGACAATATCAAACCAAGTTAATAAACCATTAAATGAGTTGTTATCTTGCTTCATAGTAACTTCGAATGGTCTTTCAAAAGTTAATTCTTCAACAGTTACAGTATTCAAATCAAATTCAATCAAGTTTCCAGTGTCTGAAATGACAGAATCACCGTTATAATAGTCAACAATAGGTTCAACTTCGACTAAAGGTTTAAAATCAGTGAAATCAAAACCATAAACATTATCCCAGAAATGAATGTTATCGCTAAAGTAGTCAATATCTCTCATAGCAGCAACATGCATGGAACATTTATCCGGGAATAGAGAACCAGTGGAGTCCATCCATCTGTCTCTAGCGTATAGAACAGAGTTCAACATAGATTCATAAATCAAGAAGTAACCCATCCATTCAGAAACAATTATATCAACTTTTTCAATACCATTTGGTAAAGTTTCAATATCTTCAACTTTCATTTTGACATAAGAAATTTTGCTTTCATCTAGATTATTCTTTTTGTAGATTTTTTCAGCCATGTAGATGACAGGGGAAGCATCAATAGCAATGATATGTTTACAATCAGTGTATTTAGAAATAAACATGGAAAGAATACCAGAACCGGTACCAATATCCATTACAACCTTGTCTTTGAAGTAGTCCTTGTTGTTGACAATAGCATCTAAGTAAGACTTAGTTCTAACAGAATCTTGTAACATTTCTTGATGAATAGAGTAGTGAGAGTAAGAGTTGAAGTAATGTTGATCAAACTTGTTGAAGTTTTTAACATTAGATTTTTCACCTTCGTGAACTTTACTATCAGTGATTTTTTGAGAGTTGTTACTAGCAGACATTGTAGATATTATTGAGTTTATATATATATATTTGGGATATACAGGGCTTTTTTTTTTAAAATGCTTCTTTATTTATTTTAAAAGATTATAAATATATTTGTCTTTAATTTTTTTTTCAGTTTGTATTTTTTAAATTTATTTATTTTTTTTATAAAGATTTTTGGTGTTTAGTATATTTTTTTATCTGGCCCAAATAGGAAATTTGTAAAAACAGTCATTTTTACATTTTTTTTTTTAACTTTTTCAAAAAGCAATGGGAAATCTTTCGCATTTTAGACATTTTTTTTTTTTTTAAAAAGAAGAATGAATTACATATATATTATTTTGGTGTATACATAAACTATTATTATAGAGGTTATCATTTAATTATGTTTTAAAGGCGGGAAAACATTTTCAGAAACACTGTCACTGTCAATAGGATTGTCATATTGGCAAATAATGATGTTGGAAAAATAATCACCACAATCCAGCATTGAACAAGCAAATTTACTAGTAGAATTCCAGACCAATTGTTTAAAAAATTTACTAGTAGCTGGGTTTAAATCTTCGTAATTTGAAAAATTGAATGCTTCACTGGTAGCATAAATATTACTCATAAATTCTTCAACAGATTTAAATCCTATAGTTATAATCTCACCAACTTCTCCATCTGCACATTGAGCAGAGTGATGAATATTACCATCACAAACTTGAAATTCATTAGATATAAAAGCATCACATTGCTCAAACAATTCATCCGACCAAGCAAGTTTTTTAGCACCATGTAAAGATCTGTAGTTATTGTGCTGGTTTATAAAGTTTTCTTTATAGACAAATGGCTTTGCCACTTTAGTAGGCTTTGAAGTATAAGGAAGATATTCTGTTTTAGTTATTGTATGTATTTGAGTTTGATATACTATTTTAGTAGCTTCAGTATCTTTAATATCAAAGTTTTGAAGATCCAATATATTTTGTTCTTGACAAGTGCATATTGGTAAAAAGACAATAGCTAGTTTTGCCAGAAGCAAAAAGTTTAATATTAGTGACATATTTTGGTTTATTGTTATTGTTATTTAAGAAGTATATCCGGAGAATAAATTTGGATTTAGTAAAAAAAAACAAAAAAAAAAAGTACAATAAGTAAAAACAAATAAATAATATAAGATATAATACAAAAAGTATTAATTAGAATTATTTTTGGTTTTATTTAGGTAATCTTTTTTTATTATTATATATTATGTTAGTTTGTTCTTTTTTAAAAAAAAAAAAACAAATGAATATAAAAAGAAGTACAAATTATAAATAAATTTTTTTTTTCTTTATAAAGCTTGTTTACAATCAGTGGTTTTTTTTTTATATTCGTATATGTAAAAAAAAATAAAAAAAAAAATTCTATTCTACTTTTTTCATTTTTTTTTTTTTTTGTTGAACTAAAATGTATCTGCGTATAAGATCTGTTATTGCATGATTTGTTCGTGTGTGTTTGTTTTTTTTTTTTGGATGTTTTTTTTTAAGGGGTGGAAAAGCGGAAACAAGCACAATTAAGTAAAAACGTTTAAAAACTCTCTATCATCTTTTTCCCCCCCAAAACCCAAATAAAAAATATCAAAAGTAACATTAGAAAAAAAAAAAACACAAACGGATTATGTGAAATCTTCTCAAAAGAAAAAAAAAAACTTTTTTTTTTTTAAATCAGAAAAAGCACGTGGAAG
Source organism: Hanseniaspora valbyensis NRRL Y-1626 (assembly GCA_001664025.1). Classification (NCBI taxonomy): domain Eukaryota; kingdom Fungi; phylum Ascomycota; class Saccharomycetes; order Saccharomycodales; family Saccharomycodaceae; genus Hanseniaspora; species Hanseniaspora valbyensis. The sequence continues at coordinate 50,637 of LXPE01000024.1, forward strand.
TCTTTGCTGTCTAATATTCGGACTTAGTTTGCAATTCTGAGTTCTAGTATTAGCTTATGGCCTTGTTAGGATCAGGGGTTCCTTTATGGTATGATATATGCTAAATATATGAAGAGTGTACTTTGGATAAAGTAGAACTAAAGGCTTAATGTTTAGATCGTCAGTATAATTTAATTACTTAAGTAAGGGTTGATCTAAAGATATGTTTAATAATGTAAGGAAGGGGTTTTATTAAAATAGATGTAACAATAGATCGTTTTTATAATATAGAGTTTTATTAAGCATATAAGAAATATATGTAATATACTTAATTAATATTATGTAGAAACATAAACTCTAGAGAAATCAAAATCGGAAGAAAAGGTCTTGCTTAAATACTTGTTGTTTTTTGCAGCCTTAGCATATTTACAACCAATTTATTTTCCTTTCCTTTTCAGGAAAAAAACACCTTTGCTCTCGTGACCTTTGTTGAGGGTCGATATCTCAGACATTTGCCATGATTTTTTTTTTTAAAACGAAAAAAGCAAAGAGAGACAAACTTTCATTATTAATGATTTAAAATTTTGACTAATAAAGTTTATAATAATGGACAATATTAAAATTATTATTTATATATTTTAATTATTTATTTTTTAATCAATTGTGTTCTAATTTAATGCTTAATTTTTTTTTTATTTACTTTTTTATTTATTTTCATTAATATACATATATACATATAAATTTCTATTTATATAATATACTTAAAATAACCTTTTACTTATTTCAAAGGTTCAACCTCACTGGCAAATTCTCCGATAACATTACCTTGCTTCAAATAGTTACAAACTAAATAGTAACCCCAAGCATTGTTACAATTTTTATATCCACATCCGACTTCATATGTGTCCTTCCAAACAACTTGGGTGAAATGACCAGCATCTTCACTGAAACCTGGATTACTGAAATCATAGTATTCTATTTCATTGTACCAAGCATCAATAGCAGTGGTTCCTTCATATAATGGATAACCTAAAGCCAAGTTTTCACCATATGCAGCACCACTATGGGTTAAAGTACCTGAACAATCATAGGAATCAGCATATGCTTGTGCTACACTCTCCAAATCAGAAGACCAAACTAATGAGGATGTGTCTTCATGTAAGGCTCTTTTAGTGTTGTGTTGATCCAACATTGATTGCTCAAATGTTCCTAAAGTAGATGTGGAAGAACTTGTAGAAGAAGTGGTTAGGGATGCAGCATAAGAAGAAGAAGGTTCACTTGTAGTAGTAGTGGCAGCAGCAGGAGTACTAGTAGTTTCTGCACTGGTTGCAGCAATAGAAGTAGAAGAAGAAGAAGAAGAAGAAGATTCTAACGTGGTTGTTGGTAGAGTAGAAGTTTCAGAGACTCCTTCAGTAGTTGTGTAGGTGTAGTAATCAATTGAAGAAACACCATTGCTTACGAATATATTTTCACTTACAACAACAACAACTTGGCCTTGTGCAGCAGCAGTTGTGGTGATATAATCAGTAGTAGCAGCAGCGCCAGTTGTTTCTGTAGTTGAGGCAGCAGCAGAAAATATATCATCATTTTGTACTAATTCTGAGCTGTCAATGACCATTGCTTTTATTTGTGTAGAAGATAGCAATGCTAATAAAACTAATTCTGTATACATTTTTTTTTGTTTTAAAAATTATTTCTTGGATGTATATTATTCTTTATTATTATAAAAAATAAAAAAACTTTCAATTGTATAGTTTGTATATAATAGTGAGTTTTTGAGGTATCTGTCTGAATTTTTATCTAATAACAGTTAATAAAAAATATTTAGAAGAAATTGATAACTTGTTTAAAAAATGTTTGAATATTGTTTCAAAGGTTTGTTCAGTTTATATACAAAATCATTTTTCAAATCCCATATCGTAAAAAAAATTAATACTAAAAGAATTTTAAATTCAATTAAAATTAAAACAATAGACAAATAATATATATTTTTTAAAAAACAGTGTAAACAAAACTGCCCTTTTCTGCTAAACACTTTTTAATTTTAAACATGTGTAAACAAGTATTTGAGAAAAAAGAAAAAACTGAATTGTTTATATAAAAAAATTCAGCAGTTAAAAGAAACTAGAAAAATAAATAAATAAATAGTCTAAATTCTTTTTAGTAGGTCGTTTTTTTTATGGAGAAAAATTATTAGTATGTTTGGGTTTGGTAAATTTATTTACTTTGCTTGACTTTAACGCTTAGTTTTTTTTTTCAAAAAAGAAATTTTCAGCCGTTCGTAATATTGCAAGCAAAAATTAAACAAATTAAAAAAAAATTAAAGAAAATTAATTTTTTTGTTTTTCATTGTTCTCCAATCTATTTTTGTATTTTAGGTGTTCAAAAAAAAAAAAATTAATTTTTTTTTAAAGTCTAGAAAAAGTTTCACTAATGCAACAAATATATAATTTACATGAACATTATCGCTTTTAAACCGTCTAGATCATTATATGAGAAGTGAATATGCAAGTATTTGAATCAATATGCAGCCTTCTTTGAAATTTATTTTTATAATATATATATATATTTTTTTTAACTGTTGTTGTAATCAAATTAAATGCTGATCTTTGATGTGACGTATATGAATATTATTTCCTAATTAGGAAATATAATTAGTTTTTATCAAATACCGAATTCCCAAAGTAGAAATAAAATTAAATTCAAAAAAAAAATATATAAAAAAAAACTAATTTAATATTTTTATATTTTTCTATGAATTGAATAAATTAAAAAAATTTTTAAACAAAAAACTGTGTTTTTTTTAATTTTAAAATTGTGATATTAATATCAGGAATAGTAGTATTACTAATCATATATATATATATTAATGCATAATTAAATAAAACTGTTATTGTAATTAGTTTATTCTTTTTTGTAATTTAGAAGAGCGATGATTTGTATTTGTATTTGATTTATTATTTAGAGCCTAGAAGAAAAGATAATTAATAATATATTAATTTATTTACGTAAAACTGTTTATAGTAAGATAATTTATACATATATATATATATATATATTTTTCTTCTAGATGTTTTGATAATTATTTTTTTTAATAGGACTTAACGGCTAATACCGAACAAATTTAGATAGAATAACTTCTATCTAAATTTGATAAGAGAGACAAAAATATATAAAATTAATAAAATTACTTCTTTCGGATTTGTGCGAATATATATATTATTTTCAAAAATTTGCGCTTATAATTAAAAAATAACAAAATGTTAGTAGTTTTTGATTTCTTAAGATAAATAATTAACAATAATTTAACTAGCCGGATATAAAATTTTAGTTAAAAATTTTTTTTTTTTAAAACGATTGCCAAAAAAAAAAAAAAAAAAAAGCAACCGATATGAAGCACAAAATATTATTTTTTTTTCTTCTGATAAGAGTTTAACAATTCTATTATCAAAATTTAACAAATTTATTAATATATATATATATATAATACTAGAATAAAATCTTTAGAGATAATTATTATTTTATATATGTTTTATTCTTCAAAACCAAAAAAAACATACTATTCTAGACCACTAATTTTAAAAAAACAAAAAAAGACAAATCTGCCATTTGGTTTATAATATACCCACATTTTTTTTTTTTTTCAAATATTAATTTACAAAATGACAGATACTAGTATCTTTCCTATTCCTTCTTCTGCAAAATCTATCAACAGTAGGTATACTTCAAAACAAAAACGTATACAAGTTATTTGTTCCATTATTTGGTGTCTCTTAGGATCTGGTATCATTTTTGGTTTTGCTTCTTTGAAACCAATTTTAATTAAAGAAGGTGTTTATTCCTTTTTATGTGATTCTGAAGATCCAGATTTACCTTTTGGTAAAGCTTGTGATCCTCAAGACTTGAAATTAAACAAAATGTTTTCCTTTGGTGCTTGTATGACAAATCTTTCATCATTATTAGTAGGTAGAATTTTAGATACTTATGGACCAAAAATTTGTAGTTATATTGGTTGTGTTTTGATCACTACTGGTTCTATCATTTTATCATACAATGAATTTTTGTATCAATATTTTGATTCATATTTAACTGGTTATGTAACCTTAGCTATTGGTGGACCATTTGTCTTTATTTCTTGTTTCCAATTAGCAAACACTTTCCCTAGATACAGTGGAACTATCTTAGCCTTAATTTCAGGTGCTTTTGATACTTCCTCTGCTGTCTTTTTATTCTACAGATTGGCATATGAACATGGTTTTTCCAATATTGGTCTTCATACATTTTTCAAATACTATTTAGTCGTTCCTCTCTTTATCTTTTTATGTCAATGGAAGATAATGCCTCATGAATCTTATAAAAACAATGGAAGTGAAAATAAAAACGACACTTTAGGTGATATTCAAAGATTGGCTATCGAAGGTTTAGATGGAAATGGTGAATTACCATTAGGAACAACAAAATCTAAAACTGGTGCTACTGAAGAAGCTGCTAATGAAGAAATTATTTCTGAAGATGATATGTCTAATCCATTACTGGATAATGATGTCTCTAACCAACATTCAAAGACTTTGATCACTAGAAAGAAATCAAAAATTGAGATTTTAACAGAACAAGAATTATACACAAAATCACATGGTATATTTGGTATTATGCATAACCATACAGCTAAAGAACAAATCAAATCTGGATGGTTCATTTTGATTCAAATTTTTACAATTTTATGCATGCTAAGAATTAATTATTTTGTTGCCACTGTTAGATCTCAAGAGGAATATTTATTAGGGTCATATGAAAAGGCTCTTGAAATGAATAGTATCTTTGATATTTTTTTGCCATTAGGTGGTGTTATTGCTATTCCATTGGTTGGTATGCTGTTAGATAATGTTAATACTTTAACTGTTTTGAATATATTAGTCACTGTCTCTGTCACTGTTGGTGTATTTGGATTGGTTAAAGGTAGTGCCATAGCCTCTATCACTGGTATTATAATATTAACAATGTACAGACCATTTTATTATACCGTTATTTCTGATTATTGTTCAAAAGTATTTGGTTTTGAAACTTTTGGTACTGTTTATGGTTTAATAATGACATTAGCTGGTCTATGTAATTTGGCTCAAAATAAGTTGGATTATTGGACCCATTATGTGTTCAACAAAAACCCAACCCCTATAAATTCTATTTTAACTTTGATGACAGTGGTATCTGGTATATCACTATTAATATATATCAAATTTAAATTGAGAAAGCAACATAAAAAGCTTTTAAACTCAATAAATGTATATGGTTCCATTTAAACAAAAACATAAAAAAGAAAAAAAATAAAAAAATACTTATAAAATAACAAAATCATAAAAAATTAAAACCAATTATATATTTATCTATTTATTTAATTAAATTCACATATTAATTTATTAAAGTAACTATCTTTATTATTTGTTAAGTTAGTAAAATTATCAAATTCTTTTAATTCACCAAATTGATTCAAAACTAATAGTTTATCACATTTCATCATTAAGGATTTATGATGGGTTATTAACAACTTTGTCTTAAATATATTGTTAATAATATAATCTTCTGTTAATGAACTTGTTTCTGAGTCTAGAGAAGAAGTAATTTCATCCATTACACCTATTTGACATCTTTTTTCTAACCCTTTCAATCTCAAAATTTGTCTAATAATATTTATTCTTTGTAATTGTCCACCAGAAACTAATCCAATATCAACCATTCCATCATCTAACCCATTTAATTGCTTTAATAGTGAATCTAAGTGGAAATAATTGATTAATTCTAATATTTCCTGAGTAGTTGCATTATTTCCATAAGTTAAATTATCTCTTAAAGTACCTCTAAAAATCATACCTTTCTGTTCAAAAAAGACAATAAATTCTCTTAATGTTTTCAAATCCCAATTGTTGATATTTTCATTATTAATTTTGATAGAACCACTGCTGACATCTTGGAATTTTGCTAACAGATTAGTGATTGTTGATTTTCCAGAACCACTTGGACCAACAATTCCAATATTTTTCCCCTTTTCAATTTTGAAAGTTAGATTCTTGAATATAACTTTTGTAGTTGCAGGATATAAAAATTTAACATTTTCAAAATCCATAATACATTCTTCAATTTTTTCATAATTTAATGGCTTATAAGCTTCCAATGGATTAATTTCTGGCATTGAATTATTAATTAACTGGAAACTATAAGTTGCTCCTCTTTGGCCTCTTGCCAAATCAGGAACAGAAGCAGATAACATAGCACATGTAACAATAGTGAAAAGCAATAAGGAAAATGTGACAAATAATTTAGCAGTTGAATATTCTCCAATAATAACCAATTTCAGTCCATAGAATATAATAATTGCTTGAACAATATATGTTAAAGATGAAAAAATTGCAACACCAAGACCAGTATTATAAGTTCTCTTTATACCAATGGTTGATAATTTATTATAACAAGTATCCAATTGTGAGTTAAAAGTAGACTCTAATTGTAAAATTTTGATAGTTTTAAAGTTTTTCAATATTTCATACTGTTTGTTTTCTAAATTTGCAATTGAAGTCTTGTATAAATTTTCCATCTTTTGAAGCAAAAATGTATAAAAAATTGTTGTGATGATATACAATGGAATCAAAGATAAACCAACAAGTGACAATTTCCATCCAGATACAATAGCCCAAATTAAACCTCCTAATGAAACAAAAATAACAGTTACAACAACAGTCAGAAATTGTGATACCAATGTTCTTACATCTCTTAAATCATTCATTAAAAGAGCAGAAACCTCAGATGGTTTATTCAAAGCAAATTCAAACCAGTCTAATTGATTATTTAAAATGTTTCTGAAAGATAAATTTCTTAAATTCATTATCCAAGTTTCTGCAGCACATTGCAACAAATATTCTTTTAAAAAAGTTGAAATACCATCAATAGCTGCAATAGCAATAACAATCATACACCATTTAACCATATAACCACTGCTTGGTGAAGCAGAAGAATCAGAAGTAGTAGTAGAAAAATCATTTTCCGCATTTCTAGCTGCAGAGACCAGCTTAATCAATCTTTTAGAATTAGTACTAATAGTATCATTGGTCGAAGCAGTTTTACCTTGTAAAACATTAGCATTTATAAGTTTAGCATCTGCCCAAGAAAATACAGGATTAGAAACACCAGATATGACAGCAGCAATTAATCCTAAAATTAAATAAAATTTATTTGTGATTGTATTATACATTGCTTTAAAAATTTTAGTTAAAGAAGTCAAAGGAAGTCTACTTGGAGATTCATATTTTTCATAAGATATACCTTCAAGTGGGAAATCTGTAAATGTCTCATCAACATACTCTGACTTTGAATCGTTATCAAAAAACTTGGAAATTCTTTTGGCTGTAGAAATGGTGAAGTTTTTTTGAGTTTCAGGAGAAGATAATGTGTTATCTAGATTACTATCAAATGGATTTAATTCCAAAGTTTGTTTTGTAAAACTGTTAGTGAAACTAATGTTATCATCAATATTGTTCTCTAATTGTTCTTTTTGATAAAGTGTTTGTAAATCATACATTTGCTTGAAAATGGAATTTCTAGACATTAATTGTTTCTTAGTACCAAATTTTTTAACTGATCCACTCTCCATCACATAAACATTATTTTCATTATCAATACATGAAAAATCATGTGTTAACATTATAGTAGTTTTTCCACTTCTATGTTCTTTCAATTTTGTCATAATTAAATGTCTTGTTTTAATATCAACAGCACTTAAAGATTCATCAAAAACAATTATTGGAGTGTTTCTTAATAATGCTCTTGCAATAGCAACTCTTTGTTGTTGTCCACCACTTAATGTTATATTGTTATTGTTATTATCATTGTCTTCTTCTTTTTCACTAGTTTCATTGTTTTTTTCTTTATCATTTTTATTTGTTTTTTTATCAATTTCCTCATCTTCTTTAAAAAATGATTTACCCATAACTGTATCTAGCCCTTTTGGTAGAATGTCAATTACTTCCTTAAGTTGGGCAATTTCAATAACTTCTTCAAAAAAAATTTCAGAATATTTATCTCTCAAATCACATCCAAGTAAAAGATTATTTCTTAAAGTATCATTAAATAAATGAGTATGTTGTTCTACTAAAGTAATTTGCGATAGTAACCAATTTGTTGGTATTTTCCTTATATTAACAGAATTCAAAGAAATTTCACCTTCATATTGATTATCATACAATTTTAATAGTAAGTTAAATAGAGTAGATTTACCTGAACCAGATTTTCCAACAATAAAACATAGCTCATTTGCTGCTAAACTTAAATCAACATGATTTAAAACTTTAACATCTGGTCTAGAAATGTAAGATGCAGTAACATTATTAAATTCAATATCCAAGCTATTTACTCTGTTAGATAGCTCTTGAGGAAGTGGTAAAGAGATATCTTTTAAATCCTTTTTATTCTCTATCAAATCAGAATCAAATAATTTGTTAACAAATTTTAATGCAACTTTACCTTTTTGAATAATTATAATTTGATGGATTAAAGACATTAATGTTGAACTTAAAGATATACAACTGGAGAAACAAATAATAACTTTTTCAGTTGATAAACGACCTTTTTTAATTTCAGAAGCACCAAACCAAAAGCCTTGCACAAACATACAAAGTGATAACATTTTTAAAATTGCTTGATTAATGGATGTCCAAAAAGAACCTTTGATAAAAAAATCATTACAATTTTTAATTTGTTTATTAAATTTATCCAATTCTTCTTTTTCAGTCATATTAATTTTTATAAGTTTAATATTTTCCATTACATTCAGTATTTGTTCAGAGCATATCATTGATTCATCGTTTTCCAAATCTGTATATTTTTCATATTTTTTTGAACAAACAGTAGCTACTAATGCTATTAATGGAGCAGAACATAAAAACACTAATGTTAATGACCATGAATAATAACATGCAACACATATCAAAGCAATCAAACTTACAATAGATTGAAAAGCTATCCCTGTAGCTTCTGAGCAAGATTGTCTAAGCTCTTCAATACATCTATTAGTTTGAACAAATTCAGCTGTTAAATTTTCATGAGTATCAAAATAATTTAAATCCTTTAGCATATAATTTTTGAAAATAGTAGATCTAATTCTATAGTTTTGTATTTCACCAAATCTCATCCATAAAGTTATTGAAATCCAACTAACAGAAAAATATGCAGCTGCTAAGATAACCAAGGACATGGTTCTTAAAACTAAGTCATCATACATTATTGAATATGTTTTGTAATGACCATAATAAATGTTTGTGAAAATTTTAAAACATCTTCCAATTAAAATAGAAGCAATTGAAGGAACTAGTCCTACAACAACAGTAATAACAAATAATGAAATTATTAAAAGCCAATCTTGACGAAAAGTAACAAATTTATAAATATTATTTTTTACTGCAAGCATTATAATTTATAAATTAATTGCTAATTTGGTCTATTATAGAAATTAATTAATACAAAAAAATTACAAAAGTTTGTATTTACAATTAATTAAAGTTTTTTTATTTGCTATTTTTCATTTTTAATATGATGTTCTACTAAATAGCTTTTTTATATAAACACTATCTCATGAGATATACATATCTTTTTATCTTAAATAATGATAAATAAATATTTGAAATATTTATTATTATTTTTTTCTACAATATTTTTGTTTAAAAAAATTACCCTTTTTGGAAACATCAGTGCTTTTGTTAAAACTGATTTAAAACTTGACTTCTGTTTTTTTTTATTTCTCAAAATGATATCTAATTTTTCACCACTGTTTATGTAAACAATATATCATGTGACATATTATGGGTTAAAGATTACACCACCACAATTAGGTAAGCAAAATTAATTTGTCACATGTCATATTATTAATTTTCACATGGATGACCGGAGGATTTTTTTTTTTTAAAAATTTAAAACAGGGAAATTGTCCCATTCTATTCTGACATTTTTGTTAAAAAAAAAAAAGTATTTGAAAATCAAAAGTGTGCCCCATATGAAACAATAGTTTTTCATGTTTTTGTTAATTAAAAAATAATAATATTAATAATAGTAATATGTATTTAAAAAAAAAAAGTTAATATATAATTTATTTACATTATTATTATTATTATTACTTTTTTTTTCATGTAATTATGAATATGATAATTTTAATTATATATAAACAGCTTTTGAAGATTGAAAAATATAAAAAAAAAATAAAACTGTTGATGATATTTTCTTTATTTTTTTTTTAAATACTCATCATAATTATATAAAATAAAATAAAATATAAATACCAAGAAACATATAAGTATCTTAAAAAATCATAATACACTAAAAATATAATATGTCTTTCCAAGGAATAATTAACACTTGTTTATCAAACACCAACTTTAATAATAACACTACCAAGCTAGCTCTTGGTTTAATTATTTTAAACCCAACTACCTGGAATGTTGTTGCTAGATTGGATTACAAATTCAGAATCTTCTCTAAGAAAATCTTTAATTCCAAATACAAAGCTTGTTACTCTTTAGCTATTTTAATCTTTTCTCTAGGTTTACTAAGAGACAAGGCTTTTTTGAAGGGGTGTGTTTTAGAACAACCTTCTGTCTTTGAATACCTACCTAAAGACTCTATTTGGGGTACTGCTTTGAAGGTTGTTGGTGGTTTAACTTTTGCTGCTGGTCAAATCTTAAACTTAGGTTCTATGTACAAATTAGGAATTGATGGTACTTACTTAGGTGATTACTTCGGAATTTTAAAGGATGAAAAATTAACTGGTTTCCCATTCAATGTTGTTGACCACCCAATGTACATTGGTTCTTCTCTATCTTTCTTAGGTACTGCTATCTACTATGGTTCTCCATTCGGTGTTTTAGTCAGTGGTTTTGTTAGAGCTGTTTACCACATTGCTGAGCAATTTGAAGGTCCATTCACTAACATGATTTACTCTAAGAGAGAACAAGAAAGAAAGAATGCAAAGCTACAAAAGGAAGATAATAAATCTTCTGCTTTACCAAAATCATCCAACAAAGTTTATTAAATAATTTTTTTTTTTTGATGTTGTTTTGACAACATAAAAATTGATATGCAATTATTATTTAAATATCTTATATACACATATATGTAAACAAACTACACTTGTAATGCTTTTAATGAAAATAAATATAAAAAAAAAAAATATTCTAAAATTGTATTTCTTGTCTTTAAAAATTAATCATTCTTCTATAAGATTGGAAATAAATTGATGATGATGATTCTTATAAAATTTTCTTTTGGTGTAATTTTAAATACTGCTAGCTAAGTATGAATTAAAATTTTTAAAAAAATTATTTAAAAAGTATTCTTGCTTAGTTTTAACTGAATTTCATTATATGAATATGCAATGGAGTAGGTTCGAAATGATTATAGCATTAATTATTTGAAAACTGTAAAGTAAAATCTTTTACTGAGCTTGTTTTCGTGGGTAAATAAAAGTTAAAAGTTTTTTTTTGTTTCTTGTCTATATAGGTAGTAAAAAAAATAATAAAAAAATGTTTAAAGCCGTTGTTTCGGATTTAATAAATGTCATTGTGGCCAAGTGGTAAGGCGTTCCACTCGTAATGGAAAGACCACGAGTTCAATCCTCGTCTGTGACACCACCTTTTTTTTAATTTTTTTTATATTAAATATAATAATGTTAGTATTGCATTTGAATTCAATATAAGTTAATTTGAATATATTGTATAGTGATTTTTCTATGTGATTAGTTTTTTAAATTGACTTTTTTGTAGTTAAGTTTATGCATATTTTTTTCTTTGTGTGTGTGTGCTTTTTTTTCTTTAAAAATATTTTAACCCAAAAAAAAAAAAAAAAACACTTTTTTTTTTCAAGAATTAAACAAACAACGTTTCAAACACCATATCAAACCATTATATATAATGGCACCTTTTTTCTCATTATCCAAAAACCTGGTTATTTTATCAGGTGCTTCTATTGAATTAGCCCTTGATGATAGATTAAAATATAATGTTTTACTTCCTATTTCTATAGTAATAATTATTATTGGTATGCTTAAAAATTTTGTTATGGGATTATTAGGTGGGGATATTAAAGAACAACCTAGACAAAAATATACTGAATGGCAGACTTTGCAAGAAATGAGTGCATTTGTTGCTAATGGGAAATTTTTATTAAATGAAAAATCTTTTGAAATCAGAAGATTGCATTATTTAAAAATGTTGGAAGAAAAAAGATTCTTTGCTGTTCCTGAAAAAAATGAAGAAGATGAAAAAAAAGGATCAGAGAAAGAAGTTGATCCAGCACAAGAACAATTTGCAAACTCTTTAGATGAATTCCAAAAGAATTCTGGTGGTTTAAAGCAAATGGCTATTGGAAATGCATTGAACTTTGTCCCACAAACTGTTATCACTTGGTGGTTAAATCATTTTTTTACAAACTATGTTATTATGAGATTACCTTTCCCATTGACTCTTAAATTTAAAGAAGTTGTTCAAAATGGCATTCCTACAAGAGATTTGGACACTAGTTATACAACAACAATATCTTGGTATTTTATTTTAATGTATGGATTAGATGCATTTTATAATGTCTTTTTCCATCAAAAGACTATTGACATTAGTGCGTTGAATCTGTTGAAAATGCAAGTTGATATGAATAATCAGTTCAATACTTTAAATGACCAACAACTTGTACAACAATGTGAATATTTAGAAAGAACTTTGAACAATGAATTATTATATGACCATAAGCAAGAATTTGGAAACAAGTTAGAAGAAGATATATTAAATACTTATAGTGAAGATTTAGATATAGACCTATAAAGTTTTTAAAATAATGAATATATATATATATATATAGTGAACTATAATCATGTGACTTATTTTTTTTCGATGAAATTTCTTTTTTTGGAGGAAAAAAAAAACACACTCAAATAATTCTTAGATAATTTACCTTCATCAAAAAAAAAAAATTAACAGATTTCATATTTTAACAAAAATTTCTGTTTAAAACCTAAAAAAAAAGAAGATTAAACACAAACCCAAGTGTAGTTTAAATTACAAAACTCATTTTTTATTTTTTTTACTATAATGCAAACTGTTATCTGTATTGGTATGGCCGGAAGTGGTAAAACTACTTTCATGCAAAGATTAAACTCTCATTTACATGCTGAAAAGAATCCACCATATGTTATAAACTTAGATCCAGCCACTTTAAAAGTACCATTTGGTTGTCACATTGATATCAGAGATTCTATCAAATATAAAAAAGTTATGGAAAACTATGATTTAGGTCCAAATGGTGCAATTGTAACATCATTAAATTTATTCTCAACTAAAATTGATCAAGTAATGAAGATTGTTGAAAAAAGATCTGATACTTTCAAGAACTGTATAATTGATACCCCAGGTCAAATTGAATGTTTTGTTTGGTCTGCATCTGGATCTATCATCACTGAATCATTTGCTTCTCAATATCCTACTGTCATTGCTTATATCGTTGATACTCCTAGAAACCAATCTCCATCAACTTTCATGTCCAATATGTTATATGCTTGTTCTATATTATACAAGACCAAGTTACCAATGGTTTTAGTATTCAACAAGAATGATGTAGTTAAAGCTGATTTTGCTATTGATTGGATGAAAGATTTTGAAGTATTCCAAGAAGCTATTTTGAAAAATAAAGAACTACAAGGTGAAACAGGAATGGGTTCAGGTTATATGGGATCCTTAGTCAACAGTATGTCTTTAATGTTGGAAGAGTTTTACTCTCAATTAGATTGTGTTCAAGTCTCAAGTGCCACTGGTGCAGGATTTGATGATTTCACTAAGGCTGTAGACAATAAAGTCAAAGAATATAATGAATTTTATAAGAAGGAAAGAGAAGAAACTTTAAAAAGAAAGGAATTGGAGGAAGAAAAAATGAAAAAGGAATCAATGACCAAGCTAATGAAAGATTTGAAAATAAAGAATAAGAAAGATGTAAATAAAGAAGCTCATTCAGATTCTAGTGCTGATGTAATAAGTGATTTAGAAGAAGGAGAAAATGACGGAATTCTTGACCCAGATTCTGAGCAAGAAGAGAACGATGATATTGGGGCTGCTGCTGAAAGAGAATATACTTTCAGTGAAGATAGAGAACTTGGTGAAGTTAATGACACAGTACCTGATTTACAAGCAAAGTATCAAGAAGCATTGGAAAAGACAGCTAAAGATGTAAGTTCTGAAACTGCTGAAAATATTGTCAAATATATAAGAGGATAAATAAAAAAACATTAAAAAGATAAATAATAATAATAATATATATATATGTTTTTTTTTTTTTGTAAATTATGTATATAAACTTTCATCTATAGATTCTTTTAAATGTTTAAATCCATAAACACTTTCCCAACTCTTTGGTATCTTAATATTCTCTGTTGGTTTGACTATTTTTAAAGATGTTAAAAATTTTATAAATATAACTGCATCCAAAGAATTATCACCTTCATAAGAAACCATATTGAAATAATTTATGTTTGTTGTAATTTCTACAAACGTTGATACAAGTTTTGTAAGAAGAGAATCAACAAAAATTTTGTTTTGAAAACTGCTACCATCAAATTGTATCACCGTTTGATCTGCTTTAGGTAATACTTCCTTAAATTCAAAGTTTATGTCATCATATTTATGTTCAATTTTTTCTTTTTCAGCAAGAGAATTGATTTCATTGTCTAATGCTTCTCTGAAATTTTCAAAGGCTTTAGCATCAATCTTTGAGTTTAAATGGCCTACAGATATTCTTTGATCATTTATTAATTCATAAAGATTAGAAACTTTTTCTGATTTGATCAAATCAATATAAGGATCACTTCCAGATAAAGAATCAATAATTATAATTTCATTTATTTGAGGTAAAGTTTGTTTAATTCTTTTAACTAATAAAGAATAAAAATTAATTTCAAACCCTTTTATGATTGGAGATCTTTGTTGTAAAAGATAAGTATTATTTACTTTATTTTCATATATTTCAAGACTTCTAATAAATTCATTATCATCACTGCTAACAAATGGGTATGTGAATTTTAATAAATCAGGATCAATAATATTATCATCTTTCAAAATAATATAATTAGAATCATTTGCTAAGATCAAATCAGCAGTCAATTGAGGAATGTTACCAACAGAAACAGTTGGTATAATAAGTTTTGTTTTGTTTAAACCAGTCATTATATTGTAATTAAAGTAATATATGTATATTTATTATTTACTTGGTTTCATATTAGTTTTATACTATTTGATATATATATATATATATTAATGTTTATATTTGTATTAAGGGAAATTTTGCCACTCGTTTTTTAATGATGGGGGACGGCTTTTGTAAAATAGCGGGTAACTTTTTTTTTCTCAAATTGGTCACATGCCTTAGGGTGTAAATTTGTCGAAGAAACACTTTTCTTTTTTTTTTTTACCAAAGATTTATAATTAACACATTTCATAAACGAAGGAGAAAAATATATTTTTTAAATACATATCAGTATTTAATTTTTTTTTTTTTTTAAATATGAAAATTTTGAAATTTTTACAGTAATGTATTTTTTTTATAAAAAAAAAAAATTGTCTAAAAAAAATAAAAAAAAAAGTATTGTTATAAATTTTAATGTTGGAACATAGAGATGAGCAAGAACAGATTTCAATTCTATATTTCAAAAAAAAAAGAGAATATTAAATAATTATTAGTAAAAATAATAATTATTATTTTTTTCTATTTTTAACTTAAAACCAGAGAATTTAACTTTATCATATAACACTAATAATTACCTAAATGTCTACTAACTTTGAAAAACATTACGTTGAACCAGATACTGAAAACTTTGACAATTTGGAAAATTTAAGAGATGCTTTAACTAACAGCAATCAAAAGACTAAATTATCTAACAGATTTAGAGCTTTATTCAACTTGAAATCCCATGCTGAAGATTTTGAAACTGATAAAAGAAAAGCTGATACCGCTATCGAATATATGGCTCAAGGTTTAATCAATGAACCATCTGAACTTTTGAAACATGAAATTTGTTATGTTTTAGGCCAATGTAAGAATTTACATGCTTCTCAATTTTTAATCGAATGTATGTTGGATGCTCAACAACAATGTATGGTTAGACATGAAGCTGCTGAAGCTTTAGGTGCTTTGGAAGATGCTTCTGCCATTAATGCTTTAAACAAATGTTTGAAAGAAGATCAAGAAGAAGCTGTCAGACAAACTTGTGAATTAGCTATTGCCAGAATCCAATGGGCCAAGTCTGGTTTATCTAAGGATGAAATCTTACAACAATCTTTATACTCTTCCATCGATCCTGCTCCACCATTGCCATTACAAGAAAGTGCTTCTATTGAACAATTACAACTCCTATTGAATGATCAATCTCAACCATTATTCAAAAGATATAGAGCTATGTTCAGATTGAGAGATATTGGTACTGATGAAGCTTGTTTGGCTCTATGTACCGGTTTTGAAGACAAATCTGCTTTATTCAAACATGAAATCGCATATGTCTTTGGTCAAATTGGTAACCCAGTTGTTGTTCCAACTTTGATTGAAGTTTTAAACAGACAAAACGAAGCTCCTATGGTTAGACATGAAGCTGCTGAGGCTTTAGGTTCTATTGCCACTGATGATGTTTTACCAATTTTGAAAGAACATTTACAAGATGATGACGATGTTGTCAGAGAAAGTGCTATTGTTGCATTAGATATGTATGATTATGAAAATTCTACTGAATTAGAGTATGCTGTTAACAAGGATGAATAAATTATGATCTGATATTTATATTTATATATAAAAAAGAACAAAAAAAGTTTAAAAAAAATAAATAATAATAATAAATAAGTAAGGGAAATAATAATAGTAATATGAGCCATAGCAAGTGTGTTTTTTTTATAAGATTATATGAAGGTAGATGATAAAGTAATAATTTTTAAATATATATAAATACTATATTATTTTTTTTTTCATTTTTTCTTTTGTAATGTATATTTTGCGCATCATTGAGTATTATTTGTAATACACGTTTTATTTTATTTTTTATATTTTTTTGGAGAAAGCAATTATATATGCAAAAAAAAATTAAAAATAAACCAAATTCACATATTTAAATACAACTGTTAAATATGTCTACTCAAGAAATTGTTTTTGTAACAGGTAATTCTAATAAATTAAAAGAAGTTCAACTTTTATTGTCTTCTGTGACTAATTACAAATTAACCAATAATCCATTAGATTTAGAAGAAATTCAAGATTCCTCTTTAGAAGAGATAGTCAGAAAAAAAATCCAACAAGCTGTTGCTCTTTTACCAAAGGGTACTCCTGTCTTTGTTGAAGATACTGCTTTAGGTTTCAATGCTTTAAATGGATTACCAGGTGCTTACATCAAATGGTTTGTGAAAAAAATGTCTTTGGATGATATAGTCAAATTATTGGATGGATTTGAAGACCATACTGGTGAAGCTGTAACCACTATTGCTTATTCAGATGCCAAGGGAGAAATTAACATTTTCCAAGGAATCACTAAAGGTAAGATTGTTAACAAAAGAGGAAATCTAGATTTTGGTTGGGATTCTTTATTTGAACCATTAGCTGAAGAAGGAAATGTTGAATCATTGACTTATGGTGAAATGGAAAAAGAGTTTAAAAACAAACTTTCACACAGAGGTAAAGCTTTCAAGAAATTTGAAGAATTTTTAGTTAAAAATTGATTTTAAAAAAATGACTTCACTATATATATATATATATAGCATTACTCTTTCTAATTAACATTTAATATTATTAATTAGACTTTAAAATATGTTTACCCGGATGCTATTGAAAAATATGTCAGTGTGTGAGTAATACTATTTTTTTTTTTATTAATGATTTCTCCGCTTTTCATTCATCAAAAAAAAAAATAAAAATTTTTTTTTAGAAAAAAAAAAGAAATAATTTTCATAGAGAGAAAGGAAAATGTTCACACTTGTCATCTAATAATATTAATAAAAAAAAATTAATAAATAACTTTTTTTAAAATATATATATATATATAATAATTATAAAACACCCCCAAACATTAATACACTATATAAATATATAAGAATTAAATGATGAGTAATAACAATGTTCAATTACTACAACAACAAATTCTTCAAGCTATTAGTATAGCTGAAAATCCAATGAATACAGACTTGGTATTAAAAAAACAAGCTGTGAATTTTTTGTCAAGTGTTAAGAAAGATACTGATCCATCTCTTTTGCTTCAAGTGTATTTATCTATTTATAAACTGGATGAAACAAACAACATATACAAGTTCTTAAGTATTCAAGGTTTATCCGACTTGATTATTATTAGCAAAGAAAAAAATGATTTACAAAGTCTTTCTATTTTAAAAAATGAATCTATAACTTTAATTGCAGATCCTAGTTTAGCTAATGAACCTGAGTTTATTTTAAACAAATTTAGTGAATTGCTTGCAAACTTATTTTATACAATGTACTCTGCAAAGAACAATGATCTTTGGGATTCTTTCTTCAAAGATCTAATAACTATTTTTAATATTGACTCTGTATTAATGAACAAAAATGGTTTTTATAGATTATCCATTTTTTTAAAAGTCACCCTTCAAATTAACACCATGATTGGTGAACAAATGTACAACAATAATGAAAGTAAGCAAATACAAGATTTTCATAACAATTTAAAGGATTCTATGAGAGTCAATGATGTTGAGCTTTTAACTAATTTATGGTCCCAAATACTTGCTAAAGTTGACAATAATGATGAGATTATAAAATTAACATTAAGCAATATTGGCTCTTATATCTCGTGGATTGGTATCAATTTAATCATTAATGAAACTTGTTTGCAACTGATTTTTAACAATTTCAAATCAGATACTGTAGTAGCATGTTGTGGATGTATATCAGAGATCATATCCAAAAAAATGCCTGCTGAAAATAAAGTTTCTTTATTAGAAATGTTGAAATTAACTGAAAAATTAAACAATCTTATTCAAGTGGCTATCACTGAAGAAAATACTGAAATTTTATTATCACTGGCAAACTTGATTAATGCTATTGGTTTAGAATATTGCATAATGCTTGAAAATAACAGTACTAATGTAAATATTGTGTCACAAGTTGATAACTTGATCATTAAAAATGTTATATCCATCATTTTAATCTTTTTGAAACTAGAATTTAAAGATGATAATGCAGTATCTTTAGAGATTAACATGAAGGTTTTCACATTTTTATCAAATTATTTCTCTTTCTTGAAAAAAAGTTTTGCTATTGGTGGGAAACCAGGTTCCCCTGTCAATTTGCAAAGTAAGAAATTACCTATAGATGAACAACATTTAAATATCATGAGAGAAATCATGAATATACTACAATTTAAAATGGTTTTGAATGATGATTTTGAAGATTACAGTACTATTGATTTACAAGATTTACATGAATACAATGATTCTTATAGAGAAAAATTGAAAAATTTCCAAGATTCAATTTGTATTATAAACCCTCAAGTATATTTACAACAAATGGTAACATACTTGCAAGTAGATTTAAGAATGGATGAAAATTGGAGATTTAAAGAGTTTTATTTATACCAATTAAACAATTTTGCAGAATCAGTAAGAAATAACTTAATAGGGGTTGTTAAAAATGAATTATTCACTAATGAGACAACAAAAATATTGAATAAACTTTTGAAAAATATTTTAGTTAACAACAAATCTTTAATCACTGATAATAACAATTTCTTGATAATCACATCATTTTTTGAGATTATTGGAAGACATCAAAACTTTTTATTAATCAAAGAAACACCAACAGAAAGCAGTGATGAATTAATCTTGTTAATATTAAACAATTTTTTGAGTGATTTTGGTATTTTTAATAATAACTTGAAAATTAAATTAACAACATGGTCAAGTTTCAATAAATTTGTTAAAACTTGTAGACCAAAATTGAATATGAATCAATTGATTGAAATCATAAACAAGATGAAAGATATTTTGAGTATCAATATTGATGAAGTTGCAAATCCTCAATTGACTGCTGTTGTAGAAACAACAGATAATTATTTGATCAAATCTATCTCTGATGCTGATGAACTATTTGAAAATCAATTGTTTTTGTTTGAATCTATTGGGTTTTTGATGGGTTCCTGTTCTGATTTAAATTATGATATTCTAGATTATGTTCTGTCTCCAATATTTAGACAATTAGAATTCACTATATCAACTGAAGTCAAGACTTTTGGTTGTTTGATAAAGACTCACCATATGCTTTTTGCTATTGGTAATTTGATAAGAGGAATTCATTCAGGTATTTTACCAGATAATTCATACTTGCATAACTTAGAATTTAACGGAGAAAAAATTGTAACTAATAGTGTTTTGATTGAAGTATTCTCAAATATTGCTGAAGTTGTATTAGTCACTTTACAATTTTTCAGCAAATACCAATTGATTAGAGAATCAGTGAGATTTGTATTTGCAAGATTATTAATTTTGCTAAATGTCAATTTGGGAACATATGTTGATAGATTATTAAACATCTTTTATTCCATAGATAATATGGATAACAAAGAAGTAATTGAATTTTTAACATTTGTAGGACAATTTTTCTACATATTAAGTAATAGACCTGAAAGTTTTGATATTTTAAATAAAATTTTGACTCCATTATTTCAAAAAGTATTTGAAAAACTCGAGGAGTTAGATAAAGAAGTAAGTTTGAGCACATCTGAGATTGAAAAGACAGATATAAACGATGAAAACAAAAGTGGTTCTCTTTCCAAAACACCATCCCCAGAATTAATGAATAGTAGAACTGATTCTTATAGAGACAAGTTAGCTTTGAAAAAAGCTTTATATTCCTTCATTCAAGGTTTGACAACAAACCATATAGCTTCATTATTGACAAGTAATGAAAATAGTAATACTTTGTCAATATTAATTAATGATTTGATAGATAATATTGATTGCAATATGGTTAATAGTGAGCCTGTTTTAATGAGAATGCAAATGAATGTATTAATAAATTTTATTAAAAACTTTGGTATGGGACAGGCATCTGATCCACAAGATATTCATGTAAATAGGGTTACAAAATTGGAAGGATTGCATGAATTTTTAATTTCAAAGAGTGTCTCCTTATGCTTTGAAGTTCCATTTAAACCAGAATATGAATTAAATATCACAAAAGGCCCAGGAAGAAATGTTGCTATTGATTTGTCAAGAGTTTTAAAAGTTTTCTACGTTACAAATGATGCTTATTGTAAGAAGAATGGAATTTTAAATAATGATTTTATTTCTTTCTTAAATGAAAGCTATTTCCCAAGTATACAAATACCCCAAAATATTAGCAATGATTTTATAAGCAATTTAATAAACTTGAATGATAAACAATTTGAGAAATATTGGATGGATTTCATCGGAAAAATGAAATAAATAAACTAATAAAAATAAAATTAAAAAAAAAAAAAAAATTGAATTAGAAAGTAATTAAAAAGTAATAATAACTTTATTTATATATAGAAAAAGGAATTAATTAAATTAAAATTATAATTTATAAAATCGTTATGTGTTTTATCACGTTTTTATTTGCTTATACTCTATCGGAGTTCATAAAGTGATAATTGAGTTTTTTTGGAAAAGAAAAAATATATATATATTTGTTCCCTTCAACATTTTCGCAGGAAGAGAAAAAAAATATATATGTAAAAATTTTCCATAAAGAACATTTCTTGAAATTAAATATGAAATAAATTGAATAGAAATAAAACCAAAAAGAAAATTTAGCAAATATTCAATATATATACATACATTTTTTTATAATGGATCTAAATACTTCTGAATCACTTGCTGAAATTGAGAATAAAAATAACCAAACCACTAGCAAAGACCAAAATAATGTTATTGGTAAATTTTTGCAACATTTACAAGAAAAGAAGAACAAGAATGAAGTAGAAGTTGAACCTACACAAACAAATTTGGATAGAGAGAGTGGTGTTACAGCTATAAACAAATACAATCCATATGAACAAGATGATGATGAAGATGATGAGGTTTTCAATACTATTAATAGAATTCCGATTCCTGTTTTACCATTGGAACTTGATTACAAACCAAAGAATGTTGATTTTTCTTACTCCTTTAATGAAGCTTATAAAATTCAAAATTTAGCTATGAATAACAAAACCTTGTTGACAAAGATGAAAGAACAATTGCCAGAAATAGGCTTTTTTAGATTGAATGTTAACACTGGAGGTAAAAGACACACTGGTGAAGGTTATAAGTCAACCACTCACAAGAAAAAAGAAAGAAGAAGAAACAGTTCTACTACTAAACCAAGATCTCAAAAGAAGGGTGACTCTAATGACAAACCAGAATCTTCTTTGGAAGAAAAAGTTGAAATGCTAAAATTGGAACAAGAAATCAGTTCCACTGGTAATAAAATGCAAGATTTTGAATTGTTCAAACAAATGATGAGAGGTGGTAATGTTAAAGAAAGTGCAGATATTGAACAAGATAACACCTTTGTTGCAAGTAAAGATACCAATAAAAATGGATTAACTGGAATGTTTGCATTAACAGATCTTGAAAATGAAAGTTTCAGCACATTAGAACCCAATAATAATTCTAGTAAAGATTTAGTTGGAGAGAAAAATTCTGGCAGTAACAGTGATGGAACTGAAACTAAAAAGGGAAGTAAATACGCTTCTTTTTTGAAAGAATCT
>LXPE01000025.1:0-65990 GCA_001664025.1 Hanseniaspora valbyensis NRRL Y-1626
ATTTTACTTGGACCTACAAAGACACCATTAAAAGCTAAAGACATGGCAAACATCAAATTAGCAAGATTACCACCTGTTTGTGGATCTTCAAATGGAGCAGCAACCATAGAGCCCATAGAGCCTACCCAAGAAAAGAAGGCAACTGAGTATAAGTAAAACAACGCAGATCTTTCACTCAATTGATTAGAAAATGATGCATTATTGTAAAAACCTATTGGATAATAGTAACAGAAGAAACCTACAGAACCAGTAAAAAAGTTGAATGGGAATTCAGCAGATATTTGAGCCAAAATGAAAGCATACCATGAAAAAGTTCTTGAAGGTCTTTCTCTAGCTTCATACAAATCTCTTTGATCAGCAAACATTGGCAAATATTGTTCCAAAAATGGATTAAACAAGACTGTAAACATGAAAACAGCCAACATTTGGTTTTGTAAACCTTGTAGAGTGTGGTTTGCCTTGAAGAAAGTGAAACCAATGAAAATTTCTGTATAAACAACAACAAAGAATTTAGACCATAAATAGAAAGGGGTTCTCCAATACTGTTGGAATACTCTATTTGTAACAAGTCTATATTGTAGCCAAAAACTAGCAGCATAAGAAGAGGTATCATTACTATTGGATATTTTGATTGCAGGTAACTCTTTTTCCATTTTGATTAAAGTATTAGTGACTTCCTTATATTCTTCAGATCCTCTCCAAGCTTCATGATAATCTCTTGATTGAACAATATCCAACATCCATTCAGCTGGGTTAGCATCTGGTGGACATGGTGGTGCCCCTTTATTTTCAAAGTAATTGATCATAGTCTTACAACCTTTACCTAAATCACCAAAGTAAGCAGTTTTACCTTCATTTTGTAAAAACAATAATCTATCAAATTGTTCAATCAGTAAAGCAGATGGTTGATGAATGGTACATAAAATAGCTTGTCCATGGTTAGCCAACTTTCTCATTAATTGACAAACAGACCAAGCAGTTTGAGAATCTAAACCGGAAGTAGGTTCATCCAAAAACATCAATAATTTAGGTTTAGCAGCCAATTCAACACCAATAGTCAATCTTTTTCTTTGTTCAACATTCAAACCTTCACCCATGACACCAACAACAGCATCGGCATATTTCTGCATATCTAAAATCTTGATAACACTTTCAACATAAACATCTTTTTCTTCTTTGGTGACAGATGAAGGTTGTCTCAAATATGCACTAAATCTCAAAGCTTCTCTAACAGTAGATGTGGATAAATGTAAATCTTGTTGTTGGCAGTAACCAATAGATCTTGGAAAACTGTTATCTCTTAAACGACCATTAACAAGAATATCACCAGTGATAACACCCATTGTAACTCTTGAAGCTAAACAATCTAGTAAAGTTGTTTTACCTGCTCCTGAAGCACCCATTAAAGCAGTGATAGATCTTTTAGCAACCCAGCCATCAACATTATTCAAAATTCTTCTTGTTTCATTTTTAATCTTGATATCATAACATAGATTTCTCCAATGTAAAGTGGCTTCAGATTCACTCAAACCAACACCATCATCACCAGAGGAATTAGAAACATCATCAACTTCTTCTTCTTCAGAAATCATCTTTTTTTCATTAGAACTATATTCAGAGCTATTTCCAGATTCTAAATCATGTGGATTCTTGTTCATTTTCTTAATCTTCCTGACAACAGATTGAGGAAAAACAATGATTTCACCTTTTTGTTTAGCAGATTCATTAAATTCAGTGAAAAACATGTAAACACCAAAGAAAAAAATAGCATATGCTGTAACAACACCAAAGCCTCTCCACTTATGTTTATGTTCATATCCATGGGCAACACTTATATATATGTCCCCATTAACATAGTTTTCACCAGGGACAGCACCAACAACAGAACAAGTTCTATCATTTTCAGAAAAACTACTATAAGCACTACCACTTGGAATATATTGAGCACAAGGGAAATCTCTTCCATGGAACTCATTTATCATCAATGATTCAAACCCATATTGCAACATATTAATCCAATAAATCCATTTACTCCAGCCAAGTATGGATGTCTTTGGTATAGCAAAACCTGCATACATGGCAAAAGCTAGTAAAACAAAAGAGGCAGGAACCATTGCTTCAGAGAAAGATTTAGTAGCAGAGCCGATAAATCTGAAAACATGGGACATTGCCAATAAACAGACAAAGTTCATCAATAAATAGAAAAAAAATGCACCTGCATCCCTTCTCAAATTAGTTAGCCAGTAGAAAAACATATTAAATGTTATAGCAGTAATAAATTTTGCAGGCATTTGGGATAGAACAGATGAGACGGCTTCAGCAGAAGGATGGTACATGGCAAGGTTTTTCTGTTTTTCAATAATGGCTCTTGCTTCATATAAAGTCATAATTTCTAAAATAGAAGAAAAAGAGTTGAATAAAACAGCATAGAATAATGCACCTCCTCTGTAGAAGAAAGTTGATGTATTATCATAGTACATGACTTTATAAAACATGGAAGCAATTAACAATGCCATAATAGATCTACCACTTACTTCAAAGATAGGAAGACCCATATTATTTTTTATTCTTGTGAAGTTTCTTTGAAGCAGGTACTTGACTTGTAAACCAAATGAAAGAGTGAATGAAGATTTAGGTCTAGCTCTTTTGGATTGAGCTGCTTTGTGAGATTCAGCAAACTCTTTTTTACTTTCTTCATTGATATTAGCCAAATAATCATCAACTTCATTAATAAGTTTTTTATAGTTTTCAGATTCTTTCCAATAATCAGACATAGCTTTAGGAGTATCTGGAATATAAACACCTTTTTTAACTAATTCTCTATTTTTAATTCTTTCTGTTGGGGATGTTACAGCAGTTAGGAAATCAGCAGTAGTTTGTCTTTCAGGACAGTAATACCCCATGTTAATAAAATATTCTTTGGACTTTGAAGTTGGACCATTGTATATTTGATAACCTTCATCCAAAACAATAACATTGTCAAATAAGTTATAAGCTTCTTGAGAACATTGATATATAGCAACAACAGATGTAGTATCAGAAGTTTTGGATTGTGTCTTTAAACATTTAATGAAAGATAAAGTGGATGAAGAATCTAAACCTCTTGTAGAGTTATCATAACAAACAATTTTACCATTTACTAAAGCAATTTCAGAGATAGAAACTCTCTTTCTTTCACCACCAGAAACACCTTTAACAAATGTATTACCAACTTTAGTATTTCTTGTATTAGATAAACCATACATAGCCATTGTAGCTTCAGCCATATGTTTAGCAAATTCTTCTCTACTCAAACCTTTTATTCTATTATGGGGTGTAGTTAATAAAGCAATGTTATATAAAGTTTCAAAGACAGTCAAATGAGGGAAATGGATATCAGATTCAGCTTGATAAACAACTTCACCTCTGTAATGGTTTCTAATATCTTTAGAACTTATACCATCAAAGGATAAAACAGAATCATCAGTCAATTCAAAACCAAAAGTGAAGGCAGATAATGTTTTCAATAAAGTTGTACAACCAGAACCAGGTTTACCTAAAACAACATTCAAAGTTCCAGGTTTCAAAATACCATCCATGGGTTTCAAAATAGTGAATTTATCATCTGATCTGCTTTTTTTCAATTTTCTGAAAAGATATTCCGCACCTTTTTGAAAAACATTTAGAAAAGTAGATTGGTAAACAACATCAGAAGAATCACCAAAGGCTGATAAATTTTTATAAGCCAAACCTAAAGAAGTGTTTTTGTAATAATCAGGATCAGAAGATCTTAATCTGTTTAAATTTCTCATCCAAGAATGAGCATCAAATGCTTTATTATTAGGATCTAATTTTGGATTATATATTTCAACACTTTCAGGACCATTAACAGGAACATCAAAGACTTCATCTGTATTGGATATAGCAGATTGCTGAGTGAAAGTTCTTGCTAAAAATTGAACGCTTTCTAAATCAGGTTGACCAGAAAATTGAAGATTTGTATTTTCATTTTCTTCAACAGTAGTCATTTTAAATAAATTTATGTATGTATTAGTAGTATTATTAAATTATAATAACTGTGTAGTTGGATTAATAAACCAATATTTTTTTTT
Source organism: Hanseniaspora valbyensis NRRL Y-1626 (assembly GCA_001664025.1). Classification (NCBI taxonomy): domain Eukaryota; kingdom Fungi; phylum Ascomycota; class Saccharomycetes; order Saccharomycodales; family Saccharomycodaceae; genus Hanseniaspora; species Hanseniaspora valbyensis. The sequence continues at coordinate 4,092 of LXPE01000025.1, forward strand.
TTCTCAATAAGAAAATATTTATTTTAAAAAAAAAATAAATAAATTAAAATATAAAAAAAAACGAATATACATATATTTACTAAAACTTTAAATGTATTATAAAATGTTTATATATACAGATGATCTCTATTTTAAAAAAAATGACTCCTCTTCGATGACATATATGCTTTTTTTTTTTAAGGTCTCCGAAAATGGTTTTAAGCTTCTTCTTTTAAAAAAATCTTTATTCAAAATAATAGGGTTTTAAACCCTTTCAGTTTAACTATCAATATTTTGTTAATTATTTAATATTTATTGATTAAAATAATTATACCCCACATATAAATACATTGTCATTCAATATATATAATCTTTTTTCCTTTTTTTTTTTAATAAAATATTTAAGTACTCCGAAATAAATCCCAATATTTTTTTTATGTAAAAAAAAAATAAATAAAATAGGTTATCACTTATTGGTTTTACTCCCTTATATCCCCCCCTTTTTTTTTTTTTTTTTTAAATTTTTTTAAAGTGAAAAAAAGATTAATACAACATCATCCGTTCTACCTTGTTACTCTTATTTCTTTTCTTTTTTTAAAAGATATTATAGTATTAAATTTATGGATAAAGGATTGTTTTATTAATTTTAAATATAAATATGATGAATAATCTGGTAATACAAATACTATTCAACTAAAAAAATAAACAACGGTATAAATTATAACATTCAACATATATATATATATGATTAAATAAACTCAACAAAAAAATACACTCTTTTTCTCTTTCTCTCTTGATCCCATTTAATACATACATATATGTTAAAACCTATTTAATATAATTCATAAAATATAAAGGGAATGAATTATCCTTTTTTTATGTGCGTGCGGCTGAATATAGCAAATATCCTTTTTTAAAATTTTTTTTTTTAATTATTTCCTTTAATGTCAACTCATGTGGCTGAACTCTAGATTATAACATTTAATCAATTTGAAAAAAAAAAAAAAAAAAAACAACACATATAAATAAACAGAAATTATTAAAGTTAATATATATATTTATATCTAATCTACGTTGAATTATTAATATTTTATTTATTTATTTTTGTAATAAGGATAGTCTACATACCCTTTGTATGTGTAAGCATAGAAAGTACTTCTGTCATACTTGTTTAAAGGCCATTGGTTTTCTAATCTGTCAATCAGATCTGGATTTGATATAAAATATCTACCATAAGCTAATAATGTTCTGTCATCTTGATCTACTGTTTGTTTTGAATAGTCATTTTCCAATATTAAATTACCAGCTATAATAATTACTCCTTTGAAAAGTTTAAAAGCAAATTGATTAGATATCTTACCATAGTCAGTAGAGACTTCTGAAGTAAAATCATCATTAAATCTTGGCTCTTGTAAAGAAAGATAAACTGGTCCTTTCCCTTTCAATCTTCTTTTTTCTAATTGATCAACTAAATAGGAGTAAAAACCAATTGTATCAGAAACATCTTTGTAACCAAAAATACCATTAATATCAATAAACGGAGCTATCTTTGTACCAACTTTATCAGCACCAAATTCAGAAACTACAAGATCAAATATTTCTAAATATAATCTAGCTCTATTTTCAAAGCTTTGTCCACCATATTGATCATTTCTAGTATTAGTTTCTTTATCAAAAAATTGATTTAATAAATAACCACCTGCTGCATGAATTTCAACACCATCAACACCAGCTTTAAAACAATTTCTAGCAGCTACAACATAATCTTTTTTAATTTGTTCAATCTGTTCAATACTTAAAGGTTTCAATAAATTACCAGATTCTAAAGCTTTTCTTTTTGTTTCCATTATGTCACCACTTGAAATATAATTATCAGATGATGAAACATATTTTAAACCATCTTTTTGCAAAACTTCGGGATCTGAAGTTCTTCCTAAGTTCCAAAATTGAACAAAAATGAAAGATCCATTTTCATGCACAGCATCAGCAACTTTGCTTAAGCTTTTGATTTGTTTTTCAGTGTAAATACCCGGTACATAATCATAACCACCTGCTTGAGCATATGGAAAAGTACCTTCAGTAATAGCCAAAGTACCTGGTCTTTGAGTTCTTTGATAATAATATTCTTCAACCAAACCTCTTTTTTTAATACCTGTTTTGTTGGCTGGATCAGAAATAAATTTTTTCCAATCATCTGTTTCAGTATAATCAGTGGTTTGTTTTAAAGCATGATCTTCATCTGCTCTAAATCTAGTTAAAGGTCCTAAAATGGCTCTATGTTTTAGAGTAATTTTGTCACTAAGTTTTAAGGGTTTAAATAAATTAGTGTTTTTAAAATCAATTGGAATGTATCTTTCATCTGACATTTTTTCTCTTATATATATATTTGTTGTTTGTTTCTATGGTTTTATTATAATTATATATAATTTTAAAACATAATTAAAAGGACTGATTATTCTTAAATTTGAATTGAAAAAAGCTTGTTTAAATATGGTGGTCTTTTTGCCTTAAGATGCGTAAGTAATTAAATTATCTTTTTTTTTTTTAGGTAATATTTGTTTAATAAAAAAAAAAAATATTTCACGGAGCGCTAATATAAACGATGCTTTTAGCTGCAACAAAGCATTAGCTAATTAATACAATATAATTTTTTTAAAAAAAATATATAGAGATATTAATTTCACTCAAAATAATTTGTTGAAAAATTCATTTATACTTTTAAGGTACCTATTAACCAATATCATTACATTATTACAAAACATTTTACCTTAATTTAAAGACTCCGTTAAATTTTTTTTTTTAAATCCATTTTGTTCATACATAATTCAACTGTGTCTTTTTTATTATTTAAAAGTATACTAATTTGTTTTGTTTTTTTATATAAAATTATATTTTTAATTTTACCTATTTTTTTTTTTTTTTAATGTTCATTGGTGTTTGAAAATGGATTTTTAAAAGATTCTTCAGTAACTTCAGAATTATCATTTTGTACATTAGTTTCATTGTTCACAGTTTCTTCTTGAATATTATCTATATCACCTAGTAACTCTGCATCAGAATTAAAATCAAATGCTTCTTCAACATCAACATCTGAAATATCAAAGTTAAATCTTGCTTCATCACCATCATTACCAATCACAGATTGATTACTTCCAAGTTCTTCAGCATTTTGTAAACTAGTGTTATTGAGAGATGTGTTGTATTCAGAATCATTATCAATGATATCAAACTCATAAGCTTCAGCTCTTAGTCTTTGGAATTTCTTTTTCTTGTTAATGAAAAGTAGATAATAGAATGTTATTAATATTAAAATGAATACTAATAGTCCTAGGTAATGGTGTGCTTTTAATAATTTTTCTCCTTTTTCTAATGTTTCATGGTGATCTCCACTAGGGGTTGCTGTAGGTGTGATAGTATCGGTGGTTGTAGTAGTAGAAGTAGTAGAAGGAGTTTCTTCTGTTATTGTTGTTGTTGTACTAGTCGGTAATAGTTCATTTATTTCTGAGCTGGTGCTAGTAATACTACTAGTAGCAACTTCACTGGTTGTAGCAGAAGGGTCTTGTTCCTTTTCTTCATCTCTCTTTTCACCAAAAATCTCAAGTTGCCAGTTTTTCAAATTCAATTCATTCTCACTTCTTGTAACTCTACTTCTTAGTGTCCATTCACCAACACCATTTGTACCCCAATGGACAACAGACATAAACTTCCAGTTTGGGAATCCAGTTTTTTTTTTATCCAACTTTCTTTGAATACCTAGATGGGAAACAGAACCATCTGGTGCAATTAAATCAATCTCTGTCAAACCTCTCATATTAGCATCAGCATCTATAATAACTGTCAAATGCTCCAAATGTTTGAAATTAGCAAGTTGTTCTTCTGTAATATTAATCTTGCTTTCAATATATTCATTTTCAGAAGTAGATTTTTCATTAACTTCAATTTTATCAAACAAATGAGAAACTTGCTCATTAACATTAACCCAATCAATACTTCTGGACACAATCTCAAAGGCATCAATTTTACCAAATCCATACATGTGAGAATATTTTTTATTGAAATAATTGCTTGGTTGTTGCCATTCACTTTCAGCATATTCTTCATTGATAACAACACTAGTTTCAATAGTCAAATATTGAACATCTCTCCAAGTCAAATCTTTATTAGCTTCTAAAACTAGAGCATAAACACCAGCTGCCATTGGAGCAGCAGCAGAAGTTCCTCCATGTCTATCAGCACAAACATTATTTATATCAGTTGAGTGAATATATTCATTAGATCCAGATGAATAAGTGACTGTTAATAAAGCAGAGCATGATTCAGAGTAAGGTGAGTGTAAACCTTTCCAGTCTATAGCACCAACAGTTATGGAGTTGATACTATTTGTGTATCCATCATAATTACAATTGTCTCCAAGATTGGCTCCGTTACCTGATGCAAAAACATATATATTTCCTTTACTATCTCTTCCTTCTTTGACACCCTTTTCCATAGCTTGAGACACAAGTTCTGATGGTTTTTCCATCTCTTTCCCATTATCCACAGGACCCCAAGAACAAGAGTAAATATCATTTTCATTCATCTCATAAATCATTGCAGCAGCCTCCTCTTCAGCTGTAACTTCTCCAGACAAGATTCTTAAACCAGAAACTTTTGCATTATAAGCAACTCCAAGACCACAATAGTCGTTGTCTTTAGCAGCAGCTATCTCTCCTGCACATCTTGTTCCATGGTAATCATCCGCCAGTCTTGGTTGAGGCAGTGGTGTCTTGTCATTGAAATCATATGAACCTTTAGCATTAAAATTATTTTTCAAATCTTCATTTTCATAATCTAAACCATCATCAACAATGGCAACTGTAACTCCCTCACCAGTGATATTCATGTCCCATACTGGTAAAATGTTTAGATCATTTCCAGGATAAAAAGAATTCACTAAATGCCATTGTTTTTTGAAAAGAGGATCATTTATTTGGTATTCCTCCATTATATTTTCCAATTGTTTTTGTTGTTCTTCACTGAAGCCATCCCATATTCCATCATTCTCATCTCTAGAAGAAATAATTGTAGTTTCTACTGGTTGTGGAGTCCTTTTGAAAAGTTTTTTAGTAGGCTTTAATTCATGTATTTTATCAATTTTTTCATTATCAAAAATCAAATCTCTTTTTTTATGTAAAGTGTTCTTTGGAATGGAAATCACTTGGTGTGTGTATTCAAATCCATATAAACTGTTTTCAAATTGAATATTATGGGATATATGTTCATTTATAAAAGAATCAATGTGATCTTTGGATATTTCCAAGACATAGTAGTCATAAGCACTATGATCTTTTATATTTTTAAACCCAGTTGTTAATGGTAATTTAGAGCCAAAAGCAATCAGGAGTAATGTTATATAGTTTTTCAACATTACTAATTATATAAATAAAAGTAAATGTGTTTATATTTTGGTTTTTAAAGATAATGCTTTTGTACTTGGTATTATTATTTTTTTTAAAATATGTAATCGATTTGTTTATAATCGCTGTTCTTTTATTTCTAAAAAAAAAAAGAGTCCCAATTTTCAAAATTTAAGCTTTTTTTTAAAAGTCAAAAACACGTGACCATTGCACACTTAAAGAGGAAAAAAAACAAATTTTTTTTTTTTTTGTTAAAATCATTTTATTAATGTATTCTTTATTTTTATGTTTTTAATCAATGGAATGAATATATTTTTAATTTGTTTTTCACATATATATTACAATTTTATATATATACATATGTATTTTTTTTTTGTTTTTTTGAATTATTAAATTTTTTTCTTCTTATTCTTCTAAGACTTGCAACATGTCTTTTCAACTTTGACGGTAGAAGTTTTGTCTCCAGAGACAATATCTTCATAGTAAACAACCTTATTAGTTTCAGCAGTAGCGATAGGTAAGTCTAAAGCAGGATTCTTCCAGAAGAAGCAAACAGGCAAGATAGAGAATTCCAATTTGTCCATAGACATAACAGGGAATTGTTCAGTGGAAGGAGCATGAGATAAACCCAAAGTGATGTTACAGGATAATTCAGCATTTCTAATGGATTTACCCTCTGCTTCATCCTCCTCCAACCATTTGGCCAAACCAGTATCTTCTTTAGATTGGTTTGTCAACTCACCAGCAACATAATTTCTGTCATCACTAGCATGATATGCCCAGAACTGTTTAGTGGCAAATTTGGCTCTTTTAATATTTTGAGAATTTTTACCAGCCATGATCAATTGATGAGGAGGAATTTCAACTTTGTAACCAACAGGGGTCATAGAGACAGGGTTTATAACATTTTCATTGATGAACTTGTAGGTTCTATTTGTGAATGGGGATTGTTCAATATGACCAGATTTGTCCAAGAAAGTTCTTTTGGCTTTAAAACCTACTAACCATTCTTCAGGATCATCATCTAAAGGAACAAAATCATCATAACACACAGAGTTCAAATCACCATCAAATCTTGGATCTAATCTGAAGGAAAACAAATGTTGATGATATTGAGCATTGACACCAGGAGCAACAACAGTAGAGTGGTCAGTCTTGGTGTTTGGTTCAATAGCAGTTGTTGATAAGATACCAGTTGCTCTAACTTCAGTAGTGATAGCACCATTTTGATCTAAAATGATTTGTAAAATGTATTCATAATTGGCAACAGTGGCGACAGTTTGTAAAATTAATTCTCTTCTTCTCAATATCAACTTATTGTTTTCAGTTCTGTAGTTTTTATGTAAACATTGAACACCATTATCGACTTCATGCATACATACTTGGTTCTTAACAATTATTGGAGTACCATCAATATCAGTCTTACAACCATCAAAGTACTTGATATAACCTAAACAACAACCAGACCCTAATGGGAAAGTAACATTACCAAAACCAATCTCTGAAACATCAAAAGCCATCTTAGAAGCTAAAGCATTCTTGTATTTTTCACCTGTTTTGGTAGACATTGGTTTAGCAGAGTATGGAACAATCATATCATTCAAACAGTACTTCCAAATCAAAGGTCTTCCTTTGAAATAAATATTATTTAAGGAGAACCCCTCTCTAACATTTGTTTGAACATAGAATTCCCATCCTTGCCATTCAACTTTGTTATCATTGGTGACATGATAAGAAACACCTTCAGGTTGATTAATGGTTAAAGGTTTCAAATCTAAAACAGGATCATAATCAATTCTACATTCAGGATAATATTCAAACTTGTGGATATCTTCTGGAATCTTCCAATCATTCAATCTTTCAGGGTTGATTGGGGTAGAATCATCACCATCCATAGCTAAATATACAATATCAATGAATTCACAAGTGAAGTAATCAACAATAACAGTGAAAGGGATAGGTAAAGCATAGTGGTTAGATTCTAAATGATCCAATTTGATAAAGAAATAAATTTGAACTTTTGGTCTCTTATGATCATCATGTTCTCCTCTGTTACCATACATCCAAGTTTCAGAAATGACTTTGTAGCCTAATTCACCTAAAGTTGGGTGATTGAATTTTTTATTTTCCAAGTTTAATCTAGCAATATTTTCCTTAACTTGAGGTAAATCAAAGACTTTTTCATCTAATTCAGCAATGAAATCAGGTTGCATTGGACCTAAACCTTCTTCTTCAGTAGTGATTTCAACAGTCTTTGTTTTCAAATTGACAATAGATTTGAATAATGGGACTTGATTGTTTTTGTAGAATAAACAGTAAGCCTTTGGATCAATAACAGGTAAACCTTCAGTTTCACCAGCTCTTAGCATATCTACAAGTTTAGTGGCTTGTTTTCTTGGAGGGTTTAGTTTATCAATTTGAACAAATTGTATTTTGTCAGAAACATTCTTTGGATGTTTCTTGATTAATTCAGCGACTAAGTCAACATCAGCACTTACTAAAGGAGTAAAAATATTTGTATAAACCATTTTTTTTAATTTTATTTTTTTAAAATTTATGTTAATGATTTGAAAAAAGGGAATGGGTGTGGGAATATGGTTTGTTTTGGTTAAGTTTTTTTTTAATCTAATATATTAGATATATTATATATTTATTATTTATTTTTAAAATTTTTACATTTACATATGATCTTTATATATATATATATATATATAATTTTGTTTAGAAAAGTTGAATATTCTAAGCAGTTTAAGATTAAACAAAAAAAATAATAATATTGAAAAAAAATAAATTGACTTTCCCCATTAGGAAGGTGAAATTATATATATGATATTTTGTTTGTTATCAGCAAAAAAATAAAAAAGTGAAAAGCCCTTTTTCAATTTAATCCAATCTTTTGGAGAAGAGGGAACGGCGATAACTAAAAATATAATTTTTTTTTTTAAGCGACAAAGAGAGGCACCCGCAAGCAGTATATATATATATATATATATGAAAATCTTTTAAAAATTTGAAAAAAAAAAAGTATATCACAAAGTTTTAATTTTTAAGCGAAAAAAGATAGGCAAAATAATGAAAAAAGAATATTTATATTCAATATATATATATATATATTATTAATTTATTTAAAAGAAAGAAAAATAAAACTTCATTGGTAAATTAATAATATCCATTTTGGATTACTCTTTTCAAAAAGAAAACAATAAAATGAAATGATTATTATGAAAAATAAACAAACTTTATTTAATATCTCGTTTTTAAATTAAACTAACCTTTAGCTAATCAAAATTTTATATAATTAGAATATACTTGTTAATAAAACTTAACAAGTATTATAACTATTTGTTTAAAACAAAAATAGGATTTGATTTCTTGTTTTCTTAATATGAAGTATTATTTATGCTTTGTTAAGAGACTAAGTTAAGGTTCGGTGTTTTCGGGCCGATCTTAACGAGGTCATGCTTTTTTATATAAAAATATCTTTTTTTGCCTTTTCTTTTTTTTTTACCTAATAAAAAAGAAAAGGCAAAAAAAGACTTCAACTCATCGAAGTAGCTTTACATATAAAGAAAATATATAAGAGACAAAAGACAATATATATATTACAATAAAAACATAATAATAATAACCAAATACATTTATATTTATATATATATATCTATACATAATGAGTTCTATTTTGACAAAGGAAGCATTAAATGATTTTATTTCGCCAAGTCAGGTATGCATAAACCCAATTAAAACGGATCCTATAATTAAAAAACAAAAGAAAGAAGAAGATGAAGATGAATTTGTTATTGAAGTAGGAAAAGAAGATGACACACCAACAAAAGTCAACATAACTCTTCAAGACTGTCTTGCATGTTCAGGATGTGTTACTACAAGTGAGGAACTATTATTGGAACAACATTCACATGATTCTTTTCTTAAAAATTATAGAGACAATTTGGAGATGGATGATGAAACAGTTCTTCTTATATCAATAGCACCAACTTGTAGGATCAGTTTGATGAATTATTTGAAATTTGAAACTTTAGATGATTTAGATAATTGGTTTTTACAAGCATGTGTTTCGATGTTTGCTCAAAAACATGAACAGCAAAAGTTATATGTGACTTCCACTCAAATCGGAAAGGAAATATCTAACAAAGCAATGTTAGATAATATATTTGAAAATAATAGTAAAAATAAAAAAGAAGAAGAAGAAAGTAATAAGAAACCACTACTTACAGCTGTGTGTCCAGGTGTTGTTTTGTATATAGAGAAGCAACATAATAATCTAACATCAAATTTTATTAAAATAAAACCAGAAATGTCTGCATTAGGACAACTTATCAAAGATAAAAAAAAAAATTATGCATTAGCAAACAATAAAATTTACCATTTAGCAATCATGCCATGTTTTGACAAGAAACTTGAAAGTAGTAAGATAGAAGAGGATGATGTTGATTGTGTTTTGACACCTAAGGAAGTGATCAATATGTTTATAGACAGTAAAATATTATTAGAACCAAAGAATAATAAGAATATAGAAGAAAAAAAGTTATCAACTATGATTAACCCTTATGGGGATGAATTGTTGGCAAAACTTGCTTGGTGCATTGATAATGATGAATTAGAAGCAGGAAATAGCAGTGGAGGGTATGCTTTTAAATATATTAAAGAGAAAAAAAACAGACTTTTGAAAGAAAACGGAATTATTACAGATATTGTTATTGAGGAAGGTAAAAACAGTGATATGGTTTTTTACAAATTGGTTACAGTTGGAGATGAAGCAGCATCCAAAAAATTGATGGGATCAAGTTGTGAATTGTATGGTTTCAAGAATTTACAAAACTTGATAAGAAAAATAGATGTTAAAAGAAGCCAAAAAAAAAAAAAGTTTACTAAATAGTAACAGAAACTCACTTCAACAAGGACAAGTTAAAAGAAGACCGTTATTCAAATCAAGAAAGACAGTTCAAAGTGATGCCACTTCTACAAATGACAGTATGGTTATAGAACCAAAGGACTGTGATTTTATAGAGTTAATGGCATGTCCAGGAGGATGTATAAACGGAGGAGGACTTTTATTGCCTCTAGACTCTGCAGCAAATAGTAACAGTAAAAAAAGGTATGAGTCTTTAAGTCAGATGAATAAGATATATTTAGCTCAATTCACTCAAAAATTAAACAAAACATTTATAAAAGGAGTTATTGATATTGATGATAATAATAATACTGTGAGTGTTAAAATCATCGGGCACCTGTACTCCGAAAATAAAAATAGCGATGAAGAAAAAAAAAACCCCCCACTAAATACTTTAAAGTTAGATTACAAGATAGAAAGAAAAGAAGATGAAGAAGAAGAAAGAATTAAAGAAGAATTGAAGAGTTCTTCAACAGCTGTATTTGAAGAATGGTAAAGACAGTATTTATTTATTAATATATAGTATACTCCTTATAAAGGTATATAGAGTGTTTTTTTTTATTATTATAAATTATTATAAACGCTACCTTTTAAAAAATCAATGTTTATTATAGGAGAGAAAGAAGAAACTATAATTATATATGGAAAAGCGCGATTTAATGGATTTTAATGTAAAAAAAAAAAACGTAGAAAAAAAAAATTAAAATAAATTTTTTTTTTTATATAATAATTTTGTTTGTTGAGAAGGTTCTCCGATTAAAAAAATAAATAAATAAAAAATCACAGAAAACTAAAATCATTATTTTTATTTATTTATTTTAATTAATAAAATAAGCTTTTTCCTTTCCTTCCCCCCTTTCTGTATAACAAGATTTAAATTAAATAATTTTATATAGAAAAGTGTATAATTATAAAATTATATGATAACTTAAAGTCTATTATTATATGTTAATTGTTTAAACAATTAAAATCATTATTAGTTCATATATATATATATATATAACGGTAAAAGTCACACTTTTTTTTTGTTAACATAAAAATCTTTCTTCTTCTTCTGTGTGTGTGTGTGTTTTTCTTCTTTCATCTCATTTTTCTTTTCTTTTTTTACCACCGCAATTTTTTAATATAATTTAAATTATATAATCCTTTTTTAAAAAAATATATATTAATATATATATATATATATATTTTTTTTTTTTTAATATACGTATAAAAAAAAAATATTAACAAGAAAAAAAAAATTTTTTTTTTTTTTTTTTTTCATGTAAAAAGTCGAGAATTGTGTGAAAAATTTATATATATATGTATTTTTGTTTGGTAGTCATAGCGAAGACACCCTTTTTTTTTTTTAAAAGGTGAAATATTTTTAAATTTTTTTTTTTTAAAAAGTAAAAATGATAAACTTGATTCATATATATATATGATGAATTAAAACTTTAAAATAAAACAGACGAAATAAAAAAGAAAGAATTGATTTGTATACATATTTTTCTTTAAGAGGTTTTTACATAAATAGAAGAAAATATATATATATATTCATTTTCTCTTACTTATATATAGTTAAAAAGATTCAATAAGTATATCAAACCAATCAGATTTTATTTCAAATTATAAGTTTGTATAAACAATTTCTATTTATTAATTAATTAATATATATATATATAAATTCTAATGGGCATTCCTCCTCCACAAAAGAAACAAAAAAAAATTAACAATATGTCTGAAAACTTTGATAAATATATTATTACTGTCTTTGGTGCTTCTGGTGATTTATCCAAAAAGAAAACTTTTCCTGCCATCTTTGGTCTTTTCAAACAAGGTGAATTGAAGGAAGATGAATGTAAGATTGTTGGTTATGCAAGATCTAAAATGACTACTGAGGAATTGAGATCTAGAATTAAACCTTTCCTTTTAAAACAAGCTGAAGAACCTATCGTTGATAAGTTTTTATCTAATGTCTCCTATGTTCAAGGTCCTTATGATACTCCAGAAGGTTACAAAAAATTAGGGGAAACTTATAAAATTTTAGAAAAAGATTTAAACAATGGTGAACCTGTAAATAAATTACATTATTTAGCTCTTCCTCCAAGTGTCTTTGGTACCGTTTGTACTCAAATTAAAGAAAATATCTATATTAACGAGGAAACTGCTAAAACTAAAATTATTGTTGAAAAACCATTCGGTCATGATTTAGAATCTTCTAGACAACTTCAAAAAGAATTGGCCCCACTTTTCTCTGAAGATGAGTTATACAGAATTGATCATTATTTGGGTAAAGAAATGGTTAAGAATTTACTTGTTTTAAGATTTGGTAATATCCTTTTCAGTGCTGCTTGGAATAAAGAATTTATCCAAAATATCCAAATAACTTTCAAAGAACCATTTGGTACTGAGGGAAGAGGTGGTTATTTCAATGATATTGGTATTATAAGAGATGTTATGCAAAACCATTTACTTCAAGTTCTTACACTATTAACTATGGAAAGACCTGTCTCCTTTGATTCTGAAGCTGTAAGAGATGAAAAAGTTAAAGTCTTAAAAGCTATTGCCCCTCTAAACCATGATGATATTGTTATAGGTCAATATGGTGCCTCTGAAGATGGTTCTAAACCATCATATTTGGATGATGAAACTGTTCCAAAGGGTTCCAAATGTATCACTTTTGCTGCAATGAATTTCCAAATCAGAAATGAAAGATGGGATGGTGTCCCCATTGTTATGAAAGCCGGTAAAGCTTTAGATGTTGGTAAAGTTGAAATCAGAATCCAATTTAAACAAGTCGCCAGTGGTATGTTTAATGAAATTCCAAACAATGAATTAGTTATCAGAATACAACCTCATGAAGCTGTTTACTTGAAATGTAATATGAAAACTCCTGGTTTAGCAACAACCACTAAAATGACAGATTTGGATTTAACTTACAATCAAAGATACCAAGACTTCTGGATTCCTCAAGCTTATGAAGCTTTAATAAGAGATGCTCTGATTGGTGACCACTCCAATTTCGTCAGAGATGATGAATTAGATGTCTCATGGAAGCTTTTCACTCCTTTATTGGACTTCTTGGAAGGTGCCGATGCTCCTAATCCAATTGTCTACAAGTATGGTTCAAGGGGTCCAGAAGAAATTAATGAATATATGAACAATCATGGTTACAGATACATGAAAGAAAACACTTACACATGGCCAATAACTAGACCAGACATTGAATGACTGGATATATAAATATAAATATATATATCAAAACAAACGAAAAAAAAAACATATAATAATTTTATTATTGCGATGGATCTTTATATTTTCACAACAAAATCTAAATTTTACTTTTAAATGTCTATTTTTAATCATCATCATTATTATTATTATATATATATATATATATTATTATTATTTAGAAAAAAAATGAAAAATTATTAATTAGTATATATTTCACTTAGTATTTTTTAATTTTACATAATCATTAATTACTGCGAAATCTGTTGGTAGTTTAGCATCAATAGTATCTTTTAATAATAACATCAAATAATCTGGAACAAGAACCATGTCCTCATTCAAATTGATAAGATGTTCAACAACTTTAATAGATAATCCAGAATACTCATGGATTGTGTCTTTAGATGAATACAAAATGTTTGGTGAAAAAACAGTTGCCAAATTATAAACATCCATTTTAGATCCACTGGCAAAAGTGGAAACATACTTCAAAAATGAGAAAAGTACCTCACAACAATTTCTATGATACTTTGGTAATAGACAATAAACTAATTTCATATTCTCATCATTTCCCAAACAGTTTAACCATAATTTGCAATATGTCGTAGTCAATAATGGTTCTGGCAACTCTCTGAAAAACTTTTTGAGCAAAGCAGCCAATTGGATAGCATTCTCGCCTGAAAAATCCGGTGGGTTTGTTGGATTCGCATTCATCTCCTCTGTCAATAATCTCAATTTTTTAATATTCCCATTGATTCTGAAAAGACCCTCCATGGATAAATCTAATTGTTTCAAAGATGAAATCAATTCATCTAATAACAAAGGTATTTTAATTCTTGTGGAACCTAGTGATAAGTCACTATCAATTCCATAATACTCTGTCAACTGTTCCAATGGTACACCAAACACTTGTTGTGGGTTTTCTGACAAAAAGTTTGCACTGTTTTCAATACCACTACTACCATTATTATTATTATTATTATTTAGAGTAATGTTACTATTATTGTTACTATTTTGTTGTGAGTTTGAAGGTAAAACGTTTCCAGTTGAGTTAGTATATTTTAATAATGGTGGTGATGCATTGATGTTTGTTGAATTCCCATTATTTTCTGATCCTTGATGAAATTGTTGTTGTATATTTATTGAATGTTTTTTGTTATGTGATTTTAATTTACTCCAGAATTTTGTACCAACATTTGGTGAAATAATAACTGGTTGAGCACTCTTTTTCAAAAGAGCCAAAATGGAATCAATGTTTTCAAGTTCTTCTGCCTGTGAAAGTAAGATAGACAAAGAAATCAATTGGATTCTATACAAATGGTCTAATGATAAATCTGTATAAAAAATATCTGATGATGATGATTCTTCATCATCTTTGTTTTCAAATTTATTGAAATGTTTGAATCCTGTAGATAAACTTAGATTTCTAACATTATTACCACTATTTTTGTTATTATTATTATTATTATTACTAGAACTATTACTGTTAAGTAATGGCAATTTACTATTTGAATTTTCGTCATTGATGTTTGTTTGTCTAATGGTCTCAAGTCTTCTGTCCTTCAATGCAAAGCTCTTCTTGCCACCATGTTCATCTTTGGCACCTCTAGATTGTTCCATAGCTACAATTCTGGAAATATCATCCAAAGTTAAAGTCTTGCTATTGCTAAATTGAGAAATTGTCTCTTTAGAATGACTAACAACTCTTTTTTTAGAAGTATCCAAAGAATTCTTTTCAGCAGAACTTTTAATTTTCAAACTATTTCTCTTGGATCTTAAAGTCTTAATATCGTTCAATGTCTTTATGTACAATTGTTCTTTCATCATGGAGTTTGTTCTCATTTCATTACTTATTCTTTGATTTTGCATTTTAATCATTACTAATGCTCTAGTCTTTACCAAAGCAATTTTCAACAAATAGGTCAAATGAGATAATCTTGTAGTTGGTGTAAAACCTGGTTCAGCATTTGGATCACTAGTAGAACATAATGGACATAGTACTTTTTGAGTTCTTCTGTTGAAATTTGCATCTAATATATCATATCTCTCAATCAATTTTTGACATTTATCACATCTCAAACAGTTGATATGCCATCTTTTATTTTTATACACTATACATTCTTGTTGAATGTATTTATGACACCCTTCACAAGAGTCAGTAGAGTCTATAGCAACATCTTTAATAAAATTAAAAGGGGTTTCACTGAATTGAGAGGATTTGTTTACCTCTCTTAAAAATTTCGATAGTGCATTAGTTGAATGAGCACTTTTATTATACTCCAAAGCATTGTAAATACCAAATTTGATAAGAAGTTTTAAATAATGAGATAATGCATTTATTATGGACATGGCTTTGGATAAAGAAGTTTCATCTTCTTCATTTGATTCACCATCACTACCTTCTTCATTTAGTGAATCATTTTTTTTCTTCAAGTTTTCATTTTCAAATTCATTGATATCATATTTCCTTAAAAGTTGCAAATACATCATCACTCTTGATGAAAAACTTTTTGGATATTTTTTGTATTTTGTGTTTGTTGTTTCATTTATTGATTGTTGTTGTCCATCACTGCTATTATCACTTGTCTTTTTCTCATTTTGTTCATTAATATTTGTAAATTCCAAATCCTTGGCCAAATCTCTGTCTAAATTGAGTCCTCCTGATACTACTTGTATGGAATCTATAGCTTTAAACAAACAATTCACTTTCAAAACAAGCAAAGCAGCAGCTTCAACTCCCTTTGTCTTATCTTCATGGGTCAAAAATTGTAACATATCAGATATACAGCCAGCAGCCTCTTCTTCAAATTTATACAAAATGGACCATGTCTTGTAAGTGAAATCACTTGAAATACTTATGTTATTCTCCAAGTTTCTCTTGGCTTCTTCCTTAACATTAGTAGTTTCCAATTTAGATTCTTCTGCTGTAGATAAAACAAAATCAGGTAATGCCAAATTGCTAGGACACAAATCTATATGCCAATATCGATGTATTCCATAACATTCAGGATGCCATCTGTAAATTTTACCAGATCTTTCAAATTCAAAATGTTGATCTGTTATAGGGTACTCACATCCTTTACATTTTTTAGAATATAGTTTCAAATAATGGTATTTACAATAGAGACTTCCTTCAAAGTTGAAACATTCTTGCAAAGAACAAGTCTCTTTACAAATGCTACATGAAAAATGCTCTTCATCATAAAGTCTTCCAAATGCATTGTAATATGTCCCTTTTAATAAATTATGGCAAACATCACATATAAGCTTGTTTCTTTTAAAATAATCATTTTGACAAAGAGGCACTTGTTTCGATTCTGACTCATCTTTACCTTCCTCTCTTATAGTGAAAGGAAAATATTTAGGTCTACACACATTTCCACAATCATAACATTTAAAACAGTCTTGATGATATATTTTGCCTAGTGCCTTGACAGCATGTTCTTCGATAATATTGTTACATGTTCCACAGTGTTTTGGTGTTAATTCCACATTTGTGGCTGGTGCTGAAAGAAGTAAACTTGTGGAACTATTTTTATTAATTGTTTCTTCTCTACCATTTTTTTCTATTCCACCCCCATCTTCTTCTTCCTCCTGATTATTCATGGTGTTTTATAAAAATAAAAATAAAGTATAAGAAATATGTATATGTTTTAATTTTTAAGATTTAACTTATGTTCTAAGATTGAATTTATGTTTTCTTTATGTATGTTTCTTTTTGAATATAACCTTAGAAACACAAAAGTACTTGTATAATCTAATCAACCAAATACAATGTTTTGATAAAAAAAATATATATTAATTAAATTAATGTTTGGTTTATATATATATATAGACTTTAGTATTAATTAATTCAAATGTAAAAAAAAAAAAATTAAAACATTTGCCACTTTGATTATTTTGTTAATTTTTTTTTTTTTTTTAAATATTTTTTCGAAAAAAAATTTTTTTTTTTATTATTATTTTTATTTATTTGTTTTGTTAACTCTTTGCATATGATTTTTTTCAAAGTTCTCCAAAAAAACCCACAGATCAAAAAAAAAAAAATAATTCTAGTTCTTCAAATCGTTTAAAGCAGGAAAGAATGTTTTTTTTTTTTTTTTTTTTGAGGAACAAAAATATTTTATAGGTTTTCCTATCGGATATAGTTTTACTTATCTTATAAGGGTATCTGATTTCTTTTGATGCGTTACACATAAGCAATGTTTCTTTTCCTAATTGGGAAACTTAATTTAACTAATAAAATTTTTACCACTTCTCAAATACGTCATAATTTGTTAAATTATATACTTTCTCTATATATAAACTGTAATTTCTCTTTAATGTTTGTATTTGTCTTTTAACTTTTGATTGATGTAATAAGTCAACTCGTCATCTTGTAGGTGGCCTTGTAAACCTTGAAAACTTTTACTAATAGCATCAGATGCTCCTATTAATGGTCTTAGGAAAGTGACACCTATATTGTTTAAGAATAATTTTGCTGCTTCAGAATTATTTTCTGTTTGATGCAAATCTTTACTTGTACTCATTGCTGTTTTTAAAGCAATATTAAAATTATTTCCTAGTGTTGAATAAGCAAGAGACAATCCTTCTTTGAAAGTCTCTGGTTGTTTAATATCAACTCTTTTTCTTTTATCATTTGTTGAGGATGATGATGATAATGCTGTTGTTGTGGATATTTGTTTATTATTATCAGCTATTATATTATTACCAATTAGATCATCATTATAAGCCAATTGATTCATTTTTAAACTTTTTTGTAAAAGTTCATCTTCATTCCTTTTGTCAATGCCAGTGGTATTGTCATTATTGCTATTGCTTGCAATCAGGCTTGTCTCTGTAGCCTCCAAAAGATTCTGTGTTCCTCCTGAAATATTTACACCTAATTTCAATAATTCATTAGTGGTAGTCTTTCCAAAATCTAATAATCCATTTTGTAAACTTCTTGTCCATCCAACATTTGATGCTTGTTGAATAGGTTGTTCTATAAGCGTTTTCACTGCTGAAGATAAATTCATTGCTGATTTTAAAGGCGAAACACCACCCATTAATGCTAATCTTTGTGAACTTACAATATCATTAAGCCATTTGTCTTGAAATACTCTTCCAATATCATCACCAGAATCAATAGCATACATTATCAAATGCTTCAATTTAATATCACAATTTTCAACAACAATTAAAGATCTTAGTGTCTTCAAAAAGATAGATTTGATTTTTTTTTCATTCTCTTCATTAGCTTTTGTTTCTTTAGATTTATAATCAATGCTTATGTTCATACTAGCAATTTCAAATTTTTGAATAAAAACTTCTTCTGGATATTCATCTATTAATTCAAATCTTGGATCATTAAAAGTGAAAAATCTCATCAAAAAATCTACAAAATCTTCATTTATATGTAGTTTCAATGGAAGAGTCTTTAAACCCATTCTCAATTCTGAGGTTAACAAATGAGGATCTGGTCTTACATTTTCAAGTTCAAAATCAATCAATTTCAAATTTTGTGCAAAACAAGAATGATCCAATTGGGGAGATTTGAAAGATGTCAAAAATTTATTGAAATTTGAAGATTCAACATTATCCAGTATATCAAGATTTTTTGCAGATACACAAAATCTAGTCATGACAAATGCATCTTCTTTTTTCAAGTCTTGTGTTGGTGAAAAATCTGGTGTCAAATTTTCAAACTTGATCTCCAATCTATCTACAACAAGCTCACCAGAATGTTTTTGAGATTTACCTAAAAATGGTAAATTTCTTTTCCCAAAAACAAATTCTTCCAAGTATCCAGATTTTTCAATATTAATAGGGTTGGTTTTGTTGCTTTTGGAAGGAATATAAATGGAATTGAATAAAATATTTGGGGCTTCATTCACTTCCTTATTACCATCATTTTCTTCTCCCTCTTCTTTTTCTTCTTCTCCTCCTCCTCCTTCATTATCATCAGTATTTTCTTCCTCTTTTGTTGAGTTTAATATATTTTCTTTTATCAAATTTTTTGTGTAATCAAAATGATATCCTTCAAACATTTTCAAACTTAAAGTTTCCAATTGTAGATTCAAGTTAAATTTAGATAAATGATCATTAAAACCCTTTAAATCAGTTCTGTTTGATGGTTTATTAACTTTTTTATTTATCAGATCAGACAAAAAGTTTTTTTTCAACTTAAATTTCTTTTCAGTTTGGAATCCGGTATTGTTTTCTACATCATTTACAGAGTCTATAATATCTTCACTCTTGTATAACAAATTTGCAGTGAAAAAATCTTCACCAAATAAAATATCTTTTAAATTCAAAGGTGGCTTTTTACTATCCACGTCCCTTTCATATTTCAAATTATCTGGGAAACTTTCTGTATATGAAATATCCATCATTGTTTGAATAAAACAATGGAAAGAATCACAACAAAAATTACCAAGCATCTCATCAATATTCAAATTTAAAGTTTTGTCAACAAATTGAAAACTAATATTATCAACTACCACAGCATCATTAACTGTATTTAATTTTTTAAAACTTTCAATCAAACTAATACTAAAAGTTTTAATTGCCCCTTTTAATTTATTGTTATGGTAAGTTGCAAATATTCTAGGTATCTTCAAAATGACACCTGAATTAATTCTGTATGTTTTTGCCACAAGTTCCAAAGTTTTGAATTTTAATTCTATAGACCTATCATCTAAATTATTTTTGAATATAATTATTATAGCTTCATTGCCACTTTTTGATTTTTTGGAACTAAAATTCAAATGTTTATGAGAGATTTTAAATTTTTGTACTGTCAAAGTATCAAAAGTTGGAATACTCTCATTTGTATGTTGATTTTTCACAAAATTTCCATATTCAATGCCTATTAGTTCAATTTTATAGCCGTTTTTATCAATACTTTCACTATGAAGTTCAAATGTAAATTCATTTATTTTAAAAGTATATTTGTTTATACTCTTGGAAATAAGAATATTAAATGATTCAATTTGAAATTTCATGTTATCAAATTCAACTGTAAAAGGAGAAACCATTATTTCTTGAGGTATAAATTTTTTGGGATCATTATTTGAAATGAAAAAAAATGAAATATCTTCTAGTGAAAGAATGACTTTGGATTCATTTTCATTGTTTGTATGTTGATTATTTTCAAAGTTTTTTGAAAAAGAAGATATTGCACTCATATAAATTGAAGAGCTCATCATCGTTTCATCATCACTCACATCTTTTTCTTTTTCTTTATAATTACTATCAATTATCTTGATTCCATAAAAGTCTAAAAATCTTTCATTTTCTTTAGATTTAGCTTCCATTGATTCAATATCTATAATCATACCCATATTTGTGAAAAGTATTCTTGTATTTGAAAATTTTATTTGAAAATTAGATAGCATCATATCAATAATTTTATTCTTAAATGAGTCCAGTAAAGATTTAGGAGGTTCGATATCATCATCTAATGAAATATCCTCGGGAAGATTGTCATCATAATATTGGTCAAATTTTTTGGCTTCTTCTTCTGTATTTATATCAGCAGTTCTGCTTGTGTTTTTAAAATCTTCAATTGATCCCATAAAAGAACTTGCTATATCCAGCATAACACTCTTTGTATAACCAAAACTATCAATAGAAGACATAGAATTTTGTCTTTGAGAATCTGTATTCATTGAAGATATGGAGTTAGATGAATTTGAAACTTTAGAATGAGACTTAAAATTGTCCTCATGTTCATCATCACCATTTACACTACTTTTCATAAGATTTACAGATTTCATTAAATCTTCTGTTAATTGATTTACATTCAGGGAAGTATTACTACCATTAATCATAAATTCACCCCCTTCAAACTCGATTTTTAATCCATTACTACTTATCTCTAACTGGATAGATTCAATTAATCCGTTTATTTCATCATATCCACTGAGTTCTTGTTCTTTATTACTTTTATCAATTTTGTAGTCAATTCTTACATCTCTCATTGTAATAATTCCATCTTTACATGTAAGTTTATCCTTATCAACAAGTAAAGGGGATTTGTCTATGCAATATAAAGCCACTTTTTCATATATTCCATTCTTAGTAAACCAAGACATTTTTTTTTGCAAATTTACTTATATATATTTATTTGTGTGTAATATATTAACATTAAACTTAAGCTTATGGTTTATTCCTGTTTCTTTGGCTTCAATCATTAATGTTTATAAAACACTTTTTTATCAAGGGAAATAAATATAGACTAACGCCAAAAGCTTTTTTTTTTTGTTTATCAAAATCAAAGGGATACGAGCCTATCTGTGTAGCCCACCAAAAAAAAGAAACACCCAAACAGATAGGGCTTATAAAATTAAATCTAAATCATGTGACTTTTGCAAGCAAAGTTTGTTTACATTTAAAAAAAAAAAAAATTAGTAAAAAATACTTTTAATAAGTACCGTTAACTAAAAAAAATAAAAAATCAAAAACTAAAGTATAAATTTGTAAACAAATTTTTTTTAATTAATCATTTTTTTTTAAATATCTTCTTAATTGTTTATAAAATAAAAGGAATATAAATATACATACATATATATCAACTTATTTATCTATTTATTTGACAAAGTGCTTCTTTAAACCTAAAATGGCATGTTTGATCATGTCCTTACCTGTAATGACAGTGGTCTTGTATAAAGTCTTGACATCCAAAGTTGAAGAGAAACCATCAGCGAAACCAAATGGCAACATACCTGGAATGAAACCTTGAGCTAATTCCAAAGCAAAACTTTCTCCAGGCATTCCATATTGTTTAGCATCACCTCTGACCAAATGATGGGTCATACCTGGCTTGTAAACTTCTCTTTCTGTACTGTATGGTAAAGCAGCCCATTGTTCACCTTTCAAAATAGTAAAGTAGTCGTTAGAAGTGTGAACACCAGAGTGACCTTCAGTACCAACAGCAGTACCAAAGATAATCAAGTATTCATGTAAAGAAGCATGTAGAATGATCATTTGACCCATAGCACCACCAGCATTGTTGAACATCCAGTCTTCATCATTGTATTGGTTGATGTTTTCAGAACCATAGACAGTAGCTAATTCATTTCTTAAATCAACAAACATGTCTCTTGTTTGATTGTGAGTTGTGACATTTGGATGTCTACTAATAACAAGATTAGAAATAGTGTTTAAGGTTACTGGATCGAAGACATAGTTTTGAGAACAGATATCAAAGATTTTGTAAAAAATCAAAGCAACAGCAGCTAAAGACAAAATACACTTCATTTTTTTTTCCTAATGTAATATACAATAAATATGAATATTGAAGTTGGTTTATGGATTCTATTAATTTTGATTCTTTGAAAAATAATATTAATAATTGTTCAACATTTTATTCGTTTTTTTTTCAAGATAAATATTGATTAAGAAAAAAAAAAAAAGTTTACAACAAATTATAAATTAAAAAAAAAAAAACAAAAAAACTTTCAAAACCGAAATTTCAAAAATTTGTTTATAAATTAATTTATAAACGAGGGTGCATCGTTTTTAAAAAAAAAAAAAAAAAATTTTTATTAAATGTACAATAACAAAAGATATATTTATAGTAAATATAATTGTTCTAAATGCTAAAATAAAAGATTACTAAAAGCGATATATCCAATTTAATTGGTTAAATAATAAATTTAAAAAAAGAAAAGAATATATATTTCTCTTTTTTAAACCTATAGGATTGATTAAAAAAAATTAAAATCAATATATATTGTAAACGAATAAAAAAGGTTAGGAGAAAAATATTACAGGCAAATAAAAATTACAAAATTGTAAATAAATCACGTGTTAAAATAGAAAAACTACAACAAAATAAAATTTAATTTGCTGTTGCACATGTTAATGTTATAAAAAGACTAATAGTAGTAGTCTTTATATATAGATAGTTGAGATTAAATAAGTCTAGTTTAAAAACATTATAAAAAAATAAAATATTAGTGTTAAAAATACCAATATTTAATGTATATATAATAGTGACTAACATAGATATTTTAAAAATTTAAAATTCCAATAAAAATTAACTAGCATCGGTGGTTTAATGGTAAAATTCAACGTTGCCATCGTTGAGCTCCGGGTTCGATTCCCGGCCGATGCAAGCTTTTATTTTTTTGATAATTTTTTATAAAAAATATTATTCACATACAATTTTTTATTATTATTTTTTTTTTTCAAACTTTTTTTGTTTTGTTTTGAAATGTTGTCACAAGAATTCTTTTTTTTTTATAAAAATAAAACAAAAACAGATCACAAAACAACCAACAACTTTCAAACTATTACTATTTATTATTAAGTACTTTTTTTTTTTTACTAATTAAAAAAGAAACCAAAATGTCATCAATATATGATCAAACAGCTTCTTGGTCAAAGTATGGTTTAATTTTACATGCAGATGGTCCGAATATTGGATTAACATATCTTGAAAATTTGAATGGTAAAAATTGGAGACTTGCACCATCTAAATGGTATAAAATAAGTAAAAAAACTGAAGTATCAAAGAATCTTGCTACTGATTTAGATCCAGTATCTGTTTTCTCAAACACACTCCCTATAAGTCATATTCAATTCAATAACTGGGCTACATTAAGTGGTGAAACTGCTGCTGTTATAGATATTGGTGGAAATGTAACCTTGGTAACATTGGGATATGATAAGGAAAGAATTTGTACTTTTGACAATTTTACTATATCTTTTCAAGACATTGTACATCAAATTCCTGGAAGTAATGATACTATAGATACCAAATCAACAGGTTCAACTTATTATGATTTGAAATATTTTGCTAATCAAATATCTGATGGTTACGATGGAAAATATACACAACCTTGGAGTGGTGATTCTAAAATAAATAATGAAAATGAAGACCCAAATGGAGAAGCAAATGTTTCAAATGATTCTACAGAGAAAGATAAAAATATTCCTACAGGTATTTTGAGTTTTCAATGGATAGGAAACTCTAAAAAAGTCATGACTAGTAAATTACAAGCAACTTGGAAAGATAGTTTAAATATTGGCAACACAAACAATAGTAACAAATCTGTTTTGGTAAATAAATTACAATTTAACAATTTACCGTTATTCGGTTGCTATTACCCACACTATATCAAACATGTTTTTTGTGCTATAAGAAAAAATTCAGAGTTTGTTTTATGGTATAATTTTTTAAACTCTAGAACAACAAGAAAAGTTTTCTTAAAACTAGATGTTAATTTAGGTGAGGAATTGTTAGATGACTCTCAAATTGCTTATTGCCAAGAAACAAACAATTTTTTGATTACCACATTACAAAAGGATAAGAATTTATTGAAAGTTTACAAATTATCCATTGATTGGAATTTGAAACAATATCAACTATTGCAACAAAAACAAGAGGAACAACATCCAAATATCAATGCTAATGAATTGCCACATCCAATTTTAAAGAGTGAAGAAATTGTATCTTTCACTTTAGATACTCAATTAAATGGTATGGATTGCACTTTCATTAAACATTATTTCTTGAACAGATCTTATGAAGACAATTCTTCTCAAGATGCTGAATTAATCTTACAATATGAGTTAAAAGATTTATTAAATGGTACTGTTGATACAATTTTAAAAAGATATATGGTCAAGAAAATGTCACCAACTACATTATCAACAAATATTCCATTATCTCAAGATTCTAATGTCAAGTTGACTAGATATCAATTGAAATATTTATTGGATTTGGAATTTACAGGTAATAAAGTTTTACAATTAGATTTTCATAGCATTTTAGATCTTGTAACTATAAGATTAGGAGATGGTGAAATTGAAACTTTCAAAAGATCTAATTGGATGAATTGTAAAAATAAAAATGATTTGATTAATAATGGTCAAGGGGTAGTGAATGGTAATTTAGATATAAGTACACCTTTGGAGGTTGGCTTTAAATTCAATAATATTCACAAAGATGACAAAGAAGTTGAATGGTGTATTATGTCACCTTTAGCTGCTGGTTTATTGTACAAGTATAAAGGTGATTTTAATTTGAAGTTTGAAACTTATATGAAAGCTGATAAGATCTTGAAAATATCAGAATTACAAATTATTTCTTTGGCACATAATTTTGTTCACTGTACAACTCATCAACCATGCGGTGGTGAAGATGTGACTTTGGCTATATTTAATTTTTTGAATACGATGCCTCAAGAGAGTAATAATACAAAGAAAGATATTTTATTTTTGATTTTAAAAACCTGTTTTAAATTCTTTGGATTCATGGCTAACTCTGAGACTGATTATATTCAAAAGATTTTAGTCACAAAACCTATGCAAAAATTGACTCTACTTCACTTAGAATTATCACTTTCTATAGATGATAATGAAAATTCTACAGTTATAACTCGTATTTTAATACAATCTAGAACTTTCTGGTTTGCTATATCTCAAGTTAGCAAAACTGTTACACAAGCAGTCACTAATTTAAATAATATTCAACAGCAACAAGACAAGAGTAATGGAAGTAATATATCAATTCTTTCATTGACTCTTTCATATACAAAACAGGATGCTATTGAAAGTATAATTACATTTACAACATGGTTTTTCAAATTGATAAATTTGATTAACAAGCAAATGATTTTGATATTGAACCAGCAAACAAACAATGATAGTAATGCTGAATTTATATTGGCTGTTATTGGATCAAAGATCACAAGATCAATGCTTTTGGCTAATATTGCAGAACTTAAAAAACTTACAAAGCTTATAGTACAGTTCAAAAATACAACAGTATCTATCTTGCAACAATCATCAAACAGTTTCTTGGATTTAATAAACCATAATTCTAAATTGCTTACAAATTTTGAAATTTTCTTGACAAAACTTGATGAAGCTTTGAAAAAAGCTGAAACTGATGAACAACAACAAGCCAATCCAAATAACAATATTAAACTTGATGGAGCATTTAAAGAAACTTTGATATTTAGCAAAGGTGAAATTCATAAAAGTTTCATTAATTACAAGCATATTATAATAAAACTTTATAGCTCCTTGGTATTACCAAATTTAGATATTTCAAAGGCATTCTTTGAAAATCATGATACTGATTTGAAAATTTTTACAAAAGAGTTTTTAATAAATCAAAATTCTAGAGAAAATTTGAATAAGTATAATAATAATAATAGTGTTATTGTTGATAAATATGATGAATTATTTTTTAAAAATTACAACACAAGAATTGATGATATAACTAAAGAGGTGTTAAAAAATCCAAAATCAAAAAAACAGTTCAAACAATGTAACAGATGTAATAGTATAACTATCTCATCAGTAAAAAACATAAGCCAAGAAACAGGTCTAGATCATTTTGATGATGAGAATTACTATTATTTCAATAGACACATTTACAATGGATTATCTCCAAATTTAATATCAAGAAGATGGAATAATTCATATTATCAAATGTGTGTCTGCTCTGGTGTTTTAAAAACTTTGCCATAACTATAACTATATATATTTATATATTTGTAAATGATTTTAATAACAAAAGTGAATAAATAAATATATAATCTTGACTTTTAATTAATTTGGTAATTAGTTTTCCTAAAAGAGTAATTATTAATGTTTTTTTTGCTACCCTTAAATATGGCGTTTGTTGTTTTTACCCGGTCTAAATTAATATTTTTAGAACATTTTCAAATAAAAAAAAAAAAAAAAATTTTTTTTTTTTTTAAACAACATTTCTATATCAAAAATATATATTTATTAAAAAAAAAAATAAAAAAAAAATCATACATATGTGATCCCACTAAACACGTAATTGATCAAGATCAAAAAACAACAACAAACAAAAAATTCATACAATCCGTTAAATATAAATAACGAAAGTAGCAACCATAGTGGTATTAAATCAGATTATTTTACTTTCTATATATTTTTTTCCTTAAAATTTATAAATAATGTCTGATCAAAATAATGGTAAGAAATTACAGCCGCTTTTGAATAAAGCAGGTATGCCTGTCAAGAAAAGAGATAAAAGTAAACGTTACTCAATGTTTTACGAATCAACTGAACATAGAAACAACATGGCTAAAGAACAGCCAGAAAATGATGATACCAATAATGATGATAATATGGTTAAATCAAATTCTTTAAATGATTTAGATGAACAAGAGGACAAATCCAAGGTTTCTTCCTTGAGACATGCTAAAAATTTAAGATCCTCTTTGTTTGTCAAACAGGATGATGATATGGTTAAATATATGCATCAGAGATTTGAAAAAATGGAAAATATCAAAAATAATAATGTTTCAAATACTAATAAAGAAAATATTTCACTAGGCCAAAGTACTAATAGTAATAGTTCAGCTGAAGAAGAAGAAGACGAGGATATTGACGGTTCTCAAGAAGTAAAGACAATGAATATTCAATTTAGTAGTAGTCCTTCATTAAGTGCTTTAGCTGGGTACTTGAATAACAACAGTCCACCTAAAAACAAAAATACTAATATATTAAGTAGGAAACCTTTTAATAAAAATATGAACAATATATTTGAAGAAGAAGACGAAGAAGTGGAACAGTTGGAAGAGAGAGAAAATGAGAAAGAAAAAAAGTTTTCTCTAGCTGCAAGCGAACATGCTGCAATATCAGCAAAAGAAACTTTCAAAACACCTGCAGAAAAAATTGAAAAACAAAATCTTGTAACAAATAACAAACTAAAAGAAACACAACCTTTGAAATTATCCCAACCGTCTGCTCAACCTATTTCTACCTTTAATAAGAGAACAACAAGTCTTTCAAAAGACAGTATTAAAAAGAAAGAACAACAAGAAGATAAACAAAAAAAAACATCAATATTTTCTATTTTCAGGAAAAAATCAATAAACAGAAAATTAAGTAAAAATGAAAATGAATATCTTCCTGTTTCCGAAACATTTAGTAATAAATTAGCTGGCTCTGCAAACAATAGAAATAATAAGTCATCTGTACTTTCTTCTCTACGACAAGTTAGTGAATCAAAAGCTTCACAAAATGATTCTTCTTCTTCAAACACACTTCCAAAAACAAGAAGAAACTCCACAACTGATGATGTCCCAGTGCAAAGAAAAGATGTTGGGCTACGAAATTCAACCCCTATGAATTTTGACCAAACTAACAATAGCAGCAATAACAGTAATAATAATAATAAAAAAGTTTCAGTTTCAAATAGTGAAACTTCTAATATGACAATAAAATCATCTCCAAAAATATTAGGGGAGGATGTTTTTCCAAAACATTTGGATTTGTCAGAGATTTCATCTATTCAGACTTTAGAAAAGGCAAAAAGGGCATCATTGACATTGACACCAAACAACAAGAGAATGTCATTAACAGATTCTATTTCAGTCAAACAAGAAAATGAAGGTATGTTTGTTGAATATGATTCAAATTTACAAATTCATACACCTGATCTTTCAAAATCACCAACAAGTAGTATTCTGAGATCTGGAAGATTTGAAAACAACAGAAATTCAATGGTTTTGAGTGATAGTGGTAGATCCACAAACAGAAACTCTTTGATATTAAGTGATACTGGGAGAAGATCCAATAGAAACAGTAGGTATGAAAACAGAATTAGTATTTTAAGTAATGGCAATAATAGTAAAAACGCACCTAATGACCAAATATTGGAAGAAGATATACAAAAACCTGAAGCACCTTTATTAAATATTGACTTTGATTTTGAAGACTCAGAATATGTTTCTGAGATCATGGAGTTTAAGAATATAATAGATTTTGGCGATTACATTGATTTGGACTTTAGTACAACTGAGAAAAAAGATTCTGGAATTTTGAATGATATTAACTATAATGAAACTGAGAACAATAGCAGTATGGTTCTAAATGGATTGGGAATTTTATCAACTTCCAAGGAAAAAGACACAGAAGAACAAGAACTTTATGAAGAGCCTGTAAAAGATGTTACTCCTGAGTTGAATACTAAGGAAGAACCATTCCAACCATATTTGCCTACAATTACACCAGCATCACCAGAAACTCCAAGAAAAGTTAGACCATTATCAATGTCTTTCAAAGGATTAAACACAAAAAATGAATTTGACAATTGGTTTGAAGATGAAGAAGAAGAAGAGAAAGAAAGAGAAAAAGAATTAGACCATGAAAAAAATGATATTATTAAAAAGGATGATTACACTACTAAAAACGAGGAAGAGAAAGAAGAAGAAGCCGAAGAAGCCGAAGAGCAACTTGATACAGAAGAAGAATATTATAATAACGATGATGAAGTTGATGGAGATGAGGAGGAGGATGAAGAAGACTTTAACTTTTATGATACATTGGAAGAAGATGAAATTGAAGTCTACAATGATGAGATAGATGATTATGTTGATGAAAATTTCCCAGTGAATAGCAACAAAGGTGTTCGTTTTGCTTCTAAAATCATTTTGTTTGATACTTATTCTGCAGAAGAATATGATAGAAGACCTGACCTTGCTACCTGTAACCAATTAACTGCTGAACTAGCAATGTTTATCAGAGAAGAAGTTAACACTATGAAAGGTGAAATGGAAATTCATTCAGACTCTATACAATACACACATTTCCTGTAATACCTTATATATACACACACAAACATTTAATATAGAATAAAAAAAAAGATGTAGACAGCATGAATTTTATTGTTTATGTTATAAAAGATACAAATGTTATTCTCTTGAAATTGTAAATGGTAAAACACGTGACAGAATAAAATTGCTTTTTTTTATTTGTTGATATATATATATATATATTTTTTTTTTGTATTTTTTTTTTTTAGATATTAACAAAAATCAAAAGATTTCTTTAAAAGAAGAAAACGTAAATCAAAACCAAAACTATATAATATTTGTATACTAAAATTATGTCTGATTTAATACTAAATATTTTACTTGATAAAAAAGATAAATTAATTTATCCAGGTGATATTTTAGCACCTATTTATGATATCCCAAAGGATTCTAATGATAATGAACAAAATAAATCAGCTTTAATTCTGTTTCATGAAGGTAAAGGCTCACATATAGATGACTACATATTTAACAATATTAAAAATAAAGTGGTAGTTGCTTCTAGAAGAGGTTATATTCAAATAACAGAGTATGTTCCACCAAAACTATCATCTTTATTAGACCCATCTCAAAGTCAAGAAACAACTGGAAGTGACAAAAAAGAAACTGAAGATGACAGAAAGCTTATAGAATATAGTATCAATATTGTTCCATTTAACCAAGACTCTGAAGTAAATGAGGATTTACAAGTGAATTTACCAAGAGAAGGGGATATAGTTTTAGCAAGAATAACAAAAATAAACACATCTGCAAAAGCCATTTTGGAAATCCTCGCGCTTGAAAACACAGCATTACCAAAGGATTCTGGTATTGGATCAAATGGATCATTTGTTTCATCTTCTACAGGAGGAACAAGTCAACTATCATATTCAATTTCTAAGGTTACTAGTGATTTAGGTGAGAAATTTGAAGCTGTTTTAAATAGTAAAGATGTGAGATCCACTGAAAGAGATTCTGTAAACTTGGCAGATTTCTTTCAAACTGGTGATATTGTTCGTTGTAAAGTTTTATCTATTGGTGATTCAAATTTCTATTATTTATCCACAATGGGAAATGATTTAGGTGTTATTTTCACAAGAAGTCATGGTGGTATAGGTGAATTAATGTATCCATTAGACTGGAATACTTGTTTTGGTCCATTCACTGGTACTGAAGAGAATAGAAAGATGGCGAAGCCATTTTAAGAAAAAAAAAATAATTATATATCTTTATACCTATTAAAGTGTTATTTTTTTTAAAAAATCACAGTTTTACCCTTTTAATTTTAGGTTTTGAGTCACTAGAAAGAGGCTTTTTTTTGAATGTTTTTGTACCATAATCATTTGGTTTAAATTTTTTAATATCCGTTTTATGTTCATTAAGAGATTTTTGAAATAATTTACTTCTTGTTATTTTTCTGTTTGGTATCTTTTTAGACTCATATTCTAAGCTATCTAAGACTACAATACTCTTTGAATCTCTCTCTGATTGTAAATCCTTTTGAATTTTAATGATATTTGCTGTTGCTTTAAGTTTTTTCTGTTTCATGATTTTAACATTTTCTAAATAAAAAACTTTATATGATTGGGTGTTTTGATATTTATTTTGAAGTTTTTGCTTTAAAGAAGAGTCTATATTTTCAAAATTTAAATTGTTTAACAATAAATTCAGGAGTTCATCATCATAAACATCAGCACAATCCTTTTCAATATATCTTTCCTCAAGGGTTTGTGTAAAATTGTACCATATTTGGTTTGTACAAAGAATTAGTTCCGGGTCTTTTTCTTCTAATCGTAGAAGAACTTCATACTGGTTATCTTCTTTAACTTGTTTGTTCATTCTTAAATTTTCCACAGTGTAAAATTGTGAAAGAAGCTCTATTAGTAAAAGTCTATAAGGAATTAGTGAAGTAAAAAACTTTGTGAGAAGTTTTAAAGCAAATCGTTTTCTCTCCAAACAAGAAAGTATTTTATTTCTACAAATTGCTGATAATGGCTCCACTGAATGTGCCATGGGATTTTTGTATTGATTCATAAAGATTATTAGTTTTTTTTCTCAAAAATATTATGTTTTTTTTTGGTTCTTAATTTTTGTATTTTTGTGATGATCCCTTAAACTTGAAGAGATGCCTATATATTTTACAAAAATGATGAATACTTTTGATTTTTTAAAAAAAAAAATATATATATCGAGAAAAAAAAAACACAAGATAAACAGTAATTTTTTTCCATTTCTTCTTTGAAGTAATTTTATGTTAACTAATATATCATCTTAAACTTATACTAAAAGATAAATGTAAAATGAATATGAACTTATTGATAGTTATATAAAGAAATACATACACATTTACTCAAGTAAATCATTAAAAAAATATATATATACATATATACAACTATCCTAAATAAACGGAGTGATTTGTTTTTTTTTAATTTTTTTAATTTTCTTTTTTTTAAAAACCCAAGCTTTATTAACAGTACTAATATTATTATATTTTTATTATTCTCCTCTTAGTGCTTTAATGACGGCTTGTCTTCTCATCATATGCTTAGTCCATTTATAAACTTCTGGGAATTCAACTTTAATATTAATACCGATTCTATCAACAACATTATTCCAAGGAACAAAGGATAAATCAGCAACTGTGATTTTATCACCAACTAGCCATACAGGGTAATCAAAGAATCTAGAACTAGATAATGGGGTAGTTCCTAGAGAATAGGCTTGTGCATTCTCAGGATCCAAATCCATAATCAATGATTCTCTCTTTTCTGCTAAAGCCATTTCAACAACACCATAAACACGTCTAACTTCTTCAATGTATCTATCAATAGCAGATTGAATCTTAGTTGTATGGAAGTATTTGAAGTGAAGGGCTTGGCCAATCATTGGGGCATGTCCAGAGGCTTGGAAAAAAATCCAAGAACTGATTTGAGATTGTTCAGTTAAATTATCAGACCAAAGCAAAGGTTGATTGTATTGCTTGTAAAATTTATTGACTAAATGTAGGATTATAGCACCAGATTCCCAGATAGCCAAATGACCTAAATCATGATCGATCATAGCTGGAACTCTGGCATTTGGATTTATAGAAACAAATTCAGGACATCTATGTTCACCTTTATTGAAATCCAAAAAAAAAGTTCTGTAAGTCATTGATAATTCAGATAAAACAATAGCAACTTTAAAACCATTTGGAGCAGATCTGTGAGAGAAAAGAGTATAACCTTGAGTTGGCTGATGATCAAAAAATTTAAGTAATCTTGAATTATCAATTTCTGGAGCAACTTGAAGAATAGAATTTGTTAATTGATGTTGTTCTTGTTGTTGCTGCTGTAGTCTTGCAGCAGCTTCTTTTTCTTCATTCTTTTTCATTTCTTGTACTAATTGTTGTTGATTATATTGTTGTTGTAATCTAGATGGTTGTTGAGGAGTATAAGATCCAGATTGAGAAAAGGATGAACCATTATTGTTTCCAACTGAACCAGCTCTTTGTTGAATGTAAGTTGTTGTTGGTGATCCATTATTTCTGAATAAGGATTGTGCTTGTGGAGATCTAGAAACTTGTTGTTGTGGAATTCTATTAAGATAAGTATTAATATTGCCACTGTTATTATTACTATTATTATTATTATTGTTGTTGTTATTTTGTTGAGATTGTTGTTCTTGTAGTTGTTGCTGATCGATATTTCCAAAATCAATATATGATTGATCAGTTGTAGTATTATTGTTATGAATGTAAACAGATTTTAAAGCTGTAGATAAATTAGATACATTTGAAGTATTATGTGAGAATCCACTATCAAACTGTTGTTCTTGTTGATTGTCGTTCATTTAATTATTACTTGAAAATCAAAAAAATATATATATCTATAGATGTAAGTAGTTTAAAGAAAAATTTAAGTTTGATTTAATAATTTTTATGATAAAAGAAATAAGATAATGATATTTTAATTACAAAACCAATTAAAGTAGAAAAAAACTAAAAGGTATATAAATAAAAACAAATAAATAGAATTAAAAATATATATATATAATTTTAATACTATATTTTTGTTGAATGTTTCTTGGCTTTTAATTTTTTTTTCACTTTTTTTTTAGTAAAAGTATTAAGAACTTTATTATTTGAATCTCTTTATTTGTATTTTTTTTTTTTGGTTATCTGTGTTTTTTTTTTTTCTTTCGTCGAAAAAAAAAAAATTTAAAATAATAAATTTACATAACTTTTTTCTTTTTTCTACTAACTCCGAGTATTTGAGAATTTCAAAGTAAGTCTTAGGATCATAAAGCGTGAAAAAATATTTACAATGACTAATACTGTAAATAATTGTGTGTATTAAAAAAAAATTATTACAAATTAATTATATAAGTACCTATTATCTTAATAATAGATTTTATTTATGTAATAAATACAACCTTTTTAAGCTCTTTTTTTAGATTTGTATAGTGTTTTTTTCAAAAAAGTGTGGTCCTTAAATTCTTTGAAATGATTAAATAGAGCATTTCTTGATGAAAACTGAGATTTACATGTTCCACATTGATGCTCGTAATTTAATTTAGTCGAATTTTCTTTTTTATCATTATCTTCATTAGTTGTTAAAATTTCATTTTTATCTAAGACTTTTTCTTTTTTAGACTGTTTATTACCATTTTTTTTATTCTTGCTTTTATTTTTTAATTTATTAGGTTTGATAGACCAGTCATCACTGTCACTATCGTTATTTTCATTCAAAGAGCTCAACAATTTAGCAAGTTCATCTACAGCATCTTCTTTATTAATATCTTGTTCTTCTACTTCTTTTTTTACAATATTCTCAGCATTTACATTCTCCTCAACTATATCTTCTGAAAGAGTTTCAGCTTTCATTTTCTCTCTTTTGTTTTTATTTTGTTTCTTCTTCTGCTTTTTAGATTTAGGTCTTGATGAATCAATCTCTGGAGATTTACTTTTAGAGACAAATAAGTCATTATCTAATTGCTCATTAATAGCATTCAACTGTCTTTCCAATTCATCTAAACCATCATTTTCTTGTAACAAATTTTCAACACTATCTTCTTCTTCTAACTGTTTTTCTATAATCAAATCTATACCTTCTTCATCCTCTGCGGCACTGACAAAAGATTCGCTTTCTTCATTACTTTGGAATTCATTTTGTAACAATTCTTCATCTTCAAGCATCTCTTTCCTTAGTTCTTCTAATCTACATCTGTGCAAATTACTTTTTTCATGATTTTCTAATTGTTTCTCTGTCTTGAAAAACTTTGTGCATACAAAACATTCAAAAATGTATTCTGCATCTTCTTCATCTTTTCCAGTATCAGCAGAGTTATTATTGTTATTATTCTCTTCTAATAAAATTTCTTTTTCTAATTTAGCTATAATATCTTCATCTACTTGCTGCCAAGATTGTTCAACAAACTCTTGATCCATTTTTTTAGCCAAAACTTCCCTCTTCTGTTTATCAGACATCTCTTTCAATCTTTCAAGTTGTTGCAATTGTTCTTGTTTTAACATCTCTTTCTCTCTTTTCTTCCCTAGTTTTAATCTAGGATCTATCTTTTTAATAAAATTTACAAAATTTTTAACTGTTTTATTGTATTGATTTCTATGCTCATTTCTAATTTTTTCATTTCTCTTGTTCAACTCTCTTTTAGTTCTTCTATCATAGTTTCTATCTACTCTATATTCATTTTTCCATTGGAAATCTTTGACAGTTGAAAAACTAGACCATTTTTTATAGAAAAATTTCAAATCATTATAATTTGTCTCTGAAAATCCAAATAATGGAAATAATAATTTTTTATCTTTGAAGTTGAAATTAGCTTGAACAAAACCATCTTTTTGAGAATACTCTTCAAAGAAAGAATCTTCAAAATCATTATATCCATCCATACCATATCTTTTAGCAAAACTAATTTCATCTTTGGCAATTCTGATAAACACTCTAGAAGCCACTTGATACATTCCAGCCACAGAATCATCCATTCTATCAAAATATTCTTTTTTCATAAATACATTAATATCATCTGCACTGACTCCAACATTGAAAGAAGATGAGTTATCATTATTATTATTATAGGAATTTTCATTCAAAATATCATCTTTGTGTGCATCATACCATGCTCTTTCTTGCTCATCAGACAAAGTCTCATAAGCTATACTCAATTGTGCAAAAAGTTCAGTAAATTCTTCAATTCTATCTGGATTTTTATCAGGATGGTATTTCAACGCTAGTTTCCTGTATTGTTTTTTGATTGCTATTTGATCAGCCTGTTGTGATACTCCAAGCAATTCATAATAGTCTTTTTGTGTTTGTGCCATGTTAATGTAAATATATGAGCACTAATGTTTAGGGAAAATGTATTTTATCTCTACCAAAATATTAAATATATCATTAATTTAATTCAATTTTTGTTCAAACTTTTCTTTTTTTTATAAAATATTGATTTTTCTATCTTTTTTTTTTTTTTTTTTGCTAAAGCAGAAATTAACAAATTACCCGGATCAAAACAAAATATTAAAGTTTAAACATGTCTCAAATTAATCATTTGCATTATCATATAATATATATATATATATATATATTTATTTATGAATATCTGTCGTTAATTAAATAATTGATTGGTCGTTGGTCTGTTGATATTACTCTATGTTGTCTGTCAGATTCTTTTTGTTGATATTGAGAAGAATTTCTTGATGGATACGCATGTTGATTACTTGACTCTCTATATTGTAATTTATACGCATCATCTGTAGTATCATCATTCTTTGCAATGATTCTTCCTTTGTTCAACTTTTCAAAATTAGTATTAACTTCTACATTACCAATTCTATTTAATTCAAATGAATTATTAAAATCATTAGCATGTCCATAGTTATTATAATTTTTTTCGTTTTCATAAACATTTTCTTCTTCATTGGATAAGGAACTTTCATTTTCTTGAACCAAGTTTTCTAAAGAATTATGAATAAACATTAAAAATTCATCCAATCTATACTTTTCTGGTTTTCCTTCAACAATATAGTTAATTTGTTTTTCATAATCAATTTCCGTATTATCACTTATAAGTTTTTGTAATAGTTTTATAAATCTTAAAAATGATACTCTTTCAACTGTTATAATAGCATCAAGTTTTTGCATTTTTAACCATAAATCTTCCATATTAACAAAAGGTATTTTCAATAGAAATAAACAATTTTTTAAAATAGATTTGCAACTGTTTAAAGAAAGCTCATCCAAAGCATTTAAATTCAAGATGTTATATTTTTCATGGTAAATATCTTGTAAAGAATCTAAAGAAAAATCAAAATCACCAATTTTTTTAATACTCTCTTGAATATTTTTAATTTCCAAATCTTTCTTTTCAATTAATTTTTGATAACTTTTTTTTTCTATTGTAACTGCTTCTGTCAAAACCTTTTCTTTGTTTGTAATTGTTTTCAAAACTGATGATAAATCAGCGTAAAATTTATGTTGAGTAGCATCAATAAAGCCATATATTCCATAACTTGCGTTTAAACTTTCATGTAATTTTTTTGAATCAATTTTACTTTTGTTTTCATTAAGATGTGTAGATACAATTTTTCCAATTGGTTTATTAAATAATTCTAGATCTTCCATTTGAGAAAGCATATCAATTAATAAGTCTTTCTGTGTTGTTAAATTTTCATCTTTTGTTTTATATTCTTCTAATTCATTATCATATGCTATTTTTTCCCCTGTATCCATGATTAAAATATCACAAGTTTTTTCTAACAATTCTTTTAAATTGTTTTTCTTTCTTAAATTATTGTTTTTAATAAAATCATAAATGTTTTTTTCTTCAATTTTACCTAAACCTGTTGTCGAAACACTTTTCAAACTATTTATGAAAACTTGCATTTCTGTATACTTACTGCAATATGTTTCAATGATGTCTTTACTAGATAGTGATTCTTTTTTATCTGATTTTTCTAAAACACAATTTTTTTTAATTAAATTTTCTAAAGATTTAATTTCATCTACATGTCTTTTATTAATCTCTTCATATTCATTTTTCAATTCTGATATATCTTTTGAATGAATTTGTTTGAGATTTTCTTCTTCCTGTAAAAGTTTTTCACATTCCTCTTTTTTATTATTTAATTCAATTTCTTTTTTCTTTAAAGATTTATTATTAAAATCTAAAGCAGCATTTAGTTCAGTTATTTTTTCACTGTTTTGTTCAACTTGTATTTCAATGAATTTCATAAATTCATCAATACATGATTCAGTAGTCATTGATTCTAAAATATTTAATTTTTCATTATCAATCAAAGTCTCAAAATCAAAAACATTTTCTTTTTTGGTTTCAGCTGCAATCAAATTTGCTTGTGGTATTACTGTGCTTACTGAATCTTTGTAAGTTCCAGCAAAGGCTTTTGATATTCCATGCATTATATTTTCCATTGTTAATATAAATATATATATTTTTTTTTGTAGAAAGAGTTATTGGGGCTGAGGTAAGTTTTCTCATCTTACAGGCATATTATACATTATAATAGTATTAATAAATAACTTTTTGATCAATTTATATAAATATTTCTGTTTTATATTATTTAGTAATATTTTGAAAAAAAAAATTAAAATTTACACAAAAAATATATTGATTAAACATTTTATCATGCACAAAAAAAAAAAACATTAAAAAAAAAAAAATAGTAGTTTTAAATAATAAATGATATCCGTAATTAGAGAAGTTTTATATTGTTATTTTCCAGTTGTATTATGTCCTAAACCTTTTCTACCTTTTTTGATAATAGCAACAATTGGTTCTTTAATACCTTCTCCTTCATTACTATTAGGTCCTAATGACATACCAGAAGACCAACCCATTTTGGCAAGCAATTTGAAACCAAGATTATCACCTGTCAGTTCTCTAGCACCTGCCGCAACAACAGCACCATCAGCTAATTTACTAGTTCCATTCTTTTTGACACTTTCTCCATTTTCATCATTAAATTTCATAGCAATATCACTTGGCATTTTGACATCCTTTCTCATAAACACAGGTCTTTGTCTACAAAGAAGATCTACATGAACTAAGTTTTGTGATTTTTTGATGGTATTTTTAGTTTTGATTAGTTGAATATAATGTCTTTGTTTCGATACTAACTTTTTATGGTTAAAATTAAAATGTTTACCAAATTTGATTACAACTTTGTTTCCATGAGGATCAAAAGGTGGAAATGATCTTTTTGATCCTATCAACCACTTAGTATTGTCATTTGCAAAATTTTCAATTTCTTCTCTAATAGATAAAACATGCATACCATAAGGATATTTAACCAAAATATTATCTGAGACTTCATTTTCTTTAGAAATAAAAAATTGTTTATCAGTTCTCTTTTCAGCTTTTTTAGTTATTCTGAGCTTATATTTTTCCTGAAGTAAGTTTCTAGTGTCTTCATCAAACTTGTTTTCATCAAGGATTAGTTTTCTTTTTTTACCTTTACCTTTAATTGTCATTTTAAATTTAGGTAAATCTTGTGGATCTATATTCAAATCTCTTTGTTTGTCCATATTTTGAGAAAATGCTAACATTTCTTGTAAACCATCGTCTTCATCTTCCTCAGGATCTAAAACATTTTCAATTAAGTAATCTAAAGATTCACTAATTTCACCTTCACTCAATTCAACATTATCACAAAATTGATCAAACAACTTCAATTCTCTAGCATCTTTTTCTCTAATTAAGCTATTATAAATTGATTCAAAAAATGCTGGTAGTCTTTCTTCAGGGAAACCCAGAGTTGTACAAATTAGATCAGATAAATCCATGGTATTAATCCAGTGATATTCTGAATCCATGAAAAAACTGTAGCATCTGATGTTATATCTGTTATCACTTGCCCCTTGCTGCATATTGATGATGTCATAATCAATTGATGTAAGCAGGTCATCATTTGGATCTTCACCAAAGGGAACATCTGTTTCGTTAATTGTAAGAGATTTTGTTGGTTTAATTATTGATGTGACTGGTGTTTCTTCTACTAAAGATTCACTATCACTGTCGTCATCATCTTCTTCTTCTTCATCCTCATCAATTGAATATTCGACATCAAAGTTGTAAAGATCTTCTTCGTCTTCATCCTCAGTATCTTCAGCTTCATTTACTATGTCTTCATCACTATCTGAAACGTCATGTGCTAAAGAGTCGTAACCTTCATCATCATCATCAGCTTCTTCTTCTTCTTCTTCTTCTTCATCTTTGCTGTCTTCAATGATATCCTCTATTTCTACGTTGTCTAAATCATCTATCACATCATCGTCTTCAATAATTATCTCTTTAACAGGTTCTTTCTTTTCAACTGCAGGTTTTTTGGCTTCTTTGAAAAGATCTTTTGGTTCTTCATTTAAATTGTACTGTGATTTCACAAATACAACTCTTCTCTTTCTTAAAGGTATATTCATATTTTCAGACTCATCTTCAACTTCATCTTTAGATTCTATATCTTCATTATGAATGAACAAACCTCTCCTCTTGAATTTATTATCATTTTTTTTGCTATTATAGTAATTATAAATATCTTGTTGATTATTATCAAATGCTAAATTATCATCATTCAAATCTATCAATTCATTAAATTGTCTATTATAATTAAAAGATACTCTCTTTTTGGTAGCTTTTTTCTTTTTATTAGCTTCTTGTTTCTGTTTGTTGCTTTTCTTGTTGGCCATCATTTTAGCATGATTGTAGGTTTTCTTTTTATTTCTACTCATTTATATATATATATATATATTTTTTTTTGGTTTGTTAAAATTTACTTTATAAGTATAGTTTTATTATTATTTAATTAGGTTTTCTCTGTTTTAATGTAAATATATAAGTGTTTTTCTTTTTTTCTTTATAAAATCATTTATTTTTTGTTATAAAGGCATTACAATTATGATGAAAAGTGTGCGTGGGAGGAGATGTGTGTGTGTAGTAAAAAAAAAGTATTTGTTTTCTTTGTTGCTACGAAAAACTCACGTGTGTTGATTTCAAAGAGGTTAGCAATAATTTCATTTCAACGCTACCATATAATCATTTATGAGCATTGTTTTAGAAACCACACAAACAAACAAAAAATAGGAAAAAAAAAAACCAGAAAATATCCCTTATCTTAAAAGATGTGTTACATTTCTTTAAAACAAGAATATATATATATATTTATATATAAACCCTATATTGAAAGTAAGTATACATAAATATAATAACTAATATTATCAATTTTTTTCTTCTTCTTTTTTTTTAATTATGGAAAATATATTATCAAAACTTTCACTGAATAACAACAGTAATTTTAATGGGGAAAAGTACAAAGATGTATTAAAGATATCTTACAAAAGTGATTTTCCAATTATAAAAACAAACACTACTGATGATAATAATGAATCTGAAGGTAACAAAAACTACTCTTTAAATGTATTATACACAGGTGGTATTAAAACATATGTGAGTAACAATAGCAATTCCCGCGGATATACGACTGATATAGGGTGGGGGTGCATGATAAGATCCTCACAAACTCTTTTAGCAAATACCCTTAATATCCTTTACAAACAAAATGATACTAATTATGATACGCAAAATCTGACAGAAATTTGTAAATTATTTAAAGATGATTATGCATTTCCATTCAGTATTCATAATATAACAACACTGGGCAAGACTAAATTTGATGTTAATATTGGTGATTGGTTTGGACCGTCCGTTGCATCTCAATGCATTCAAAGTATATTAAAAAATAATGAAAACAAACTCATAAATGAATTAATATGTGATTGTTTAGTGAGTATTGATTCAGGAACTATTTTTGAAGATGAAGTTGAAGATACTCTTTTAGGAAGAGATAGTCACAACATTAACAAAGAATCCAGTGTTTTAATATTGTTATGTGTTAGATTAGGGCTTGAACAGATTAATGAAGATTTTTATGACTCTCTTTTAACTTTATTTGATAAAAAATTTGTTGATAAGAATAAAAAAAATTTCAATTTTGTTGGAATTGCAGGGGGCAAGCCATTCAAAAGTCTTTATTTCTTTGATGTTGATAATGAAAATAACTTAATTTATTCTGATCCTCATTATGTTACAAATTATACCACTATTGCCAATAATGACTCGGAACTAATAAAAACTTTTCAAGATAATAAAAGCTTAAGTTTTACTAATGTGAAAGAACTAGATCCATCAATGTGTATAGGATTTACAGTTAAAAATATAAAGGGTTTACAAGCATTAAAATTACTTTTAAAAGACAATAATATTATAAGATTTGGAAATAAGAAAAAAGAACTTGAATTGTTAGAAAATTTGAATTTAGATGA
This sequence comes from Hanseniaspora valbyensis NRRL Y-1626, assembly GCA_001664025.1. Lineage (NCBI taxonomy): Eukaryota > Fungi > Ascomycota > Saccharomycetes > Saccharomycodales > Saccharomycodaceae > Hanseniaspora > Hanseniaspora valbyensis. Next base: position 46,471 of record LXPE01000025.1, read on the forward strand.
TTGTATATAAAATGTTATATGTGTATATATTTATATATTTATATTTGGGAGAATTTATTAAACGAATAGTTTGTAGGGTATGATTTTTGATTAAAAAGATAATATGGAAAATTGCAAATACACACGTGATTTATTTGCTTTTTATTGTATTTTCTTTTTTTTAAAAAAAAAAAAAAAAATTTTAATAATTCAAACATTATTTTTCTCTTTTCTTTTTCAAAATAAATATAATTCTACAAAACCGTACCTTACAAAAACCAATTTCTTTATTTTTCTTTACTTTATATAACGAATAAATGAGTATTCAAGTTTGTACAGTATGCTCTAGTAACATGAACAGATCCATGGAAGCACAAAAAGTGCTTTCCCAAGCTGGTTATAAAGTATATTCTTTTGGAACAGGATCAGCAGTAAAAATACCAGGTTTGACCAAAGAGCAACCGAATGTTTTCCCATTTGGAACCCCTTATAAAGAAATGTTTGATGTTTTGCAGGACCAAGAGAGGAATGCATCACAGGAAGAAAGTAATTATTCTAAACAAGGGCTATATGACATGCTTACAAGAAACATGAAGCTGAAAAAAGCTCCTGAAAATTGGCAAGTACAAGAAACTTTAAAATTATTGGAAAATGAAATAGTCATCTCATGTGATGAAAAATGTTATGAATTGATTTTAGAGGATTGTTTTAAAAGAGGAAGAAGATATGAAAAACCATTGCTTGTGATTAATTTAGATGTTGAAGATTATCATGCCAATAGTATTGATGCTGGAAAGAGTATTTTAAGATTAATGCAAATGTATGAGGAATTGAAACATAACAATAAAGGTATGCTGTATTATGATAACCTTGATATAATGCTTGGGAAATGGCAAATGATGTATCCACATTTACCATTACTCTACAGTCTTATCTGGTTATAAATAGTTATATATATATATATATATATATAATGTATATGTTATTCTTTTTTAATTTATATAAATATTATAATTGATTCTATTTAACTTGTCTCCCTTCAACCCATACTTTAGTAGTCTCTCTGTCATCACCTAAAAAAACCCATTTATCTACAATATCCTGCCATTTCTCCATAATCAAATTATAATCATCAGAACTACTGGTTAATTGCCAATCAAAGACATCAACATTTGTTCCTTCACCAATTTCAATCAGTTGAGCATCGAAACTCATACCTAAATCAAAGGTACCTACTATTGAATTCAAGTTCATAACTCCAGCTCCACCAACGGTTGCCAAATACAAAACTTCATTTGTACTTAGTTTATCTCTATCTCCAACTTCATCACTAGTCTTCATAGCGACATGTCTACTAACCAAAAGTCCCTGTCTTGCGGTTTTCAAAATCGATGGTGCATATCCACCTGACATATCAGTACCTAATGAAACTTTTATTCCCTTTTCCAATAACCATCTGACTCTGCATTCACCTGAAGTAATAGAGGAGTTTGAGACTGGACAGTGAGATACACCTGCATTTTCTTTTTTAATCATATTTGCTTCATCATCTGATAAATGAATACAGTGGGCCAAGACAGTTCTTTCATTTAATAAATCATGATCTTTGTAAACAGATGTATAATCCTTGCTATTTGGGAAAGTTTCCATCACAAGTTCAATTTCACTAAAAGTTTCACTTAAATGGGTTTGAATAGGTACTTGGAACTCCTTTGAAATTTTACCTAATTCTTTCATTGTTTTACCTTGAACCATTGGAGCAAATCTTGGTGTCAAAATTGGTTCAACAAATTTGGATTTCCCATAGTTTTGATTCATTGTTCTTATAGATGTGACAAGTTCTTTGTTATCCTCAACACAGTCTTCATGGGATTCAGTATAATAATCAGGAGAGTTCATATCCATACAAACTTTACCTACAAAGGCTCTTTGACCTAATTCAAGACATAATTTAGCTAAAAGTCTAGTAGATTCTTTATCAATTGTAGCATAATATGATATAGTAGTTGTTCCATTCTGCAAAGTCTTTTGAATAACTTTTTTATAAACATATTCTGCTTTTTCAAGATTTGTAGAAAGTTCTTTTTCTAATGGAAATGTATATTTTTCAAGCCAATCTAATAAAGTAGTATTACCGAAAATACCAATATTTGGATATTGAGCAGCATGACAATGAGTGTCTATGAAACCAGGGAAAAAAAATTTAACTTTGCCATTTTCTTTAAAAGAATTTGAATTATCAATGACTTGAACATCTGCTTTGGCATGAAGTTGTTTCATATCAGCAATCATTTTTTGTTTGTTTGATATAGAGTCATCAATGAAAACGATTTTACCATTGACAACGAGGACTAATGTTTCTGTTCTGACTCTTAATTGATTCAGTTTAGGGGTATCTACAAAGTTACCATAGAGTATAAGCACTTTATCATTAGATGAGGATTGATTCATATTGATTTAATAAAATAAGATATTATATTTTACTTTTAATTCTTCGTACGGTTTAATCATTAAAATATTATAATTATTTAACAACTATTATAATAATTAGTATTATGTAATTTATCTTTATATATTTACCTTTATATATTTACCTTTATATATTTACCTTGAAATCATCAATTTATAATATCTGATTTAATCTTTGTTTTGTTTGTGTTTATATATATATATATACATTTATTTGTAGATAATATTGCTATATATATTTCTGTTATCAGCTATATTTTTTTGTAATTGTTTTTTTTTTAATCTTTTGGAAGGGGAAAAAATATAATAAAAAAAGATTGAAAACATATATATATTTTTTACCGGAACAAGCGAAAAATAATCGGAAGACCCGTATATATATTTCTTAGATGATTCTTGACTTCTATGTTTAAAAAAAAAAAAAAAACACACACACACACACACAAAAAAAATTTTAAGGAAGTTCCGTTTATTTGTATATATATATTTTTTTTATAAAGGGAAAGCGAATAATATATATAAAATTTGTAAAAAAAAAAACAAAGAAGTTAAACAATATTTTTTTTTTTCTTCTAGCAAATTAATTAAATTATTATTTTAACTTCCTTGTATATTTTCTTTAAACGATTATAGTTACTGTAATAGGAAATATATACATTTAGCCGCATAATATAATTTTATATAAATAATAAAATAATCACGGGAGAGGTTTTTTTAACTTTTTTTATTTTATTTTATAATTAGAGATTTGTTATATATATATTATTTAATTAATTAAAGGTATTTTAGAGTGTTATTTTTTTTTTTTCATTATTAAATTATTATTTAACTTGTAGAAGTTGTTATGGTAATAGTTTTTGTTACAGTTGAAGTGGAAGTTGAGTAGAAAGTTGTAGCCAAGTATGGAATTGTAGAATCAGTACCAATATATTTTTCATAGTTAGTAGTTGTCGCACTACCACTGTCATTGTACCAGACATCTTCAATATAATAAACAGTTGTTATTCCATTATTAACACTTGTTAAGTAGTATGGACTAGCAACTTCTTCAAACAATGTTGAGAAATTACCGGCTAATGAGATACTGGTTAAATCTGAAGCAGTTGTTTGAGCAGAACTTTTAGATGATGATGAAGAAGAGGAAGTTGTTGCTGAAGAGGTAGAAATTGTGGCAGAATCACTAGTAGCTTCTTCCGATGAAACTGTACTATATGAAGAGGAAGCAATAGTTTCATAGGTTGTAGGAGTGACTAATGTCTTTGTAGAAGTGTAATCACTGTAAACAATTGTAGAGTATTGGGTAATGATTGAGGTCCAGTAGGATGTCCAGTAAGATGTATAGTATATGGTAGTAGGTTCCATAGTAGAAGTTATAACAAGCTCACTATAAATTACACCATCACTTGTGAACAAACCTCTCTTATTTTTATGATCACGATGTTGTTGTTGCTTTTTAGCACTTACTGCATATGCAAGAAGGCATAATACTGTGATATATTTTTTAATATTTTCTTGTAACATTATTAGGAGATATTATTATTTATTTATTTTTTTGAACGAAAGGGTATCTATGGTTTTTATCTATAAATTATTTTTTCTTAAAGGCTAATTCAATTAAATTTAAATTATATATATATATATATATATATTTATTTAATTAAATTGTATTTTCTTCTCCCCTTTTTTTTACATCTATCTTTTAACTTACCATATTAAATTGAAAAAAAAAAAACTATTCAGAAAGAAAGAAAATAAAAACTTTCAAATTTTTTTAGCAATATCATTTCCAGTTTTTACTTCTCTGCTTTTATATCAGTTCAGCAAAGTGTTCTTTTTTTTTTTTTCTTCAAATTACATTTAATTAATGCATTTTTTTTTTTTGTTTACACAACTCAGCACTGAATTTAAATTTCTTTGTTCTTACCAGATACGTAATTAAATGTTATCATCAAAATTAAAGTTTTAATATTTTTTTTCATTTCCCGTTTTAAAAAATAATTTAACAAAGAAAAAATATAAGATTGTTTACTACTTCTTCAGAAACTTATAGAACACTTTCTTTGTCTTGTTTATAAAATTGTTTACATTTTCAGCACTATTTGTTTATTTTGCTGGGTTTTGATTAAACGTGCGGCTGAAAAAACACAGCATCGATTTCCTCAAAAAGATTTTTTTTTTTTTTTTAAGCGGAAAAAAAAATAAAACTATTAATATTTATACCTTTTTTTCTCGCTTATATAAATAACTTATACATTAATAAAGATATATATATATTTCTAAGCTTTAATCTTTTTTTAGAGTTTTTTGTTTTTGACCATCTTTAACAACCTTATCATCAACAAACAAACCTTTTCTTCTTCTTACATCGTTCATATGTTTTCTAGCAATGTTTTCTCTTTCAGCAAACTCACCTAATTCTTCTAATTCTTCTTCTGTTGTTGGCACCCAGAATGGATCTAAGTCAATTGGTTCAAATCCTTTAAAAATCAATTGAGGTAAAGCAGCACCAGAAGATCTTTTTCTTATAGATTCAGAAAAACCAAATGCCTCAACAACAGGAACATAACAAACAATCTCAAAGAATGGTGTCCCCTCTTTCATTTCTTCAGATATAATTCTACCATGTCTTTGTTGAACTACTGCATAAACTTTTCCTAAAACTTCCAAAGATGTTTGAATTGTACAACTATACATAGCCCATAATAATCTTGGTGACCAGTCCAAAAAGGATTGATGGATTGTCTTTTGCATAGATATCATAACTCTTCCAGAAACATCAACTATAGCATTTGAATTACTGTTAACTTCTATCTCTTCAAATGACTCTAAAGCGACTATCATTCTTTGAACTTCTTCTTTAGCTAATGGACCTTCATTAGTTGCCAATTGAAACCCATTAATTATAGAATCTCCATATGGTATAAAATCTTTAGAATCCTTATTATGAAGTACTCTTAAATAATTGTTTTTAGCTACTAAAATATTTGGACCACATTTCTTACCACCAAATGAAACAATTTGATCAATAGAAACATCTTCTGGTAACAATGATTGTAGTTTAGCATAAAATTGTTTATGGTAAACTCTATGTGAAGCTAATTTTTTAATTAAATCTTCATGCTCAATCAAAAAAGCAGCACATGTTTCTGACATTGGTTTTGTTGAAATTGTGAATTTATATTTACCTAAAACAAAATTAAACAAACCCCTTTCTTTTAATGGGGATTGAGAAGGGTTCATATCATCAGTTTGTAAAAATGATTCTTTATAAGGAATAACAGGGTCACTACTAGTGATCTCAATTTTAGAAAATCTTTCTCTTAAATCTTTCAAACATCTTTCTAAATGCAATTCACCAGCTGTACATAAAATATGTTCACCATTTTCATTCACAAAAGTTTCCACACAAGGATCACATTGGTTTAACATTCTTAAACCTTTAACCAATTTACCAAACTTCATTGGGTTCACTGGTTCAACTGCAACTCTGACAATTGGTTGGGAATACATAACACTTCCAGCCAAATTGACACCTTGTAAGTTATTTTCAACAAGAGTACCATTCTTCAAAAGTCTACCTGCTAAACCACCAATACCAACAATGTTTCCACATGGAACTTCATCCAATGGCAATAAGTCTCTACCCATGAACAAATAAAGATCTGTAATTTTGACAGAATGGTAAATAAAATCATTTGGAGCTAATGGAGAGTATTTAGGCTCTAAAACAGTGACAGTTTGGCCAACTTTTAAAGTACCACTATAAATTCTTCCAAATGCGATTAAAGCTTCATTATCATTGATATCCTCTTCTTCCTCATCATCTAAACCATAATCACCAAATGGATCTTCATCATCATATTCAAACAAAGCTGCTAATGGATCTGAAGCATCAATCTCTGGTGGAACGTAATCCATCATATTATAAACTTCTTCATCATCTTCATGCTCTTCTTCATCGTTCTCATCATAATCATCACCAATAAATGATAAGTTATTAACTTTTTTAGATTCATTTTTGTTAGTAGGAGCAGAAAGAAGATTAATATCAAATGCCGGAGCCATTTCAGTGATAATTTTAATCTGGTCACCTTTTTCTGTATTTATAATAATTTCATCAGTTTGTTTGGCCTCAGGAATGTTTTCTTCTTTTTCAGAATCCTCTAATGTATCATCTATTTCTTTACTTTCATCTTCTAAATCAAATCTCTTTTTTGAAATATTTAATTGTAAAAGTTTTTCTTCAATACTTAAATCTTGATCCTTTGTGATATCATTTTCATCATCATTTTTATTATTAAGTTCATTTTTTTTATCTTTCTTTTCTACTGTTTTAGCAGCATGAATAGTTTCTTCTAATCCAGCAGTTTGAGGTAATTCACTTCTAGGAATAGATAACATTTTAGAAACATATGCTGAAACAGGTCCATTAGAATCACATTTTTCCATAGCTTCTCTGATATCAATATCCAATAAATTACTATCAGGAGTAGCATTCAAAATACTGTCTAATCTTTTCTTTTGAGCTTCTAATGGAGATGGTATTTTCTCAACAATAGTTAATAAAACAGCTGTACTTACTGGAAGCCATTGTTTCATAATGGTTCTTAGTAAATTCTTATAATCCTTTGTTCTTAAATCTCTAGCAGTCAATTGAACACCTAATACAGTACACATTTTTTGTAATTTTTCAAAATCAGGTTCTGTTCCTTGTTCCACTAAACAACTTTCATACACTTTCCATATATTATCTAATATAAAAGATACAAATAATGGTTTCATAACTTTACCTTTCAATCCCTTTTTTGTTATGATTTTTTTATTCTTAGCATCAAAATAAAAATCACCCCATAATACTTGATTCAATTTTTCTCTATTCATACCCAATTTTTTTTCATAAAATTTGGCAATTTGACCTATATTAAAACCCCAACCATCTACAGCAGATGCAAATATTACATTATTCTTTTCTGGGTGAAAATACAATTCACTGTCATCTTCATCATAAGCATGTTCACTTTGGTTTTCATCATTACTGTTCAAATCTTGTAAAGCTCTATCAGATTGAAAAAATGTACCTATAACAGAATTAACGTTTTCTATAACTCTTTGCAAATGATCATAAGCTTCTTCACTAGAAAATTTCAATTCTGTGACTAATCTATCAATTTTATTCAAAACAAGAACAGGTTTCAAATTTTCATTCCAACATTGTCTTAATACAGTGACAGTTTGAGAACAAACACCTTCAACAACATCAACCAAAACAACAGCACCATCACATAATCTACTGGCTGCTGAAACTTCAGAACTAAAATCTATATGACCAGGAGAATCGATCAAATTGATAAAATTGTTACTAGCTTGAACTTCGCCATTGTCTAATTTTTTCAAAACTCTGAAAAACAAAGATATGGCAGAGGATTCCATAGTGATACCTCTCATTTGTTCATCTTCTCTGGAATCTAAAAATCTCACTTTACCTGCCAAGTTTGTAGATATGATACCGTTTGATGCTAATAAGGAATCAGATAAGGATGTTTTACCATGATCAACATGAGCAAGAATACAGATGTTTCTTATAGCAGATGGATCCTTTTGTAATTCTTTACAAGTTTCAGAATTAATTAATCTACTCATTTTGTAGAAAGAATAAAAAAAAATTTTAAAAAATGTTGGTTTTGTATATTTTATCTATATTAAATGTCATTTATTTAGAATGATGATAGGAGTTGTAATATTTTATAAAAGGTTTATTTTTCTGTTTGTAAAAAAAAAAAAAAAAAAAAAAATAATTCAAGATGTTAAAAACACGTGACTTATACAAAAATTTAGGTCAATATATTCACGTGATTCGCCGTAATCCCAGTTTTACATTTTTAGTTTACTTCACTGATAACCTGAATTAAATTTTAAAAATCTTATATATATATAAATAATTATTTATTTTTGTTTAAATTCCAATAGAGTCCTCTTCATATCCTTCCATACTGCTTTCTAAGTTTACTCCAAATTCTAAGTCATCTGCTGTTGCAATAGCCCAACATTTATAAATCATCATATAGGTTATAAGGTTAGCAATGGACATTGGAAACATACCATCTAAATAATGGTTACTTTTTTCACATAAAGTAATACTAAAAAAATGTGCAAATATTTGACCTGCAAAAAAAGTTGATAATCCAAGGATTAAAGAACCTAATATCCAAAAGTTTTTCAATAAAACTGTTGAAGTTAAAAGTTCACTGAATATAAAGATTAATATTAAAACACCATTTACCATATAATTTGCTATAATAACAGAATGATATCCAGATTTTAATTTTGGAAGAAATCCTGGTAACTCATAATTTTTAGTTAGAGAAAAATAGAAATATGAAAAAGTTATTGCCATAAGCAGGAATGATACTGTTTTTAAAAAAAATTTAGATCCAAAAGTTCCATCTTCCCAAAGTTTAAAAGGCAATAAACCTAAAAGTGCTAAAGTTATACAGCATCCACTTAAAACACTTAATTGAATGATCGTGAATAAACTATAAAGTTCAGAACTGGGAGGAACTACGCCGTTTTCCACAACTACAGATATTATTACAAAAATTGCAAATAAATAATACAAGTAACAAACTTCAGATCTTCCTATAGCAGTATATTTTTTTTTAATAGAAAAAATTATTGATAAAATAGTCAAAAAAGAAATAACATGAACTAAAAAAGTGCCAGGTTGAGTGATATTAGTGTTCATTAAAGTGAATGATCTAGAGTAACATCTTGGAAGATTGTGTGTATTAGTGTTTTCAATTATTGTGTTATTTTTTAACTCTTTAACTTCTTGTATGTTTTCATTGTCAGAATATTTTTTTCCTAAAAGGAGGTAGCAATAACTTAAAGATGTATTTAAGCATAATTCATCTAAGCTTTTCATTTTTATAAGAAATATATGGGCATTATATATGTATTATTGTTATTTTTTTAATAAATATAATACAGTGTAAAAATGTCTTTAATTGTCTTTTTAAGTTTTAGTTGGAAATATTTTCTGTGCATTTTTTTTAAATTTATTATTTGAATTTTAAATCAATTGATTAAACGTTTTGTGTAAAAAAAAATATATATATATTTGTAACAAAAAAAAAAGTTTTTTTTTTTTTAAATTTCTTTTTGTAGGCCGTGAAATTTTTAAATTCTTCGTTATAAAAAAAATTAAAATTTCTGTCTAAATTTATTTTTTTGCTATAATACCAAAATATTTTCTTTTTAAAAAAAAAGAAAAAAAACAATTAATTTCTTTAAAAAAATCTAAAAAAATAATTAAACAAAATTACTACTGATTGGGAGTAAAAAAAAAAATCAGTTAGCAGATGGTGAGTAGGTACGGCAAAAAAAAAAAACATACGCTTAACGATTGTGAAAAATATTAAATTTTAAATAATTTAATTAATATTACCTAGTAAAAACCACCAAGACATCATATAGCAAAAATGGGTATGTACATAATGAACTTATAAGTAATATAAGATAGATTGATTATAATCTTTTTGAATGTGGAGTAGTGTGTATTAAGAGTTATAAACAGCTAGTAGTCTGTATATTAAAAGCATATTGGAATAATGGAAATTAATTAATATTTTACAATCAACTAACTAGTGGATAAAATGGTTTGAAAGAAGTGTTTATAAAAAGAGATATAATGGGGTAAGAAATAAAGACATGTACCTGTCAGATATTGAACACTTTAAACAAAATATCGTAAAGATAGATTAGCAAAGATATTATTAACTATACATTAAAAATATAAATGAAGAGAATAAGAGTGGAAATGTTACATCATATGGATAAATAAATAAAACTTTGATGCGGAAATCGATCAAGAATAATATGAACACGATATAGTTGAAATAAAAAAAAGAAGTAACTACAACTTTTTAGCATATTACAAAATCTTTTAATAGACTATTTAAAATTTGGTTGTTTGTCAATAAAACAACACATCCAAAATAATTACATGCCAATCATCATTCTTTAAACTAAAATCAATCAAAATGAACTAAAATGAAGAATTTTTTTTACTAACAATTTATTATTATTATTATTATATTTCAGCAAATATTATTTTGTAAAACAGTAAACGTTCCAAAGACCAGAAAGACCTATTGTAAGGGTAAACAATGTAGAAAGCACACCCAACACAAAGTTACCCAATACAAGGCTGGTAAAGCTTCCTTATACGCTCAAGGTAAGAGAAGATATGACAGAAAGCAAGCCGGTTTCGGTGGTCAAACCAAGCAAATTTTCCACAAGAAAGCTAAAACCACCAAGAAGGTTGTTTTGAAATTGGAATGTGTTGAATGTAAGACAAAAGCCCAATTAGCCTTAAAGAGATGTAAGCACTTCGAATTAGGTGGTGAAAGAAAGCAAAAGGGTCAAGCTTTACAATTCTGAGTGTGTCCAAAGGAAAACTTTATACAAGAAAACAAAAGAGAGAAAGAACAAGAAAAGAGAAGTATTCATTATTTCACTTGCCTTTTCTATTATCTCCTTGTTTTTCTTTTTTTTATTCTCTCAAAAACATCACAAAGAAAAATATATTGGCAAAAACTTACCTATAAACAAACAAAAAAAACACAATGTGCTCTCCTTTTAGCACTTTAAATACATTTTAAGTAAAAGGATAGATTAATTTTCATATATACATTTTATATTTGTTTAAATAAATGAAATAAATAAATCTGGATTTTATAATCGAAAACCAAAAAAATTTAAAAAAAAAACTTTTTAAAAAAAATTATAGTAATAATTCAATTAGTTAAATGTATGTTTACATATATTTGGCATATTTGTATTATTATTGATTTCTTTCTTTCTTTCTAAAATTATATAGAGCGTCTTTTTTTTTTTCTCGTTACGGATTTAATTTTTTATTCAAATCATAAAAATCAAAGATCAAGAAAAGGGGAAAAAAATAATTTAAAAAAAATTTTTTTTTTTTTTTTAACACACAAGAAATACATATTTAGAAAGTATTAATTTAAAAAATTATATATAAGAAGTTTTAAATACCAAGTTAAGAATCAATACCTTTAAATTTATTTATTCTAATTATTAATTAAATATTTCATTATGGAAAATCTGTATTCCATACCTAATCACTCTAATCTCTCAGTAGATAGATTACAACAGCAACAACAACAACAACAAAATGCATATTTGAATTATACAAAACAACAAGTTTACAACAATGGTAATAACAACTACAGCAATGAAAGATTACAACAACAACAGCAACAAAACTTTTATCAACAACCATCACAATCAAATTCTCAACAAATGTATGCTCAACCCCAAATGAATAATTCTTCACACTTACAAGAAGAGCCTGTAACTAATCAACAGCAATTCATGTATTTTGAGAGAAGACCAGATTTGATGTCAAAGACAACACAAGACCAAGCAGCTTCAGTTAAATTGAAACTAGAAAACTACTATCAAACAGCAGTCAACTGTGCTATAGAGAGGAATCAAAGACGTATTGAGTTTGAAAACAAGCTACAGTATCACCACCAGGAATGGTCTGATGAAAGAAAATACAGAGAACTTGCCTCTTTAGGTAGAAAGGAGTCACAATTTTTGAGATTGAGACGTACAAGACTTTCATTGGAGGATTTCAAAACAGTTAAAGTTATTGGGAAAGGTGCCTTTGGTGAAGTTAGATTGGTTCAAAAAGTTGATACTGGTAAAATATATGCAATGAAAACACTTTTAAAATCAGAAATGTTTAAGAAAGATCAATTAGCACATGTTAAAGCAGAAAGGGATGTTCTGGCAGGAGCTGATTCTCCATGGGTGGTCTCTTTGTACTATTCTTTCCAAGATCCACAATATTTATATTTGATTATGGAATTCTTGCCTGGAGGTGATTTGATGACAATGTTGATAAGATGGCAAATTTTTACTGAAGATGTGACGAGATTTTATATGGCTGAATGTATCTTAGCCATAGAAGCGATTCACAAACTAGGATTTATTCATAGAGATATTAAACCAGATAATATTTTGATTGATATTAAAGGACATATAAAATTGAGTGATTTTGGTTTATCAACAGGATTTCATAAAACACATGACTCCAATTATTATAAAAAACTTTTGACTAAAGAACCAGAACAGCCATCTTCATCTTCACAATTTGCGTCATCTTTAGCCTCTCAACAGCAACAACAAAAGCAAGATGCAATTCATATGACAATGACAAATAGACAACAAATGCAAACATGGAGAAAATCTAGAAGATTGATGGCTTATTCCACAGTTGGTACACCAGATTACATTGCCCCAGAAATCTTTTTGTATCAAGGATATGGACAAGAATGTGATTGGTGGTCCCTGGGAGCAATCATGTATGAGTGTTTGATTGGATGGCCACCATTCTGTTCAGAGACACCGCATGAAACTTATAAGAAGATTATGTCATTTGAGAAATCTTTACAATTTCCTGATGATATACATATTTCCTATGAAGCTGAGGATTTGATTAGACGTTTGTTAACCCATTCTGATCAAAGATTGGGGAGACATGGAGGGGCAGAAGAAATTAAAAAACATCCTTTCTTTAGAGGTGTTGAGTGGAATAGTATTAGACAGGTTGAAGCACCATATATTCCAAAACTTTCTAGCATAACAGATACAAGATTCTTCCCTACAGATGAACTAGAAAATGTACCAGATTCACCAGCAATGACACAAGCAAAGAGAGAACATGAAATTATGACAATGAATGGAAAGAAAAAACAACAGCAGCAAGATCTGCCATTTATTGGTTACACTTATTCCAGATTTGATTATTTAACAACAAAGAATGTTTTCTAAGAAATATATAAATAAATATATATTAAATGTGTTATAATTTTAAGAATGTTTAATTTATATTATATATATTTATATTGCTCTTTCTTATTCTTCTTTTTCTAACTTCTTCTCTTCTTTTGAATCAGATTTCAACCATTGAAGTAACTTGAAATAACCAAAGGCAATATTTGTGACAAACAACATAACAATAGTCTTCCATGGTTCAGGAATATCCAAAAATGGGTATGGATATTTACCCCCTTCAGGAATCAAGAATTTCAACCAGAAAATATACAAGAGACCAAGAGAAGCACAAAGAGAAAGAACAATTTTAGAGTCATCAATTAAAAACTTTTTTTTCTTGAAAATGAAAAAATTAGCAGCCATACCTAAAAAGGGTAGTAAATGCAAACATAAATCTACACGTAAAGGAAGATATTCAGATCTACTTTTGGAGGCATAGTTTGGATTTTTTTGAAAGATAAGATGAACAAAAAAAATCTTTAATGGCCAGTAAACACTTGTGACAACAGTCTCCAATACTAAAGCAATAGGTAAAAGTAATTCCTCAGAGATGAAAACAATTTGTTTATTACCATTTGAGAAAATAGCAGTAATGGTGGATAGTTGTTGAATGATAGCAACTACTAAAGAGATATTAGTTAAAAATTGTTTATGACCTGCAACCATAAGTTTAGGAGGCAATATGATTTTAGAACAAACATATAAACCATAAGTACCAGTGAAAGTTAAAGCAGTATTAAGAATAAGTTGAGGAAGTCTAGATTTATAGTACTTTTTATTATCGCTAATTGCAGACATATTATATATTTAAATAAAATAAAAAAAAGGTATGAGTGAATTTATGTTTTATATATAAAAAAAAAGAAAACAAAGATTGGTTTGAGTTGTTTTTGCAATGTATTGTTATCAATACATTTTTTTATAAGTAAAAGATTCTAAACTATTGCTTTTAAAAAATAAAAAAAGGATGTATAAAAAAAATATTGTTGTATAAAGAAACTCTAATTAATTTGTTTATTTTTTTTTTCCACGGGGTTATATGAAATATATATATATATATATATCCATCGATGTTGTATATATTCGCTCTTCGGTAATAAAAATAATTAAAAATTATATAAACAAATATTATAATATATATATATATATATACTCTCTTAAACCCTAGGTATTTGATTAATTATATATATGTAAATAATCATTTATCCGAATAGAATGTTTATACAATAATAGTAGTAAATATTTACTAGTTTAATCAATGTAATATACATATATATATTTTACTATTTACATAGTAAGATAAAGAAAGAATTGTTTTAAAAGTATAATAATTATTTATTTATTTATCTAATATATATTTTTATATTTTTTCTAAATAATTAATTATTTATTATATTTTGTTTCAAATGTTAGAAAGAGATTAGAAAAATGTGTTTTATAATATATATTTTTCTTCAAATATTTTTTATATAACTTCTTCAAATCCTTTGTTGAAAATTTAGATTTCAAATTGTGAAATTTGTTTTTAAGAAGAAGAAAAAAAAAAAAAAAAAAACAGCCCCTTAGAAAAAAAAATATATATATATATATTTTTAAGATTTTTTAAAACATTCCGGAGTAAGGGATAAAAATAAGATTAAATTAAAATTTTAATAATTTTGAAAAAAAAAAAAGATTATTTAGAAAAGAAAGATTTTGTAACAAATGAAACAATAATAATAATAATAATAATAATAATAAAGTGTGTGTAAAATTATTGTATATTCAAGCTTAAATTTGTTAAATTTATAAAAAGCCCACAAAGTTTTTAGTTAAACATATATATATATATATTTTATATTATATGATTTAAATGAATTTTTTAATGTAATTTTTAAAGGGAAGAAGTTGGATCGAAAGAAATAGATAGATTTATTAAAACTTCTTTAAATAATAATAATTAAATTATTTTCACTCAAGGCAAAATATTATGTTTCATTAATGTTTTTTTTTTAATTTAAAAAATTATGTAAAAATTGAAACTTTTTTTTTTAATATAATATAATTTAATTTATTATTGTAATTCTTTCTTTCCCCTTAAAAAATGTAGAATTAAAATAAAGTATCTCTTTACCCTTTATATATATATATAAGCGAACATTGTTTTATAATTATTTATTTTAATTAATTTAATTTCGTTTATGTTTTTTTTTTTTGTTCTTTTTTCCCTTTTATTTTCTTTAATCTTCCTTATTACCATTAATTCTTAAGTTTTTATCAATATATATATATAAATCTTTAACTCTTTTTTTTTTTTAATAATAAAACCAACAACTTTGATATTAAAAAAATATATATATAAATATTTACATTATTTCTAATTATTATTTTTTTTTTTTCAAAATGCAAGTCACTAATGTCTTTTTAATTGCCATCGCTTTGTTAACTTCTTTGAACCAAGCCACTATCATTCCTAGAGACTTGGGTATTAGAGCTTTCGGTGATGCTATTGTCTCAAACACTTCCACTAATATCACCGGTTTAATTTATACTGGTGGTGAATATTTACTAAACATCACCAATTCTACCTCTTCTGACACTATTGTTTATGCACCAACTTTAAATGTTTCCAATATCACTTTACCAGAATTAGCTGCTGTATCTGGTGAATTGAACTCTACTGCCTCCTCTTCTAATTTGACTGAGTTAGTCATCGCTGCTGAATTTGAGTCTTTAGAAAGAACAGGTTTCTATTTTGCTTTGTCCTATCCAACTGAAACTGTTGTTGTCACTGAAAATATTACTAAAGGTTTGTATGTAGCTAATGCTACTGAATCATATGGAAGAGGTGGTTTAATTGTCACTGATGGTGGTGTTATCTACTCTGCCATCACATACCCTCATGCTGCTATAGGTTTCGTCACTGATGCTGGTAATGTTTACTACTATTTCGAACCTTCTTTGCCAAAGATTCTTTCTCCTTTTTCTTCCCCACTTTTCAGCAATGAAAATTTCACTGCTTTCAACACATCTACTGTAGCTTCTAATGTTACTGATGTTACTATCACAAACTTCACTTCTACTGAAAATTCTACATCCTACGAAAAAAGATCATTCTATGCTTCTCCAGGTTCAACTGGATTGTTTAGAAGAGCTACTATCCCATCTTGGGATGAGATCACTGTTGTTGCTGTTAACGGTACTGGTCAAGCCAATGGTTACATTGCCGAACAAAGCAACTCAACTTCTTCTACCAATTCTACTTCTTCAGAATACACTGTCTTTGCTTCTTATAAGCCAACTTTCATTGATACTGCTGATTTAGACAGTGAGTATGCCATTGGTGCTGCTTACTTGTCTCCTATCCAAGCCAGTGTCTTAGTTGCATTTGCTAAGTCTGCAGGTGTAGAATCCTTAAAAACTTTCTTTGAAGCTTTAGTTTAATTTTTTTAAAAATAAAAAAATAAAAAAAATTAACTATTAGCAATCTCTCCATACTGTAATTTATGTTCATTGAAACAATAAATAAATATAATAATAAAAAAAACACATTTTATGTCTTTTATATACCTCTAAAAAAAATTTAAATAAATAAAATAAAAAAAAACATTTTATGTAGCATATAATAATTAAACCATTCCTCTCTTTTTCTTCAATTTTTATTGATGTTGTAAAATTTGTGTACTTTTTGAAAAAAAATATATATATATATAATTATAAATCTATATTATTTTTTTTTAAATTTAATCAGACTTTTCAACTTCAACGTTGGACTTGATGAAGTAGTTTTCTAATGGAGCTTCATCTTTAGCTTCCAAAATTCTAACAGCATCTGGTAAGGCTCTTGGACCCTTCTTGTTGTGAGCTGGGTCTCTCATGATCTTAACTCTGATACCCAAAACACCTTGTCTCATTAAAACGTGTCTGGTGGCAGTTTCGATGAAGTCATTGACTGGTTGACCGGAGTGAATCAAGAAACCTTCAGAGAATTTCATAGCTTTGGCTCTAGCAGCTCTTAATTTACCAGAAATGATAACTTCACAACCCTTAGCACCGGAGTCCATGGCGAACTTGATGGCACCGTAGGCAGCCTTTCTCATAACTAAACCATTCAACAACTTGTACTTGATGGCTTCAGCTTGAGCGACAGCAGACAAACCAATGTCTTGAACTCTGTCAGCGTATAAGGCTAAAGAACCTCTTTCAATCTTGAATCTCTTACATAATAATAAGGTTAATTCATTGATTCTTCTACCGTGTTCACCTAAAACATCTTGGGTCTTAACAGCTCTGATGATGATTTCAGTCTTGATGTTCTTCTTGATTTCACAACCGGAGTAACCTTCTTCAGCTAATTCTCTAGCAAAGAATTCGTTAACTTCAGCGAAGAAAACACCGTCAGCTACTAATCTTCTGGACTTGGAGGCAACTCTTGATTTAATGGACATTTTTTGTATGATGTAATGTTATATGGTTTACAAGGTTATCTTTCTTTTTTTTTTAATGTAAATAAAAGAACATTATATTATACATTGAAAATATTCAGTATTGTTAGAAATAATACTAATTCACAGTTCATCTCCGATAACTTTGCAAATATTAGTCTCCAAAAAAAAAAAATATAATAATTTAAGAATATATTTTAATTCTTTTTTTTCCTCATTTTTTTAAGAAAAAATTAAAATTTTAAAAAAAAATTACTAAATCATGTTAATTTCTTAATTAAGTAATTTTTGACTTTAAAGAAAAATTCTTTAAATGTAGTAAAAAAAAAAATCCTATTTTTAAACCACCCACGTGATACTTACAAATATAACACGTCAACACTTTGTTACTTTTTTATTTTTTTTTCTAAAGGCAAAACAAAAAAAAAAATTCCAAACTTTAATATATAGTTTATTTTGGTTATGAATAAACAATAACATTAACTTTAACAAAATATTTCCCTTAAACCCAAGGAAATTAACAATACTTTAATATTTTATTGTTTTAACTTCACTTAACTTTTACAAGTTTTTTCTTCTTCTTCTTCTTCTTCTTTTTTTTTCCTTATCTGCAAAAAAAAGAACAACACAAATAAAAATAAATATGAAATTATCTTCAAAAAACATTGTTCTATTCATTTTTGCATTATTTGCATGTCTTTCAGAATGTGCTTCTAATAAGAAATTATTAAAAGAGACTAAAAGAGGTTTCAGAAATGTTATAAAACTTACAGACTCCAATTTTAAATCTATTTTAAAACCTGCAAGAGACTCCTATGTTGTAGTATTTTTAACTGCCACTCAAGAAGATATTGGTTGTACCCTTTGTCAAGCTATGGAACCAGAGTATTATACATTAGCTGAATCATGGTTTAAAACTCATCCAGATGGTTTGAATGATCCAAAAGAAACTGGTGAAAAGGGTTTGTTCTTTGCCAGAGCTGACTACTCAGAAGCTGGTAATTCTCAAGTCTTCCAACATTTCAAAGCAGCCCAAGTCCCATTGATGTATGTCTTTGGTCCTTCAGATGATCCTACTGGTGATATCAACACTTTCCAACAATTAAACATTCCTGCAAGTACTCCAGCTGGTGATCAAAGAATTGAAGTCTTGATCAATTCCTTTGTTCACCACTTTGGTTTGAAAAATTATGCTATCTACAAACCTGTTGATTATGTCTCAAAAGCCATTACTGCAAGTGCATTCTTCTTAGTTGTATTCCTTTTTAAGAAATTTAACAACTTTGTCTCCAAAATTGTTAAATCTAGAATTCTTTGGGCTGTCATTTCTACTGCATTCATTATTATTATGTGTAATGGTTATATGTTCAACAAGATTAGAAACTCCCCATATGCCGGTAATGGTAAAAATGGTGTGGAATATTTCCAAGGTGGAATGCAAAACCAATTTGCTATTGAAACCCAAATTGTAACTTTCTTATATGCTTCCTTGGGTTTAGCTGTTTTGTTCCTTGTCAAATTAGTTCCATACTTGAATCAATACTACCTGAAACAACAAAAGCAATATAATGCTGCTACAAGCTCCTTATTGTTAACAGTAATTCTTTTAGCTGCTGTCTTCTTTTTCAGTAGTGCTCTGATGTTTGTATTTAGAATTAAGTATCCAGGATATCCATTCAAGTTTTTAAAATAGATCTTATATATATATATATATATAAATTTAAAACAAAAAAAAAAAAAAAAATAAACTAAACTAAATAATAACATTATTAGTATAGTATA
>LXPE01000026.1:10128-21055 GCA_001664025.1 Hanseniaspora valbyensis NRRL Y-1626
AACATAATCTTTTGAAAGATATTAAAGAAAACTATAAAGATACTGAAATTTTCTTTGTTTTGAAACTTTTGAAAGAGTTATTAAGTGCAAGAGAAGTTTATAGTGAAACTGTTTCTAAAACCAAAAATATTGGTATAGCAAGATTAGAAAATATTTTAGATATTTTGAATAAAATTGAAAGCTTATCAAATAGCAGAAAATGATTTTAATCAAGCAAATTTGTTTACTTAAAAAAAAAAAACAAGAAACAAAGAAAGAAAAATTTATATTTTTATACACTATTTTTAAAACTTTTATATATTGGAAAAGCTTTATAATTGTTAATTAATTATTTATTATTTAATGAAAACAACCCATAATGTTCTGCATTTTGTTTATTTAAATTATTAACACGGTAGCGGATGTATTTTAGGATCAAAAAAAAAAAAGGAAAAAAAAAAAAACGAGAGTATTGAACAGTTTATCATATTCATCGTAACTTTTATTTAAGGTAACCCTTTATGTATATAAAAGAAAATAGTGTATCACCATTGTCTAAGATCGTATTTATAAAATGAGTGAATTAGTTGATAACAAAATTGAAAATCATGCTGTTAAATTTGTGTGTCCCATATGTAAAGATCCATTATCAGTTCCACAAAGTATAATAAAGTGTAAACATACTTTTTGTTATACATGTTTAAAAAACTGGTTTATTAATTCCATTAAAAGCTCTAACCTAAGGTGTCCCTTATGTAGAGAGATTGTAGATTCTGAACCATTCAATAATAAAATTTTACAATCTGTAATAATATCATTTTATACATTATTTTTTGAGGAAGATACTAATGAAGGGAAAAAACAATTATATTTTCAACGTCTTGGTTCAGATAAAAGAGAATTTGAAGTTGATTTGAAGAATAAAAATCTGTTTGAAGAAAATTTCAATACAACTGGTGTAGGAATAGTAGATATGGATGATGGTGGTGTGATGAGATGTTCTTCATGTCATTGGGAGATAGAAGCCAATGATGATGAGGATGAGGATCAAACTGAATGTCCTCATTGTGGTGTAACATTTAGAGGAGTGGATCATGCAGAAATCAGAAGAAGAAAAATAGAGGCAGGTGAGATAAGTGAAGATGATGGTGAAAGTATAAATACTGAAGGGGAAAGAAGTGATGATTTAGGTCTCAATCCAGAAGAGGAGGAAGAGAATAGTGATTTAGATGGCTTTATTATAGATGAATTGGATGAAAGTGAGAATGATTCAGAATCAGATAGTTCTTTAAATTCAGACTATTATGAGTTTAATAGCGATGATGACATTTTAAAAGAAAAAGAAGAACATAATAATTCAGATAAAGAAAAAACAAAAAAGAGGAAGATAATATTAGACCTGTCAGATAATGATGAAGAAAATAAAGATATAAATAGTGACGATGATGATGATGAGATTGAGATATTAGAAGATAAGAAAAAATCAAAAAAAAGAAAAAGAAGTGAGAAAAAGGATAGAAAAGAAAAGCATAAACATAAAAAACACAGACCAAAGAAAACAATAATTATAGACGATGAAGAAGAAGATGAATAATATTAATAACGGACTGTTGTTTATCTTTTTAAAAATACCTTATTTTCATCTAATTAAAGATGGAATATACCCATTTTTTAAAAATGTATTTCAATGTTTTAATTAAATATTGATTAGACCAATTATATTGTTGTATTTTTTTTTTTTATTCCTTTGGATTCAATTGCTTTTTTTTTTTCTGGCATGATATCGGAGAAAACAGATTTTAAATTTTTAAAAAAGAACCATAGAAAATTTTTTTTTTTTGACGAAAGTTTTTATAAATTAGATTTAAAAAAGAAAACAATAAATAACCTGTAAAACTATATACATATATATATATATATAACCAAACAATATAATGTCTTCTATTATTGAAAAGCAAAAATACATTCAAGCTCAAAAGAATACTCCAATCTATTTCAGACCAAAGGGTTCTAAATTCCTTTTATACCCATTCTTCGCTGTCTTTGCCGTCACTTCAGTAATACCATTCTACTATGCTGGTAGATGTGCTTTAGGTAAGAAAGCTAATGATCCATAATACTAATAAACATGAAAGAAATTTAACTGATGTATTTATTTATTAATTTAGAACGGATACACTTTATATTTATTTAAATGATAAAGTGTATAAATAAAGTTTATTCAAGACAAAAAAAAACAAAACATTTTATTCTAAAAAACAAAAGAGAGAAAAAGAAAACAAACAAACAATGAATATTCAGATATTTATATATATTTATCTTTATTTTATTTTATATCGACAATACAATATTATCAATATATAAGTTTGTAATAAATTAACACCATATTATGAGTTTTTTTATATATAAGTATGTGCATTAACGTGTTTAGATGTGGTTTTTTTTCTCTCCCAAAGTAATTTGATCACGTTATTTTTTAATATATAATCAGAAAGTGGGGGTATTTTTTTTTTTTAAAAAAAAATATATATACATATAAAATAAACAAAATAATTTTACACAGATATAAAATTTATAGGAAGTTATCTCTAATCTATCTCTTATTCCAACATTTAAACATCATAAATTCGAACATTATATTATAAAATAATAATTCCATAGAATAACAAACACCACATTAATTATAATATATATATAAATTAAAACATTATGTTTTGTATTTTTACAAATAAAAAGCTTTTTATAAATACATATAAAAATGGAAACTCTTCAAACTTACTCCTTCACAATCAAACAAAAACGTATATTCCCCAGCTTAACAGAATTACAACAAAAAAACTATTATCAACATCTTCTTTAAACATATCCAAATTTTCTATATTAAAATTAAGATTAATTCAAAATCTTAAAATCATATCAGTTATATTATCAGGAATTGTTCTTTATGATACATATGATTTGTTTGCAAATAAAAACGATATAAATATTCCTATAGCAATAGTTAAAAATGACAATAACAAAAAAAATTTAAACAATAGAGATTTAATATTTAATGATTTGTTAGAAAATGATATTAATTTATACTATTTAGATAATTTGGTAGTAAATAAAAAAATAAATAATTTAATCAGAAAGCATTTATTTATCCATCCAGATGAGCATTTAACTTTAACCAGACCTGTGCTATTAGAGTCTACAAAGATTGGACCTGTGGATCAAAGATTTCATAGTTTGAAGATTAATATACCATCAGAAAATAATAAAAGGATAAACTGGTTTGAACAAATATATTTTCCTGTAAAATATCTTACAATATCATATTCAAAAAAGAATCCAGAGGAAACTGATGATAAATATAAGTTGAAAATGGCAACAAATGTAAAATTAAAATTAAACCCGGTCAACTTGCTAATGAAATTTATAGATTCGTTTAAAAATGGAAGTGAAAATAGCAGCTCTCAACCTGAAAAGGAAACAATGTATATGACAAATGGTGATAAAGAAAATAGTGATACAGATGGTGGGTTGCATTTCACTCAAAAAAATAGTAGCATCAAAAAAGAATACGCTTTGTTTATTGAGGATAAGTTATACATCAACAATGATCCAAATAAGCAAATATCATACTCTTGCACTATAACAAATGATCTTCAAATTAAAATAAATTATTTAAAATATTCTCACAGAGATTTTGAAAAAAATAATGGCAAATGGGAATCAGAAGTAATCATCAATTCTTAAACATATTATTAACTTTATTGATATCTATACCACTAAAACCTGATGTGAATTCATTGAAACTATCTTTATTTTTTATATTTTCAGAATTGTTATCAGTACTTGGATTTAAAAACATGTCTGCTAATTGTTTTTCTGTTTTATGTTGAGATAGTAAAGCTTTTTGTTTTTTGAGTCTTTCTTGCAGTAGTGCAGAGTTGATTTTGTTTGAAACGGTTTTGGTTTTAGTGTCAGTAGTTTCACTACTTTGGGTCTCATTACTTATTTCACTTTCATCCATATTAACATCTTTTTCATTAGCAACTGTTTCTTTTTTTTCAACAGTAGTATTAGTTTTATTGTCTTCTTTAGTATTATTGATGATGTTGTTGTTATCAGCTTCTCTTTCTTTTCTAAGCATCTCTTGAATCATCAAAGAGCTTTTAAGTTTATGTTTTTTATGATGGTGTTGATTCTTTTCTGGCATGTTTTAATGATATTTGTTTAAAGGTAATGGAGGAAAATATTATTCTCACTATATTGGTTAATAGAGTATATTTTTTATTTTAAATTAAATATACAACTCTTGGTTCTATTTACTTATAATTTCAACTTCTTTAATGGGCACTTTTAAATATTTTTAAAAAAAAAAAATTTTTTTTCTTTTAATTATTTATTTTTTGTTATTTTTGTTTATCTCCTTTTTTAAAGCCTAAAAAAAAAAAAAAAATTAATATATATATATTCATGTAGTATAATGATAATCAGAAATATATAACCGTTTTTTTTTTCTTTTTTTTTTTTAATTTTTTCAGATCAATCATCAATATTCTTATTTTTTTTTTTTTAAATATTATTTAACAAAGATAAATATTAATATATTAAGAGAAAAAAAATATATCTACCTCTCCAATCGACATTATTGCTATACATATATATATACTCTTTTAAAATATTTTCAAAAAAAGAGAAACAATCGAGAGAGAAAAAAAAAATGTTGCCTAATGTCGATGTTAGTTCTACATCAAATACTAGTAGTAGGAAAACTAGAACTTTCAAAGCATGTAATTTATGTAAACATAAAAGAATAAGATGTGAATTTGTAAGCTTTGATAAAGGCTGTAAAAATTGTATTAAATTAAACAAAGATGACTGTTCTCTTTTAAATGAACAATTAATTATGAGCATTCAAAATAAATCTTTAATATCAGATACTTCTATTGTAACCCAATTTTTAAACAATACTACAAATATTCAACCAAATTTAAATGCTAATATTGAAAAAAAGTCTAATGTTAGCTCTCCAAATACTATAAACAATAGCAACAAATTAGAAAAAACTATCAAAAAAGTCAAAAAAACAAAACCTGTTGTGTTTAAACTTAAAGATACTGTAAATAATGTAACAACTCCTTTGTTTGACGATAATAGTCTTTCATCAACCAGCATTATAGGTAATAACCTTAACAATAAACATAGCGATAATATAATACAAGATACAAATCTTAAAGTTACCAAAATTTTAGAGCTATTGAGCAATGGTAATATTACTCTTCCATTACAAAATATTAATTCCAATACATCTTTATCAAATGGTATAAATAGTTTTTCCAACGGTTCATTGAGATTAAACGAACAACTGAATTTTAATAGTGATTTAAAAACCATATCTCCAGATATCAGTAAAGAGCCAACAGAGGAAAACATAGAATCATTATCAGAGAAAGAACGTACTATTACAAGTAATGTTTCAAAAAACTACAATGAAGATTATAGACCTTTGTATGCTCCTTTTTCAAATCTCATAAGGCATATATCCAAACTAAATACACCTTTACAAATTAGAAATCTTCATGATCCTCATCCTATTGACTTGGAGAGTATACCTTATGATGATGTAATTTCTAATGATTTACTAACAATGGCAGAATGTGTAACATTACTAAGAGAATTTAAAGATAATTATGGTGCTTGGGTATCTTTCCCTCAAAATGTATCATTGGAGTTAATAATTCAGCAAATTCGAGACTCACATTGCTCTTTACTATTAACTTTGTATATGGTTTTATCTTTAAGATACACTTTATATTATCATGATTTGAAGACAAGAGTTTATAAAAACTTGCTGCTAAAATTAAGAGAAGATTATGGTCAAGAGTTTATCAGATTAGGACATGCTTTCAAACTTGAATATATTCAATCTCTTGTAATGTTATCGGTTTATAGTAATTCTTTATCCTCAGATTATCAAATATTTGATTCATGGGTAATATCTGGTATAGGACTCAAAATGTTTTGGAGCAATGGTATTCAAAAATCTTTGCTTGATAGTACCAATGTTGAAAAAGGAAATAATCACTATTTTTCAGTAGTGGGAGATGAAAGTGAATTAAAAGATGAATCTTTGAGCTATAACAGACTTTATAACCATTTGTGTCTAGCACATTTGACAAATTGCTTGCTCTCAGGTAGACAAGCTGTATTGCAACAGAATGATATCAATAGGTGCAAATTGACTCTTCAATCCCAACAAGCATCGCATTTTGACGGAAGAATGCTGGCTGAAATTGAACTGTATTGGTTAATTGAAAGATTTCAAAGAAATGGATTAAGAGATTCTAATGATATTTTGTTAGACTCTCAATTGACAAGTTTTAAAGATAATTCTGGTCAAACTTCTGAAAATACTGAAAAAATTTCTAATTCATCAAAAAAAGAAACTGATTTGGATTTAATGTTGAATAAAATTACCAAATGGTGGGAAAATTGGAACTACTTATCAAATCAATCTATTGAAGAATTCATTGATTTCAGTTATCATTTTTGTTATGCCAATTTAATTGTAATGTATTTTCAACAAACCAAATATATTCCAACTCCAAAGAGTAAAAACCCATTAAGTTATTATTCAAGAAAAAGACTATCAACAAAATTGAAAACTAAAATAGAACAGGAAGAAGAAGCATATAAAAACTCATCAATGTCTAATTCCGAAAGGTCAGAAGATGCCAAGTTTTTGATAAAACAATATCCAATGGCAGATTTGCAAATTCCTCTAAATAAAAAAGAAAAATTGACATTCCATTGTTTAGAAGCATTACAATTATTTGAACCTGTAGATCTTAATCATTTTAGATTTTTATCTGATCAACTGATATACTCTGTTTTTTATAATGCTGTTATTTACTTAAAGTATTGTAATGTTGATGAAAAGGGGAAACTCTTAGTCAAAGATTTATCTGAAAAATTTAGAAAAGTGAGAGAAGGTGAATTGAAAAGTTTTTGGATAGAAGAAGTTGACTTGAAAGTACCTAGTTGTATTCTTCAATATTATTCTTCTTTAGAAAGTTTGTTAAGAGAAGTTGAAATTAATGAGAAAAATGGAGTTTCTGAATAAAAAGAAAAGGAAAATATTATATTAATTATTTCAAGTCCATATTAATATATATATATATATAACTTTACATGTAATATAGATGCTATTTAGAAAGTTGTATATGATGTACACCATCCTACAAAATTTCTTCCAACACAACTACTGCTTAAAAATGTGGTCAGAGTTGATGTAGTTCTTTGAGTTGTTGTACTTGGCTCAATCAAACTTACTGTTGAAGAAGGTTTGCCTCTAACAAACTCCCAGTCATAACATTCAATGCATGCGTCATCACCTTTACCATTACCTGTAAATTTTGCTTCTGGAACATCCAAAACATCAATAACTTTATCAATAACAGTTTTGATTCTATGTTTACGTATATCAACACCCCAGTTAAGTTCTTTTATAGTATCATAAGTGATTTCCCATCCGGTATGGCATTTAGATTCCATAGCATAGCCTGCTAAGTTACAAGAACTTGATGCACCATTACAAGTGCCCATGTAGATAGGATCTGCATTGTTTCCAACATGCCAAATGTAATCAAAATTTGAATCATTTGGAAGAGGTAAATGCAATCTTTGACTAGGTAATAATTCTCCAGGAGCTTCGAAAGCTACCCCAACTAAACCATAAGTTCTTGCTAATATGGATGCTAAGGAGCCACCTAATGAATGACCAACAGTCCATAAAGTATATCCCGGATACTTATTAGTAACAGTTCTATAGAGTTGACAACTGCTTTTGTAATAATGACTATTGTTTCTTATATTAGTTTCTAAACACATTTCATCACAAGTATAACTGTCTAGATAACAATCGCAAACTGGTGTCCAGAGATAAGTTACTCTTGCACAGCAACAAGAAAACAAGAGATTATCATTATATTTATCATTTTCAATAGTGTCTTGTTCCCCACCTGTTCCAGGGAGACCAGCAGATGAAGTTCCTTTTATACTAATGATTATTAATTTGTTTAAATCATTTTTGAATATGTGACCTCTAATATAATCATCATCCCAGCCAAAAGCTTCATGACCATCAGTACCAGTCACATTTTGCCAATCGCCAGTGTGGGGATCTCTAACATATGCGTTTTGAGCAATCTTTGCTAAATTCAAAATAGTGTCCTTATCAGACACATCAGGAACTATCACATCTTTGTCATTAAGAATAGTGTTTATTGTAAAACTATTGTCTGTTTGTGGTATTGTATTAAGAGTTAAGAAATCACTGTAATCACTATAATCCATATCATCCTCTTCTGTTATTATAGTGTCTAATTCAAATGAAATTGAATTAAATTTTGTTTTATTATTATTTATAGTGTGTAAATCTAGATCTTCTGATTGATTTCTTTTATAACATTTATAAGCTAACGGTGTTAAAAAAACCAAAACTGAAAGAATTAAAAAATGTTTAAACTTTTTTAGTTTTTCCTTCTTTGATATTAAATGATCATCCTTCTTTTCTTTAATAGAAGATGAAGGTAAGGCTTCATAATTTGTATTTACCATTGAGAAAAGAAAAAAAAATATGGTGAAAAAAAAAGAAAAGGAAGAAAAAAAAAAATAGAAAATTAATGCTTTAAAGAGATTTAGATTATTTAAAATATAGCTAAATATGTTGATGATAAAATCAAACTATACTATTCTATAATTGATGTTTAAAAATTAACTATGGTTTTTAAACTTAATATTGTTTTTTTTTTTTTTTTATTCTTGTTAATAAATGTTCTTAAAAAGTTTCCTTTTTTTTTTCCTTATACAAAAGATCAAAAAAAAAAAAAAGATAAGAACAATGTGCTCGGATATAAATTTATTTTAAACAAACCCAAAAAATTGTTGAAAAAAAATATATAATATTGCAATAGATATAGTTGTTATTTTAAAGTAATAATATAAATATTAAACGTATATAACTTTTTCTTTCTTTTATAAAGTATCAACTTGATACTTATTTATAAATATTGTTTCATTGTCTTTTATGATTTGTTCACTACTCTTTGCTAAAAAATCATCTATACAATTAACCAAATCAAGACCATTTAGTTGATATCTATATGATGATGGTTTATTATCAATACCAACAACTTCATTCAATGCAATTCTAAAATGTATACTTTTTTTAATCATTAGTTGCACGGCAAATACAACCGATCTTACAATTTCAAAAATATTTTTTGTATTTTTATTCTGAGTATATTCATAAGCTAATAAACCTGTAAACAAATCACCACAACCATAAATTATAGTATCTTCATAATAATTTGTTAATTTGATTTTTTTAACTGTTGTCTTATTTGATATAAGGATATAATTCTCTTTAGGATTCAATTCTACAGAGGTGATGATCAAATTTTGAACTTTTGGGTATTTACTATGAAATTGTTTAATTAAATCTTTATAATATAGTAAATCCTTAATCGCTGTTGATTCAGAGTTATCTGTTAGCAATTCTAATTCAAACTGATTAGGTAATAAACAATCAATCTCATTATTTGTAATCATATTTTTATAGGCAGAAATTAGTAATGGGTTACAATATATCTTGCCATTATCACCCATTATAGGATCTACTATCTTTACACTTTGTTCAAATTTATAGAGATTTTTTGATAATAAATCTAAGCCAATGTTGTTATTAAAATAGGAAATGATTAAGCAATCATATTTACAATTCAAAAACGTTTTTAGAGATTTAGAAATTATATCATTTACAATTATTTCAGGATCATATTTGGATGCAGCTATACTAGCAACACTTTTATTATCATTGATGAATTTAGGATGTACATTAAGTTGTATAGTGTTTATTAAATCTATATTTTCCACATTCGGTTTATATTGTATAGCTATGTTGATAGATTTGTTCCCGACATATCCATGAACAACGTGTGATGAAATAGATAAAAAGTTCATTGTCTTTTTTTTTTTAAATATATATCTTTTATTAAGCTGAGTTATATGACTATTAAATATAAAGAAGAGAAAAATAAAGAATCTATACAAAAAGTTATGTATAAAAATTTATTAAAATAATTTTAGTATATCCTCCTTTAAAACTAATAAATACTTTTTAATATATTCTTTTATATATTAATAAAATGTTCTTTGGTTCTCTTTTAGAAATATATTAATTATTTTATAAAAAGAAATGACTAAGTTTTATTTTTTTTGTTCATCATTTTTTTTTTTTCTTCATCAAATTTGCATCAAAAAAAAATTTAAAAAAAAAAAATTTAGCGCTTAAGTCACATGTGTCGGATTTAATTTTTACTAGATCAAAATTTTTAAGAAAGGAAAAAAAAAAAAAATTTTTTTTTTTTTTTTAGAATTTTTTAAAAAAAAACGCGCTTCAAGAGAATTCTTTTTTTAAGAATTGTTTTATTATTTAAATCACTTACCAGAAAGTTTTGAAGTGTATATATTTACAAATATAAACTATTTATCCCCCAAAAAAACAACCTTTTCATATATATATACTTTTTTTTTCTTAAATTTTAAAATTAGGTTACTATTATAATGAAGGTTAATGTAATCAAGAGTAATCTTAAATATCCCCTATATTCTTGTAAGTTTATTAACGACGATCTGTTATTAGTTACTGGTGGTGGTGGTGAAGGTAATAATGGTATTGACAATAAAGTAACTTTGTTAACTATACTTGACAATGAAAATAAAATAAAGAAATTTAGAGAATTGAAATTGAGTGATGATGATGATTCACCAACATGTATGGATTACATAGATCTTCCTCCTCATATGGCTAGCAATAATAGCTCTTTTTGATTTAGGTGCTGATGGTATTAAAGTTGTATGGTATCTTTCTTCTTAGGTATGCAATGAAAACAGT
>LXPE01000027.1:0-17101 GCA_001664025.1 Hanseniaspora valbyensis NRRL Y-1626
TATATATATTATTTATTTTTTTTTTTTAAATTTTTTTTTTGTTAGGTTACATCTTATAAATTTTTTTTCGAGAACACACATAAATTAAAAAAAAAAAAAATACTGACTAAACGAGTAATAATAATTAATATAAAAAAAAATACTTAGGTGTGAAAGAAAAAAGTTCATTGTTAATATACATCATATTTTTTTTTTAATAAAAAAAAAAATCAAAAATCAAAACAAATTTTCTTTTTTAAATAAAAGGTTATTTTCACTGGACTTTATACAATAGTTTAATTGTTTCACATGTCAATCCTTTTTTTTTTAAGATGAGAAAGGTTATTTTCATTCTTTGATTATTATTAATAATCATTAGTAAGAGAAAGAATAATATATTATCACTAATATAAATGAAATGAATATATAAAATAGAATCAAGAGTACAGCAGAAGAAAAAAGTTTCTTTTTCAAAAAAAAAAAAAAACTTAGATACACTTAAATATTACACCCATTTAACATAATTCTTTCATGTTATTTTTTCTAATATGATAATTTTATAAGCAAAATTATCACTTTTTTTTTTCTTTCTTTTTTTGAACAAAATACTCTTAAGCATTCTCTAGAACGTAAAAAAAAAAATAAAAAATCAAAAAAATGAGGGAAGCAAAAAAAAAAAAAAACTGGTTTAATTAATTAACAATGCGAGATCTGCTGTTACGAAAAAAAAAAAACACTATATATTGTACTAAACATACATGAACAGCTAAAAAATATAAAAAAAAATAAGGGAGAGTTGTTTTGGGTTTTATTAAATATATGAATATTATTATTTTTTTCTTTTAATTATTTCACATATATGTATATACATTAAAAAAAAAACGGTTTACAGTATAAATGATGTTTATACTATAAGGGGAGATATCTCGAATGAATTTGTTCTACTATATATAAAGATATTAACAATCAACAAATCATATTAGTTGATTGATAAATATTTATATTTATAGCAAAGGTGAAAATTCCTAGAGAATACCAACTTTTAAAACTATATTTAACAAAAAAATGATTAAAAAATACGTATTAATATTTTTCATTTCACTTTTCAGCATTATTGCTTCAATTGGATTAAATGATTTCACAATAGGTAAGAGAAAAAACAAAACTACTAACTCTAGTAGCAGTACAAATGTATATGCGGCTAATGATTATGAACACTTGAAAGTAAATGATAAAGCTGACATTAAATCAAAGATGACTATTGAAGGTAAAGCACTATCACATTTGTTCAGAAGATCATCTTCCAGTGGTACTTGTGCATTCATTTCAAATGCTGCCAATGTTGTGGCTGTAGATGAATCTGGGTTAAATAAAGGTTATGCCATGCACAGTGATCAAGCATGCACTTATGATTCATGGTGCCCATATGCTTGTAAGCCAGGTATGCTGATGGCTCAATATGACTCTTCTGTCACTTCATACCAAGGCTATCCATCATCCATGAGAGGAGGTATTTATTGTGATAGTAATGGAGAAATTCAATTGAAAAACAGTGGTAAAGGTTACTGTTATGAAGGAAAAGGGACACTGTCCGTAGACAATCAATTAAGCTCCAACGTTGCCTTCTGCCAAACTGTCCTTCCAGGGAATGAAGAAATGTTGATTCCAACAAATGTAGATTCAGGAAGTACTCAAGTATTGGCAGTTCCAGGTACTGAATATTGGGCTGAAACTGCTGCTCATTATTATGTGAATCCACCAGGAGTATCTACAACTGATGGATGTGTTTGGGGATCAACATCTCATCCTTGGGGTAACTGGTCACCATATGTTGCAGGTGCTAATATGGATGCTAGTGGGAACACTTTTGCTAAAATTGGTTGGAATCCTGTATATTTTGAAGACTCTTCCCCTTTCAAAAACACAAAACCAAGTTTTGGTTTAAAAATAACATGTTCTGATGGTGATTGTGAAGGGTTGCCTTGCATAATAGATCCTGCATCAAATGATATAAATGAGGTCACAGGTCCTGATGGAACAGAATCTAACTTTTGTGTTGTAACAGCAAAAAACAAAAACAAAGCTGTCATTGAGGTTTTCAAATCTGGAGATGGTGATAGTAGCAGTACTACTAATAGCAAGAAGAGAGAACACCATGACCATGACCAGAAAAAAGTTACAGTATATGAAACAGTAACTGTTGAAGAATAATTAGAAAAAAAAAAAAAAGAAAAAAGAAAAAAAAGAGAAATCAAATAACTCACATATGTATATTAGAATAGATAGTTAAATATTATATATATATATGTATAATATAAAACTTGTGTAAAATAATAATAAAAAAAAAATTACTTTTAATAAAAACTATAAATTAAGATTTAAAAAAAGGTAGAAATAATATTTAAAGTTTATGAAAATAATCTATTTCTATTTTCATTCATATATACAAGTAAGAAAGATAATGTTTATTTATTATTATTTCTTTTTCAAAGATTCTTCTGATTCTTTCATGACCAGACTTCTCTTATATTCTGCAATTCTTTTTTCTTGGAAGTAACTGATCCAAGAGGTAGCACAGTTCTGTTCAAATTCCGATTTTTCCTTAGAACAATTGCTCTTAATAATTTTACTATTATTTGGATCTAAAGAGTTTAAGATATTAATTTTATCTAAACATGAAAAAAATTCATCTCTTTTTTCCCAACATTGTTTTCTAGATTGTCTATCTGGAGCATGTTCTTGATTATCAATTGGTTTTTTTTTACTAATAAATGGTATCCACATTTGAAAAATTCTATGTATTTATTTTATAATAAAAAGAATATATATATATATATATATATTAAAGTATAAAAGATGTTTGGGTCTAGTTATGTTTATATTTTACATGAAGTAGATTTTCTTTTTTTTCTTGGTATTTTTTTTTTTTGTAATTTTTTCCCCTTTGCTATAAAATTTTCAATTTTTTAAAGTCCGATATGTAATGACGTGACCTATTGTACTTTTTATATTTGTTTTTAATAAAGTCAGGTGACTGTTATTAAGGGTACTTTATTTTTTAATTGTACTAATTGAGAAATTACATCTTTGTTTAATAAGATATTTTCCAATTAATAAATACAAATAAATAATAATACTAATATATTTTTTGTATAATTAAATAAATTATTAGATATAAGAGAATATAAATATAATATTTATAAAAATTTATATATTATTTTTATGTAAAAACCAACGCTTAAAGGGTTTAACTAGTAAAATTAGTTAGATCAGTTTATTATAAAATAAAATAAGAAAATAAAGATATTAGAAATTTAGGTATTGAAATTTGTTTAATTTTCTACTCAATAGTAGAAAAAGCATTAAGATTATTTTGTTGTTTACTTTTATGATATCTTTTTGTTTAAAATCACTTTAAACAAATAAAAAAGCTGTTTTAATTTGATTAAACTATTTTTTTTTTTTTAATTTTTTTTTTTAGTTTTTGATTTAAAAAATTTATTCTATCGGATATATACACATATTTTTTTTTGGGCTTTGTATCTGACTACTACTGACCAGGTTCTTAGGGGAAAGTAAAATTCAGAAAAAAAAAAAAAAAAAATACATCACAAAAGAATTTTTGTTTTTTCAACAATTTTTCAATAATTCTTTTGTTTTTTTTAACAACTCAATTTTCTAATATATAAAACCTTAAAAAACCAAAAAATTATTGTAATTATATATATGTGTTAACTCCATTACAAATTTGGTACAAAAAACGGGTATATGAAATATATATATATATATATATATATCTTTTGCCTACAAGTTTGTTGAAACCTTATAAAGTTTATTCTAAGGCTTTCTTTTTTTATCTACTATTTAAAAAAAAAGTGAATTATTAGCTAATTTTTTCAACAATGTTTTCATTATTGTTTTTTAAATGATTTGGATTATTATTATTATTTTAATTAATGATTAACATTAATAATAAATAAATAAATAAAAGTCATCTTTTAAATGTTGTTATTTTTTCTTTTTTCTTCAGCCTTTATCTAATTTTTAACTAATCCATTTCTCCCTCATTATATACTTCATTATAATAACTTTGTATTATTACTTTTTTTGTGTGCGTTTTGTTTTTTTTTTTGTCAACCACTTAGTCAGCTTGTTCTCTATTTTTTTTTTCCTACCTAATATGGATTAGGCTTTTTTAAGAGAAGAAAAAAAAAAAAAAAAGTCCAAGTTAAACTGCTATATAAACAAAAAAAACAAAATCAACAAAAAAAAAATTTTCCTTTTTTTTATTTATTTATTTATTTTTCTTTAAATTTCCTTTATAATATTTTTAAAAATTATTTGATTTCTTATCTATAATCAAATAATTATCAACTATTTAAATAAAAAATAAAAACAATAATTTTAAATTTAATATTATTAATATTATCAAAACCAAGGAATTAAATATCTTATTTATACTAAATTAAAGTAGAATTTAACGTAATTCAAATATTATGGCTAGATTAGTTAATGTTCCATTAGGTGAACCTAAAAAAGCAGGAGAAACTGCTGAAAGAGTTAATGCTAATGTCTTTTATGATAACAACAAGCAATTAGTCACTAAACCAAAAAATATGAAATGTGACACCATTTTTGAATTTATTCAAGAATGTTTAAACAAAAACAAAAACAAACATGTCATTGGTCACAGACCATTGCTAGATATTCATGATGAGGAAAAGACTATTATAAAGAAAATCGATGGCAAAGATGTTGAAACTAAAAAAACTTGGCAATATTTTGAATTAGGTAACTATAAGTATGAAACTGGTTCTGAATTGTTGGAATTAGTCTCCAATTATGGTAAAGGTTTAATCAAGTTGGGTATTAAGCCAAATGGTGAAAACAGAATCCATATTTTTGCTTCCACTTCTCCAAACTGGATGAAAACTTATATGGCTGCTCAAACTCAATCTATCCCTGTAGCTACAGCCTATGACACTTTAGGTGAATCCGGTTTGATCCATTCCTTAACCCAAACAGAATCTAAATTAGTTTTCACTGACAATGCTCTTTTATCAAAACTTTTGAACCCTGTCACTAAATGTCCAAACTTGAAGTACATTGTTCACTCTGAAAAGATTGTTGCTAGTGATAAGAGACACAATGGGAAGATTTACAAGGATGCCCTTGAAGCTTCCAATAAATTGAAAGAATTGAGACCTGATTTGACTATCATATCCATGGAAGAAGTCTTAGAATTAGGTTTCCAAAATAAAGACGAAATTGATTTTTGTCCTCCAAAACCAGAATCTGTCTCTTGTATTATGTACACTTCCGGTTCCACTGGTGAACCAAAGGGTGTTGTTTTATCTCACAGAAACATTTTGTCTGGTATTGGTGGTATCACCAATGTCATTAACAAAGACATGGTCAATGACACAGACAGAATCATTGCATACTTGCCATTAGCCCATATTTTCGAATTAGCTTTTGAACTAGTTTCCTTCTACTGGGGTGGTGTCTTAGGTTATGCTGGTGTCAAAACTCTTTCTGATGTCTCTGTAAGAAATTGTGAAGGTGATATGAAGACTTTCAAGCCAACCATCATGGTTGGTGTAGCTGCTGTTTGGGAACAAGTCAGAAAAGGTATTTTGGCCCAAATTGCTACTCAACCTGGATTGACTCAAAAGATCTTTTGGAGTGCCTACTATGCCAAGTTGAAATGTGAAAAATATAGAATCCCATTTGTTCCAAGTGTCATCTCAAATGTAATCTTTAAAAAAGTCAAACAAGCCACTGGTGGAAACATAAGACTGATGTTGAATGGTGGATCCCCAATCTCCCATGATGCCCAAGAATTCATTACCAATTTGATTGGTAAGATGCTTGTCGGATATGGGTTGACTGAAACTGTTGCTAATTCATCCATTGTACCACCAAATTCATTTGAATTAGATGTCTGTGGACAAGTGACTGGAGCTATTAAAGTAAAATTAGTTGATGTTCCAGATTTGAACTATTTTGCTAAGGATAATCAAGGTGAAGTTTGGATTCATGGTGAACCAGTTATGGAAGAATATTTCTTGAATGAAGCAGAAACCAAAGAAGCTATTTATATAGACCCAGAAACCAATGAAAGATGGTTTAAAACAGGTGATATTGGTTTATGGACTCCAGCAGGTCACTTGAAGATTATTGATAGAAAGAAAAACTTGGTCAAGACTTTAAATGGTGAATATATTGCTTTAGAAAAATTAGAATCTATTTACAGATCTAACCCATATGTGGAAAACCTTTGTGTTTATGCTGATCAAAACAAAGTCAAACCTATCGCTATTATTGTTCCAAATGTGAAGAAATGCGGTAGTAAAGCTATTGAATTAGGATTGATTAAAGATGAAGATGAATTATCTCATGTTTTAGAAAACAAGAAGTTGACCTCTTTCATTTTGCAAGAATTAATAAAAACTGGTAAATCACAAGGTTTAGCTGGTATTGAATTGATTTTGGGTGTTGTTTTGTTTGATGGAGAATGGACTCCTCAATCCGGTTTTGTAACATCTGCTCAAAAACTACAAAGAAAGAAAATTCTAGCTGAAGTTCAAAAAGATGTTGATGCAGTATACCAATAGTAGAGATAAGAAGAAGAAGATAAGAGAATAAGACATAGATGCACTAATATAATATATAATTTTTTTTAATTAAATAAAAAAAAAAGTTTAAAAGTAAACAAATACAAACAAAAATATAATTCAAGTTTTTATATTATTTCAAACATTACTTTATATATATATTTAATAAAAATAGTTTTATATATATATTTTTTTTAAAAAAAAAAAGAGTCAAGCAAATTAAATCAAAATTAATTGTATTCTATATATAATGTTTTTTATTAATTCTTTTATTTTTTTCTTTTAAAAAAAAGAAAAAAAGAAAGAAAACAAAAAAAAACAAAAAAAAAAAAGGAATCCGGTTCCACCGCAACGTATACATATTATATCATTAACAAATTAGCGGTAATAAACATATAATTTTTTTTTTTTCAGTTTGATTTTTTTTTTTTATTTTTTTTAAAAAAAAAAAAATTGATACCTATATTTTTTCTTTATAATTTGTGTATCATATTTACTCAGTATCCAACATAACAGGAATTTCAGTTAAATCAGCCTTTTCATACAAACATTTATAGACACAAGAGAATAATGGGAATTCAGAAAGTTCATCCTTGAATTCTAACCATTGGTGAACTTCAACACAAGTGATAACACCTTGAGCAGATTGACCATTCAAAACTTCTTTTTCTAAAGCACCAATATCAATATCTCTTTCACCTTGTAAATACAATTCAGCATATCTCTTACCAACCTTAACGTTTCTACCACCATTACAAGTAGTAATCAAATCAGCAACACCAGCAGATTCAACGTAATAAGTTTCCATCTTGGAAGCTGGGAAATATTTGATACCAAACTTGGTGATTTCTTGTAAACCGATTCTTTGAATGGCAGCAGCGGCATTATCACCCCAACCTAAACCTTTAACAAAACCACAAGCTAAAGCAACAATGTTCTTCAAAGCACCAGCGACAGAGACACCAGCAACATCATCAATGACTCTGACATGGAAGTATGGTCTATGGAATAGAGTCTTCAAAATCTTGGAATCATGAGGATGGGCAATGGATTTACATTGAGTTTCAATGTGATCCTTATCAGTGATATATCTTGGTGGGAAGGAGATAGTAGTTTCAGAAAAGTTTTCCTTGGCGACTTCAGAAGCTAAGTTAGCACCAGACAAAGAACCAGTTGGAATATTCAACTTTTCATCAATGAAATCGGAAAGTAATTTAATTTCCAAATGCTTTGGATCTTCCAAATCAATGTGGAAACCTTTTAGACAGGAGATAGCAATACAATGTCTAGCGACTAAATCACTTCTAAAGTTAGCCTTTCTACCTAACTTTTCAGATCTTTCCTTCAAAATAGGGGTGATGTGGGTATCAATGATGGAACCTAAGAATTGATGAGGAACATTGAAGATCAAGATATCACAATCTTCAATAGCTTCTAACATATTACCGGTAGCATGCAAGTTATCTGGCAATCTAACACCTGGCAAATATTTAACATTTTCATGGAAGTTGTTTAAAATATATGAGATTTTAGCTGGGTGTTCTTCACCTTTATAAATAACATCTTCTTCATGAACCCACCATCTAACGTTGATATCAAACAGCATTGGATATTCTAAAGCAGATTCAGAGACAACCTTGGCAATAGTGGTACCCCAGTTACCACCACCAATAACAGAAACTCTCAATGGTTTCTTTTCTGGATCAACTTCACCATCAATAACAGAAGAGTTGGTCATACCCATAGATGGAGATTTAGATGGTTCAAAAGTATCGTTTTTGGCGTTTTCTTTATCACTTAATTGATTAGCAATTTTTAATAATCTATCGGCCATTTTTATTTTTTATATGTATATGTATTATCTATTTAATAATATTGATTAAAAATTTTATAGATTCTTAGATAAGGACTATAAATGTTCTATGGTTTTTAAATTAAATATTTTTTTATTAAATGTAATATTAATGAATAAAATATATAAAGGTAATAATTAAAAAAGAAAAAATAAATTAAGTGAATAACATTTGTTTTAATCTTTGATCTCAACTTTAGACTTCATGTATTTATAACACCCAATCTCCCCCCCCCCATTTTTTTTTTTTTTTCGAAACATAAAAAACAAAAAAATTACGAAGTTAAAAAAAAAAGATGATACGTAATATAACTCACATTGAGTATATTTTATTTCTTTTTTTTTTTTTACTATGACTTTCCTCTTTTTTTTGCCCCTCATGGTTGTGATTTTTTTTTTTTTTTTTTAACACACAGCGGAATTTTAATCTCTTATTGGCCGATTAAAATTTAAACAAATGGTTTGTCATATGACGTAAAAAACATGTGCTTCCATTTTTTAAAAAAAAAAAAACACAAAAAAAATCGGGACAAAAAAAACATGTGAGATATTTTGTCCCGATTATTTTAACAAAAAATAAAATTTTCTAATTTTTTCATTAAATAAAGCTTATTTTTTTTTTAATTAATAAATTGATTAATTTATTTATTTATGTATATATTTTTTCTAGAGTCTGGGTTATCCAGACATATTGGATTCGATTCCTCCTAAATAAAAAAATTTAATATTTGTTAGTGATAAAAAATATAGTTTGTTTATCAGTAAAAATAAACTCTTATCCTATGAATTGTTTACAAGAGTTTAAATTATTTTTTTTTCCAATTAAAAAGAAAGATGTACAAGGACAATTTAAAAAAATAAAATTAATACAACTTTAGATTTTAATAATTAAATATTTATAATTCATTTTGAATAAATCTTTTAATATTTATTTTTAAATTAAAATTGTGTATATATTTCTTTTTTAAGAATAACAATAATAATGATAAAAGGAGAAAAATGAAAATTCGGTTAAAATCCTCTTGAATTTATTCATCATAATAAATTAATCTAGACAGAGAGTGTCCTGTATTCGGAAATTTAATTTTTATTGCTTTTCTTTTGAGACTTCCTGTTGGAGAAGTGTGGCTGGCTTTGTTGAAAAAAAAAAAAAAAAATTGAAAACATTACCCGCACAAAGATCTTTTACAAAAGAAAATATATTTATTCGGAAGTCCACTAATTTTTTCATATGGTCAAAAAAAAAAAAAAAAATTATATTACTGTACACACAATTTGATTTGATTTTTTTTTTAATTGATTAAAACCAAGTAGCGCATGATAAAATTAAAAACGGAGAATGACTAACAAAAAAAAAATCAATACAAAATTGTTTTAATGATTGAAACAGTTTTTTAAAGATTATTTTATTGAATTAAAAAAAAAAAAAAAACAAACAACAACTCAATTCAACAGTTTATTAAAATTGCAAAGTTCCTCTAACCCTTAGATTATCAAGTATAATGTCTTTTTTTGTTTTTTTTTTGACATATGAAAAAAATAACTATTACCAATATGAGTCAACTTTTTGATTAAAGCCAATTTATATATTTCTCCTAATATGTTTAAGTACCAAATATTATTAAAAACTGTTAGAACAAAAAGTAGTTTACAAAAATGTAAATGGGAATTGAAATTGTTTTGTATATATATATATATATATATTTGTTCGTGAGGGATTTGCTTTTTTTTATTTTATTATTATTAATGGTTTTTTTTCCTATTATTATTACTTGGTTTTATTATATCTTATTTTATTGTTAGTATTGTTTTTATTTGCATTTTTTTAAATTTTTATTTTATTTTATTTCTTTTTGTAAAGTTGGTTTCCATTTATTTATTTATTTTTTTTAAATTTTTATTTTGTTTGACAACTACTTTTCATCCTTTTTAATAACGTCATACTTTTGCATTTGCTAGTTTATTGTTTATTTCAACAGCTTTTCTTCTCTCCTTTCTCAATCTTGATTGTTGCTTAGCATATGTGCATTTTCTTACTATTGTCTCTATGCTTCTTTTTTCCAATTTTTTATGTCTTCCTGTTATTGTTGATAGGAATTCCATATCATCATTTAATCTTTGCTCTAAAATGTTTAAAATATGGTCCCTTTCATCCTTTTCAGTATCTCTAACCCAAGTTTTGTAGCCTAATTGGAAATTGCAATGCTCTATTAATAATGTTTCCACATATGACTCCAATTTTGTGGCTGCTTTAACTGATGGCAGTTGGAAACTTTGTCTCAATGATTCTGTTGACAATCTGGAATCAGATATGGATTTCCCTTTATTATTATAAACTTTTTTAACTTTTATAGAATTGGTGTTAGTCTCATTTTCATTCTCATTCAAGACATCATTTTTCTTTTCTGCAACAAATTCTGTCTTTGGAAGTTGATATTCTTTCTTTTTAGTCAAACTAGAATTGTCATCTGTTACATTTGATGTTATTGGAGTCATAGAATTTTCTTTCAAACTACTATTTTTTTTGAAATTGACAGTGCCCAATTGTTTCGATATCTGAGGAAAAAACATATCTGGTTCAACCAACGAGTTGTAGCATGTCTCATTTATATTTGGTGTATGTGTAGCTGTGACATACTCATCGTCAATTGCATTGGTATTTATATTCATTGAAATTGACTCATTAAATTCCAATTCCATTAACCCATCTAATCCGTTCATTGCATCAAACACAGTGGATCCGCCACTACTAGTCATTGCTGTTTTGTTAAGTTCCTCATCGTTATTCCATTTCTTTGTGATAAATATTGGTGAAGTTGCTCTTGAAATGGATGCTTGTATGTTATTATTGTTTAGAGAGAAGTCATTGTCATCCCAAAGTGCTCTTGGAGGAAATATTTGAGAAGGTGACAAGTATATTTCTTCTTGGTATGGGTCTTGAGGTTGTTGTTGATCAATAGAGAACATTTTTTTTAAAAAAAATATGTCTAAGATATTTTAGACTTGATTATTATTTGATATAATGATAGTACGCTTAATAAATTTACTTTATCAAACTATGAATGCTTCTGTTGTTGTTATAAGAATAATTCAAAAATTATGTTATTGAATTATATTTATATATGTATATTATTACTAATGTTGTTTATTATATATTTTTTTTTATAAATTAAAAATTTAAGAAGTTTTTTGTTTCAATTAAAAATAGACTTGATTAAAGTATATTTTGAAGAGAAAAAAAAACAAAAGCGAAAAAAAAACGGCACTTTAAAAAAAATATATATGTTTATTTTACTATAGAGTGTATAAGTTTTTTTTTTTTAAAGTTCAAGATTTCCTGGTTGTTTTTAATATTTTATTTTTTCTTTTAAAAATAATTTTGTATATGTTATAGATGTAGATTTAAAAAAAAAAATTTTAAAAAAATTTACATTTTTTCAGACTTTAAACTATCTTCAGAGCAAACGAGTATATACTATACTCTTTATTTATAAGAAAAGCTAAATCTTTTTTTTTAGAAAAAAAAAAAATTAAAATATAATTTAAAAAAAAAAAAAAAAAAATTACTGACGGGCACGCATAGAACCTTTCACAAGTCTAATGATAATAAATGTGCACAGTTTTCTAAGGGACTTAAAAGATTGTGAGTATATATATAAAAAAAAAATTACTGACAAGGTCTAATATATATTTTATTTTTTTCACCTTTTTAGCGCGTAGGAGAAAAAAAATATATATT
Organism: Hanseniaspora valbyensis NRRL Y-1626; assembly: GCA_001664025.1. Lineage (NCBI taxonomy): Eukaryota > Fungi > Ascomycota > Saccharomycetes > Saccharomycodales > Saccharomycodaceae > Hanseniaspora > Hanseniaspora valbyensis. The sequence goes on from LXPE01000027.1 coordinate 12,188, forward strand.
ATTATTAATAGAGCCAAAAACTATAAAAAAAGAGTGTACACACACATACACATACACAATCATTTCATATTTGTTAGAGAGTGTGTGTGTACCTATATTTTTTTTCTTGAAAAGTTTGATAAGAAAGAAAAAAATGCTTGCTGTCGAAATTGTACTTCAATGATAATATTCTGTTTTTTTTTCTTTTCTTTTCTTTTTTATTTATTTTCAACAAGTTATATAATTAATAAAATATATATAAAAATTACTGGAATTCCCCAAGTATATAAAAAAATTGACAAGTTCACTAGTTAAAAATTTACATATAGGTATTTTTTGCGTATCCTTTTCTCTTACTATCCTATAATTTAATCACATCATTTTTTGTCTCCTTAAAAAAAAAAAGAAGAAAAAAATTAACTCATAAACATTCTCCTAACGGAACATATAACTCAATAAAAAATGAAAAAAAAGCAATTATTATTTATTTAGAACATTGCAAGTACGACATGTTAGTATCTTTTTATTATTTTTGTTTTTGAAGTGACATCGTTAACAACAATAAGTATACTTTCTACATATTACTCGTTAGAAATTTGAAGTTTGTTTTCGTGAAATGTTAATTCGCTCTATTGAGAAGAAAAAAACCCACGTTATTTATTAAATATTACAGTTAAGTTTTTTTTTTTTTTTTTTGCTTGTTTGAGTTATTTTAAATATTCTTAGTATTTTCTTCTTATATCCATATATATCTAACATGTGAGCGGAGCTAATAAAAACATAATCACATGATAATATCAGAATGTTTTTTTTTAATTTCAGCCGTTCACACTTTAGATTCATTTTACACATCCCCTCATTTTATAATTTTTTTTTTTTCTAAAAAGGAAAAAAAAATAAAATAAACGTTCAATAATTTAGGGGGAATGGGAAAAGAAAATATTAAAAATAAATAATAAAAGTTCATCTCAACTTATTTATAATCTTTTATTTTAAAATGATAAGAAATGTAAAAGAAATCATTGATTTTTTAAAATAATATATAAAAAAACCAACTTACTTAAAAAAATAATTCTTTTCTTTTAATATAATGTCATTTTTCATTTTATTTGGGAAACAAGATTATGATTCAAAATTTCAAGTTAATGATCCTAACGTTTTACCTTCAATCAAAGATATAAATAGAAAACCTGCAATTTGTACTGAACATGCTTATTATTGTCCAAACTGTAAAAACTTAACTGTAGAGCCAATAAAAAGAAAAGAATTTATTACAATTTTCTTTGTTCCAGTTGTACCGTTATACTGGGGTAAACAATTACATTGTACAGTTTGTAACTGGAGGCAAGATTTCAGTAATGAACAAGAATTACAGAAAGTAAAATATGAAACTATTAATATGTTATCTTAATCTATATCAAAACTAATATTCAATTGTGGGTTCTTTTAAAAAAAAAAAAAAAAAAGTAATCTCTATATTATAAAAATATAAATATTATTATGAAATACAAAATAAATCAAGTAAAAAACACATTTTCAATCAGAAAATATAAATACTTCTAACTAATAATAAAGACAATTGATAATATAATTCATTATCAATTATATTTACTACTCATATATAACTTTCCTTTCGAAAACAATTTTTTTTCTTTTTTTATATATATTGTTATATTTTGATTAATTGATTAAATAGAAAGAAAGAAAAAAATATATTTACTCATTTTCACAATTTTTTTTTTTTTTACATCCGATGAGATGATCACATGTATGCCTTCTATCGGAGTTTTTATTTTTTTCCAAAGAAAACATCAATTCTTGAATATGATTGGTCTATTTTTTAGATCATGTTTAAAACTTAATTTCAAGCGAAACCCCTCTATCTCCGAATATATTACACTGATTTCTCAAAGAATAGCATAAACAATAACTAATCAATCAGAACTCCTCTTTATATGAATTCAACATCAAACAATGTATAAACATCAATAATTGAACGAATAAGAATGCATTATTTTTTTGTCTTTTTTTTTTACTTATAGTATATAGATTTTCTAGAGGGAAGTTAAAAAAAAAAAAAAAATACTCTTTTTCGTGAAAAGATAAAGAAGTTCACAAAAAGCAAACAAACTTTTTTTCGGATTTACATTTTTCTGCGATAATTTCTAAGTGTTATGGGTAGGTCGAAAAAAATTTTTCTGAGAAAAATTTTCCAGATATAAAAAGCTCAGATATTTTTCGACGAATCTGAATTTTTTTTTTTTTTTACAAGAAAATTCAATTTTTATTTCATATATAAAAGCCTAAACATGAAATTAAAACTTTCATTTATATTTTTTCTTTCTTTTTGAATTAAGAAAATATATATATAACCAATAAGAATTTACTTTTATAATCACAAAAAATGGCTGAATCTAACTTCTTAATTGATTTCTTAATGGGTGGTGTCTCCGCTGCTGTTGCCAAGACTGCTGCTGCTCCAATTGAAAGAGTTAAATTATTAATCCAAAACCAAGATGAAATGATCAAGCAAGGTACTTTGGACAAGAGATACACTGGTATTGTTGAATGTTTCAAGAGAACTGCTTCTCAAGAAGGTGTCGCTTCTTTCTGGAGAGGTAACACTGCTAACGTTATCAGATATTTCCCAACCCAAGCTTTAAACTTTGCTTTCAAGGATAAGATTAAAATTTTATTCAACTTCAAGAAAGAAGAATCTTACGCCAAATGGTTTGCTGGTAACTTAGCCGCTGGTGGTATTGCCGGTGCTTTGTCTTTGATGTTCGTCTACTCCTTAGATTACGCTAGAACTAGATTAGCTGCTGACTCCAAGGGTGCCAAGAAGGGTGGTGAAAGACAATTCAACGGTTTAGTTGATGTCTACAAGAAAACTTTAGCTTCCGATGGTTTCGCCGGTTTATACAGAGGTTTCTTGCCATCTGTTGTCGGTATTGTTGTCTACAGAGGTTTATACTTCGGTTTATATGATTCCTTAAAGCCTGCTGTCTTAACTGGTTCTTTGGAAGGTTCTTTCTTGGCCTCTTTCTTGTTAGGTTGGGTTGTTACCACCGGTGCTTCTACCGCTTCTTACCCATTAGATACCGTTAGAAGAAGAATGATGATGACTTCTGGTCAAGCCGTTAAGTACGCTGGTGCTTTGGACTGTTTCCAAAAGGTTGTTGCTGCTGAAGGTGTTGCCACCTTATTCAAGGGTTGTGGTGCTAACATCTTGAGAGGTGTTGCCGGTGCCGGTGTTATCTCCTTATACGATCAATTACAAATGATCATGTTCGGTAAGAAATTCAAATAAACGGAATTTGATTAGGCTTATAAAATAAAAATAAATAAAAAGCTGTATTTTTTTCCTCAATATTTCTTCTCTAATTTAACTGAACTATAATATAAATATTCCAAAATAACAATATTTTATATATTTTAATGACTTGTATTTAACAAACAAAAAAAAAAAATAAAATACTTTTTTATATTAATAACAATATGTATAGATATATATATATTTTTTTAAAAAAAAAAAATCCTATTATATGATCTGTTTTTTTACTTGTTTTAAAAATTTAATATTAATTTTATATGTTTTTTGAAAAAAAAAAAAAGAGAAAAAAAAATTAAACCCCGGATCATGTGATCAGGTGGTGATTTATTTCTTACAAAAATTATGAGGAAGGGGGAAGGAAAAGATAAAAGGTGAATTTTTTTTTTTTTTAACTATTAAAGATGTAATTTCTTGTAACAATGTTTAAACGAAAAAGCGTAAAGAAAAACATAAATCATCACCATTGAAAGTATTATAAATACAATATAAATTCTATTCAATATGCTTTTAAAATCTTCTACTTTAATTTTATGTTTGTCTTTTTTTGTTTTCTCTGAAGCAACAAAGATTTATTACAAACCTTTCGTTCTTGGTAAACAAAGTGCCCCTGCTCAGGCCAATGTGTTATTGGAATACAACTTTATTCCAGAATCATCCTCATTCATGATATCAAACAGAGATTTGTCTTTTGTTGATGGTAAATACTGTCTATCTTTAGATTCAAAAGCTGAAGATTGTTTCCAAATTGCTGATTTGAAGCATGATCAAGATTACGATCTAGTGATAAATGGGAAAAATACCAAGAAAGTTTCATTAAAAAATAACCAACATGAAAATGGATCTTTTAACATTTCAGCAGTTGTTTCATCAAGTCTTGAAATGCCAAAGACCCCATTAGATCTTTTGAAAAAGACTACAAAGAAATACGAAGATTTAAAGAAAAACAAAAAACAAGCAAGTAGAAATAATATAAAGAACAATATTGCTAAACCAGTTCATGAAGAACTTGAAAATGTTGAAAAAGATGAGGAAGAACCTTCATTCATGGCTAAAAACTGGAGATATCTGATTGTAGGATTCTTGATTTATAAACTTGTATCAGGTGGAAAGACTGCTACTAAGGAAACAAAGAAAGACTAATTACATAAACAGAAAGATTTTAATATATATATTTAAGTAAAAATAAATAAATAAATAAAACTTTTAATCATATTATATAAATATAAGTTTATTTTATTAAGGACTGTTTATGTGTATTTTATTTTTTTTCATTTTTTTTTTTTGTTGATAATATTTATTACTGCAACAAAAAATATATATATGATACCCGTGATCCCTTTATAGCATAGGTGGCGTTTGTTAGCTTGAAATTGATTTGAAGTTTTATGTGAAATATTTATTATTTTTTTTTTCTTTTTTATTTTTAATTAACATTATCATAATTTATATATATATATACATATAGAACAGATAAAAAAAATAGTTAAATTGATAAAAACCCAAAGAGTAACCATTTTTTTTGTTGCCATTATTTCTAATAACAACAATAAATAATAAATAAAAGAATGGATAAATTTAGGCTTTTCTAACAAATTACCAAG
>LXPE01000028.1:0-55479 GCA_001664025.1 Hanseniaspora valbyensis NRRL Y-1626
ATCATAACCGACAACTTTGTTATGGTCAACTTCTCTTTTGATATGTTTACCATCAACAACCTCATAAACTTGAGATCTGATGTATCTGTAGATAGGAGTGATGATTCTGTTTAAATAATCACCTTCTGGCATTGGTTTAGTAGATTGTTGGCATAATGGAGAATCCAAGTAATCCAAACAACACTTGAAGATGAAACATAAACATTCAGGAGTGAATCTGACTTGGTTACCTTCACCCCAACATAATAGGTACAAGGCAATATGTCTGACTTTATCAGGGGCAGATAAAACATTCATTTTAGCCTTCCATCTGAAATCGGCAGCATCTAGAGAGTTATCACCTTCTAATTGAGAAAGCATTTGTTCAGTGTCATATTGTTCACCTTTTTCCTTCATTTCTTTCTCCAAAGCTTTTCTTTCCTTTTTTTTTAATCTTTTAGTCTTTCTAGAGACTTTACCCAAGTTCATATTTCTAAAACCTACTTGGTCATCCAAATCTAATTGGGCAGCGAAATACCATTTCTTGAAATTAGCAGAATCACCACCGATATAATCAGCATGTAAGGATAAAAGGGCTTGTTCTGGAGACATTCTTGAAGCTCTAGAATCCAAAAGGGTCATGAAGTAATCAAATTGATTTCTCATAGAATCTCTTTGGAAACCGAATCTGTTTGTTAGATCAATAAAGACATCTTCAATTTCTTCAATAGTGATTGGGGATTGGGGATCAGCAGTCCAAGCAGGGTAAGGGTCGTTTGGTAGAGCAGCAGCTAAAGCCATGGAAGGATCCCAGCCGTTTGGACCAGTGGCGAAAGAACCACTAGGTTGTTCTTGTTGATAGAAATCACCACCATTTGGAGGTGGTGGTGGAATACCACCGGCACCACCTTGACCATAGGAGAAATCAGAAAAGTTTTCAGTACTGTTTGGGTTCATTGGAGGTTCATAGTAGTTGTGGTTACCAGAAGGGTCTTGTTGGTAGTAGTAAAACTGACCTTGTTCATCATAATAACCAATTGGATTACCATATTCATCATATTCTTGTTGATATTGGGGAGCATTTGGATCATAAAATTGACCATCTTCTCCAGCATATTGTGGATCTTGAGCGTACTGTTGATCTTGAGCATATTGCTGATCTTGTTGATCCTGAGGGTACTGTTGGTACTCTTCGTTATTAGGATAAGACATTTTTTTTTATTAAATTTATTTTAAAATGTATATTATAAAAAAAACAAGTAAAAAAAAAAAAATAATGTTTATTTTAAAAATAGAACACTTTTTTTTTATTTTTATTTTTAAATAGATCTTTTTTTATTTATTTTTTGAAATTTAAAATAAAAGGGAAAGAAAATGTAATATTATTTGGTTTTTAATAATAATAGTAGTAATAAATTATAGGTTTCTTTTTTTTTTGTTTCTATTTAATTTAAAAAGTTAAACTACTTTATAAATGTTTAAATCAATTATATTTATAAAATTGTTTTTTTTTTTTTATTAAATCAATATATATACTAATAATAATTGGTTTTTTTAAATAATAAAAAAAGACGAATATAGATTAAAATCAAACAAATATTTATTTTGTTTTTATTGTTTTTTATTTATATATATTTAATGTTAAAAGACTTTAAATAGTTTTAAGAAAGAAGATTTAAAGTTATAAAGAAAAAGAATATAAACAAAAAAACAAAAAAGAAAAAGTGATTGTAATTCCCAATTTAGTTTTCTTTGGTTTATTGATAATGATGTTTTTAATAAATATAATTAAATCAAATATAATTATATATATAAATATGTGTAGTTATAAATTAAATTAAATATATCTAAAAATGTATTTTGCCACTTGTTATTAAAAAAAAATAAAAAATTTTCCTCTCTTAAAATATATATATATTATTTTTTGATCTATAAAAAAAGATTTCAAGGAAAACAAAAATAAATCCTTTGTCGAAAGAGAGAACGAGAAAAAACGGAAAAAAAAATTTTTTTTTTTTTACCCAAAATATTTGAAACTTTGTTCCAAAACAGGAAAAATTTTTGTTAAAGGAGAGAGGCGCGAGAAAAAAAAAATTATATCTAGTTAAATCTTGTGTTGTGTGTCTCAAAAGTTTTTTTTTTTTTTTTAAACTGTCTCCGTTACATATATTTATATTTTTTCTCTCTGTGTTTAAAAATAAACATTACGTGGAGTTTTTTTTTAATTTTTTTTGTTTTATCCATTACCAAAAAAAAAATATATATATATTATATCCGTTATATATTTTTAAAAAAAAAAAAAAGAAATTTAAAACTAAAAAATAAAAAATTTGGTGGTGTTGTCACATATTTGTCTTTCCTTTTTTGGTAATAATTGTCCTAAATAGGGATTTACACAATTGTGTAATAAATAATTTTTATGTTGTTTTGTGAACAGCAAGGACTTTTTTTATTTAATTAAATATATAATTTGGTTTGAGTTTATTTTTAGAACATAAATATATTTTTTTGTTATGATTTAGATTTAAAAAAAAAAAAAAATGGTATATAATCTATATTAATGTTCTAGTCTAAACTATTTTCAACTATTACATATATCAAATCAATATTAAGTTTATAAAGTTGTCTTTTTTTTATGAATATAATTTAAACTTTTAAATATATATGATTAAATTATTCTAACTTTAAAAAAAAAAAATAGAATATTAATTTATGTTCTTTTCTTCTCTAATTATTGAAGTACTGGTAAAGAAGAAATAATATCAATTATTAATATTTAATAAATATTGTGAAAGATACTCACTTTAAGCAACGGTCATTTGATAAAAACATGTTTATTTCTTGTGTACACTATAGCAGTACTATAAAATTGGTATGATGATTAATTTAGCCATAGTAAAAAAAAAACCACATTCAAATAATCATAGGGGAGAATTAATTTGTCAAGAATGAAAAAAAAAAAAAAGTAATTAAAAACTAGACTTTATACATCTAATTAACTAGTTATCATTTATTAAAAAACTATTTAAATCTAATGTATAAAGTATAATCAATAACTTAAAACTTATGATTACAGATCAACGATAAAGTTATATATATATTTGTATTTGTATCCGATATATAATTTGTTTTAAAATAAAGTCCGGGTATATGTTTTTTTTTTTTTTAAATAAATAAGATCAGTTAAACAAACAAAAAATATATATATATATTTTTAAAATGCTATAAATTTACATTAATTAATATTTTTCATGCGAAAATAATTACACTTATAATTATTTACAGTTATAATAATTTATACTTTAATGTAATATTACTTTAATTATTATTTTTTCTTTGTGTTTATTAATTTACAACAATGTTTCATGATATATAAGATATTTAAGGGGGAGGGGAGAGAAAAAATAAAATAATCGGAACAATGAAGAATATAGTTTTTTATTTTTTTCTCTCATTGTTATTTTTGTAACTTCCTAATATGGTAAAAGTCACATTTATCAAGTTTAAAAAAGAAATGTTCCAGCTCTCAGTATAAATTAATTCACGTGATTAGGATATAACGGTTGCATTATAATTTATGTTTTTTTTATTTTTTTAAAGAAGAAAAAAAAATTAATCTGAAGAGGATGTTGTATATTTATAGAGAGAGAGAGAGAAAAAAAATGATGTATTATAAAATTTTGTTTATACTTTTCTTCACATAAAGGGAAAAAAACATAGTAAACAACAAAAAACAAACAAACAAACAAAAAAAATAGGGGAAAGGTTTATTTTTTTTTTTTTTTGAAACAGAGAAGAAGAGAAAAAACAACTCATAATATTTTTTATTTTTTTAATTTTTTTTTTAAACTTTCAACAATTATATCATTTTTGTTGTTCTATATAAACAAAGTATTAAGATTTAATTAATAAAGAATAATTTAATATTATAACCAAAATAGTTGAGTGTAATAATATTTTGTAAAAATAAAACTTTTTTTTTTCTTCTTCTTTCTAAATAAGACCAAACATTAAATAATATTATTTTTTTTATATCTAATATAATATTTGTTCTTTATTTTTTACTTTACTTAAAAAAAAACAATATATATATATATAAAGAGTTTTCAATTGCTCTTTTTTTTCAAATATTCAATTAATATAAATAAGTTTTAAATAAAGAAAAAGAAAATACATTTATTTACATTCTTTTAACCATACCTTATTCCTTTCTGTACTTTTATTAATATTAAAAACATTATCAAATATAACAAACAAACAAAAAAAAACATGTCTCCATTAAGAACTTTTTTAACATTTAACAAAACATTAGTCACAGTTTTGTTAATCTTGGGTAACTTATTATTGTTATTCTTACTGATCTTCTCAGGTACCACTAACAGTTTCCCAATCAACAAGTTTTATCTTTTACAAGCCGACACTTCCAACATCACTTCTGCAAGTTATGATGTAAGCAGATGGACTTTTTGGGGTTTATGTCAAGAAAAAGATGGTAAAACTTATTGTAATAATACTGCCAATGGTAGCAGTGATTTGTCTCCTGCTTATCCATTATCCCCAATTGACAATTTCGGTACCACCACAAACATTCCTTCCGATTTCAACAAGAACAGAGACACTTACTACTATTTATCCAGATTTAACTTCTGTTTTGTTTTATTAGGTTTAATCTTCCAAGGTGTTTCAGGAATGGTTTACTTTTTCACTTGGTGTTCCAACAGTTTCATTAAAGCTACTTGGTTATTCCAAATTTTAGCTACTCTTTTCTGTTCCGCTGCTGCTGCCTGTACTACACCAATTGTTGTTATGGGAAGAAATGCTTTCAACAAATCTCCACAAGTTTCTGGTTCCGGCTCTGCTAAAGTAGGTGCTGTCTATTTAGGTGTCATTTGGGCTTCTTGTGCTTCTTCCATTTTATTATTCTTCATCATTGGTTTCAATTTCTTCAAAAAAATTTACCAATCCCATAAGGAATATGTTGAAATGGAAAAGATTAAACAAGATGCTCAAAAATACCAAGAATTTGTCAACACTCAAAATGAATTAAGCCATCAATCTTACCAACAACCACCAGTCGATTTCAGTGCCCCTCAATTAGAACAAGGAGCATACAATGATGATGTTACTGAAAGAGACCAAGAAGTTTACCATTTGGATAAGGAGGCTGAATTGAAGAGTGAAGTCGCGGGCCATGCAGGTCAACAAGTTTCCAGAAACAACACTGTCACTTCTTCTTCCAAACAATCTGTTGCTCGTTCTGCCAGTGGTGCCAATTCTAAGTATGGTATCAAGTTTTTCTCAGTAAGAGACCAAAAGAGCAGAAACAATATTAAAGAAGAAGATGAAAGCGAATATTAAAAAAAAATAATAATAAAATATATCAATAATAATATTAAAAATAAATATAAAAATAAAAAGCTACGTCAATAATAAATAAATAAAAAATAAACAATTTGCTACCTAACTAAATAATAACTATAACTATAATAATAATATATAACTAAATACCCATTAAATATTATATGTAAAATAAATAAATAATATTATATAAAAAGAACTAAATTAATTAATCAAAAAATAATAATACTAATAATAAAAATTTTATTCATATAACATTCATCATTTATCCACTTTTTTCCAATTCATTAAGGACTAATAAAACAAACTCCTCAATGGCTTCATTTCTATAGACTCCATTAGCTCTAAAACAAGAAAGATACCTTGCCACAGCCCCATCCAAATCTTTTTGAGAAGTTATTGTATCTTCCTGAATACTTTTATAGTCCAATTGTAAAAGTTGATAAATTTTATGTAGATGGTATTTAACAGTGTTATATTTGAGAAGTTCCTGCATCTTTGGGTTTTCCAAAAATGGTTTAAACTCAGCTAGAACATTAGGATTTATTTTGTTTTCCATTTCTTTTTCGTTTTTATCAGTTGATATTGTATCATTTTTCTTTTCTTCTTTTTCTATTTCTTTTTCTTGTTCTATATTATGTTCACCTTTATTATTATGTTCTTTGTAACAATCCATTGAACATATTTTTGTAGGTGATATTTTACATTTACTGCATTTGTATTTAAAAGTGTTCTCTTTGCAAACGTCACATATAGTGCTTTGTCTTGGATCTTGCCTATTATTAAATCTATTATTGTTGTTGTTATTGTTTCGATAATTTTTGTAATTATTATTACTATTGTTGTTGTTTCTAAAAGACATTATTCTTTGGTTATTGGTTTTTATCTTTATCTTTTTATAGAAAGTTTCTTTTTAAAACTTAACAAAAAAAAAAAAAAAAAAATTAGAAGATTTGAATTATAACATAATTCCATCAAAAGAAAGAGAAAAGATTTCGTTTTTTATTTTTTTTTATTTTTTTTTTTTGGGTTAACCTAAAGTCATGTGATATTTTGACTTAGTGTAAACAAAAAAAATACAACAAAACATTGTTTACATATCATTTAAATTGAATTTTTAAAGAAAAAGTAGTTTTTAAAAGTAATTAAGTTTTAAATATTAAATGTAATGATAATATATATATATAATCAATATAAGAATTTCAAAATGTAAACAAAGTAGAAAGGGTGAAAGAAAAGAATATATATATAACTTCTATAGAATGTAAATAATCAAATAATAATTTAATATAGTAAAAAAGAAAATAAATTATATATATAGTAAAAAAAAACAAAAAAAACCAAATAAAATAATGATTTCTATATATCTCTTTCTCCTAAGTTAAACAAATTTTAGAATAAATATATTTTTTTTTGAATATGAATTTTTTTTGCACAAATTTTTAAAATTTTAAATTTTTTTAGTTTTTTCTTTTTTTTTTGTTTGTTTGTTGCAAAAATAAATTCTATCTTATTTATTTTTTTTTACCCACGTGGATTGTTTCCTATTTTTTTTTGTTTTTTGTTTTTTTTTAACTAAGATTGCTGTTTGGATGCACATGGCCCCTTTTTTTATTATTATTATAATATAATCAGAAAAAAAATAAATAAAAAAAAACATAATTGGTAGTAAAATGAGATTGGAAATTTTTTCTCTTCTCTTTAAAGAAGATTTATCTTTTTTTTAAAACTTCACTTTAATAAATATAATAATTATATTTTTAAAGAAAGATTAAAAATATTTCAAATTAAAAAAAAAATAATAAAAAAAACTTAGTCTATTTGAAACCAATATATATATATCATTAAAATTTTCTATAACCAAGGAATATAACTTATAATGTTGTTTGGTGTTAAATTGGCTAGTGGTATCTATCCTCCTTGGAAGGAGTACTACATCAACTATGATAAGTTGAAAGAAGCTTTGAAAGAAGATGAAACTAAACAACAAATTAAAGATAAAGCTTCTAACAACAAAAACACTTTTAAATGGACTGATAAAGATGAAGGTGTCTTTGTTGATTTGTTAGATAAGGAATTAGAAACTGTCTATGGTTTCCAAGTCAAGACTTATAATGAAGTTTTAGAAATCTTGAATGATTTAGAAGAGAAAGATGTTATTGGTGATGATGAAAAAGCTGATTCTGATGATAAACTTCATGTTGCCGATTTCCAAAAAATTTTAGAAGATTGTTTGACAAAAGCTCAAGAATTGGATAATTTCTCTAGATTGAATTACACTGGTTTTATTAAAATCGTTAAGAAACATGATAAACTTCACTCCAACTATCCTTCTGTTAAAGCTTTGTTGAATGTTAGATTAAAAGAATTACCTTTCCACAGTGAAGAATATTCTCCATTATTATACAAAATTTCTTTCTTCTATAATCTATTCAGAGACAACAATGGTACTAATGCTATCACTCCAAGTCTTAACAACTCTTTTAAACAAACTTTTTCCAAGAGTGCCTCTTTATCTAGAAGTGCTAGATTAAACACTATTGCCGCTTTAGAAGAATCTCACTATGATACCTTCAAATTCTGGGTTCATCCAGATAACTTGATGGAAGTCAAAACCAGAATCTTGAGACATTTACCTGTTTTGGTTTATGCTTCTAATCCTAGTGCTGAAGGTGGTGATGATACTGATTTTATTAACCAAGTTCCAACTTCTATCAATGATATTAGTCTTATTGATGATGCTAAAAATTTGACTCCAAGATCTTCCACTTCTTCCAGTTCAGAAGATTTGTCTGGTTCTTTACCTGAATTAGGTCCAAAATTGAAAGAGGTTATCGCTAAAGGTAAGAAAAACTCTGAATACTTTGATCCTGTTATCACTTGCATTTATTTCGATAATGAAAACTTGGAACTTTACAACAATAAGTTGTTAAAGATCGATGATTATTCAAGTTTAAGATTAAGATGGATTGGTAGATTAGTTAATAAACCAGAAGTTGTTTTGGAAAAAAAACAATTTTTGCATTCTGCTTCCGCTTTACAACAATCTGATCAATTAAGATCCAAGACTAATAGTTCTTCTTCCTCTCAAGATGATGATTATATCCATACAAGATTATCAATCAAACCTAAATTCATTTCTAGTTTCATCAATGGTCAAAGTGATTACAAGGAAAAATTGTTATTCAAATTGAAAAGATCAAATAACAGAGACTCTGTATTAGAATCTACTAAACAAATCTGCGATAATTTACAAAAGACTATTATCGATAACCATTTGGAACCTGTTTTGAGAACTATGTTTATAAGAACAGCTTTCCAAATTCCAGATGATGATAGAATCAGAATCACTATTGACTCTGATATCTTATTTATCAGAGAAGATTCCTTTGATCATGAAAGACCAATCAGACCACCAAACAGCTGGCACAACCAAGTCTTGGACTCATCTGCTTCCAACCCATTGAAGTTCTTGAGACAAGGCGAATTTAACAAATTCCCATATGCATTAATGGAAATTAAAGTCAAGAGACCATCCAACAGTAATGGAAACAAATTCTCTTCTCCAGCTTTATACTCCTCCAAACATTCTAAATGGTTGTCTGATTTGACCAACTCTCATTTGGTTAAAGAAGTACCAAATTTCTCCAAATTCATTCAAGGTATGGCTGTCTTCCATTCTGGAGATGATGAAAAAGTTGATGCTTTACCATACTGGTTCTTGGATATTGAAAATGGTATCAAGATTGATCCTCAACAAGCTTATGAAGAAGAACAAAGAAAATTGGCTAAACAATTGGAGACTGAAAGAAGACAATCAAGAATCAAAAGATTATCTATGGTTGGTAATATCATTGAAGAGGAAGGTGAAGTTGGAGGTGCTAAAAACTCTTTATTATCTTCATTGAAAAAGACTGCTGATTTACAAAAACAACAACAAATTGAAGAGGAAGAGGAATCTGAAGATGATTTCGATGTTGAGGAATTCATCAATGTTTCCAAGAAGAAAGAGACTAATATGTTGAAGATTTTAACAAATGCTAAACTGAATGATATCGATTCTGAAGATGAAGAGATTGAATTACCATTTGGTGTTGAAAAACCAACAGAATATTTAAAGAATGCTGGTCCAGTCAAAGTTGAAGCTAAAGTTTGGTTAGCGAATGAAAGAACTTTCAACAGATGGCTTCATGTTTGTGTTTTGATGTCTTTGCTAACATTCACAATTTATAATTCTGCTAATTCAGCCAATTTCCCAAGAGTAGCTGAGTTTTTAGCTATTGGATACTTTATTTTGACTATCTGCTCCATTGGTTGGGCTTACAGAATTTACTTTTATAGATTGAAAGTTATTGAAGAAAGATCTGATAAACATTTGGATGCTCCATTAGGACCAGTCATTTTGGCTGTTTGTGTTGGTTTGACAATCATCTTCAATTTCGTTGCTGCTTTCAAAGCTGCTTCTAAAGTCTCTCACAATGATCCATACACTATTGCAGGTAATGAAACTATTTCTTATTTAGCCATAAACAATTTTGTTCATCCAAGATTCTTTGCTGCTGAATTACCAAACCATTTGAAACCTATTCAAAAGGCTATCTTTGACTTTGTCAACAAGATTTAATTTAAGTTTTTTTCAACTTTATATCAAAAACTCTATATACATATATATATATAAATAAACAATAATAATAAAAAATAATAAAAATATTAATAGTAGTAATAAGTAAATTTAAGTATTGTATATAGTAGTACAATATGAGTAATTATTTGATTCTCTAATCATGTGATAAATATTGAATATTCATTTTTTTTTTAATTTTTTCAAAACTCCGATAAAATTAAAATCAGGATATTTTCGCTTACACCAAAAAAAAAATAAAAAACAATAAATAATATTTTGGCGGTACTAATTTAAATAATAAAAAAAAAAAAAAAATCTCCTGCGCAAAAAGGTAAAAAAAAAGAAATTACAGAGACAAAAAAAAAAAGAAGAAGAAGAAAAGGAGTAAAATTTTATTATTAATATATTTTTTTATTTTATTTTATTATTTTTTGAAATTTTTCACTTTTTTATAAAACAAAATTTATGTAAAAAAAAAAAAAAAATTATTAAAAGATAAAACCAGGGAATACTCTCAAAGAAAACAATTGTACATATTATTCTACCTAGAATTAAAAGTATACTGAAACTTTATTTCTTTTTTTAATATATATATTATAAATAAATGTCAAGTCAACCGGATTATATTGCTCGTTATGAGCTAGAAAACATGAAACTACAAATGGTACCAGCCCAATTAAACTCTAGAGTATTCTTTGGTCCTTTGAATAGTTTAACAAACTTAAAGTTTATCACTGACAACAATATAAAACATTTCATCACTGTGAATATTCCTACTAGTCTTTCAATGAAGTATTGTGAAAAGATTCCATTAAGTTTGAATGAATACACTTTATTAAACTTTGATTCCAATTTACCTGGCTCAACAGATGGAATGAATGAGAGTTTAGTAAATTACAGCCAAGTTTACTCTAGTATTTTGACTAATTTTATCAAAAATCAATTACCAGACTGTGCTGATTCCTTATATTCAACTTCCTCTTTACAACATCTAGCAAACAATATTGTGACTTGTGTTGGATATGAAAGACTTACAGTATTCAATGATTTCATGACAATATTACATGCATCAGACAGAAACATTTATGGTAACTGTTTAGTTGTGTCTTCTAATGGAAATGACGAGGATTTGTTTACTCTTCTTGTATCTATAATTTTGAAAGAAAATATCACTTTAGATTTAGATTCTGTGATTCAACATATCCAAACTCTTAGACCATCAATGAGATCTATTTGCCGCAATAAAATACAATACTACCAAGGTTTTATTCAATATTGTGAATTGATAAAATCAAAATCCTGGAATACACTTTTGAGAAATGAGCAGTTGAATAGAGAGAGAAAGAAAGTTATGGAACAAAGAAATTTCAATTATAAAAGATTTGAACAGGAAAGTGAAATTGAACTTTCTTGCCAGTATTATGATGATTCCTTTGGTGATTCTAGAAGTGATAGTGAACATAAACTAATGACTCCAACTTCAGAGCTAGATCAAGTTGATTCTTTTAAACAACAATATCCAAACAGAGCTTTCAAAAGAGTAAGATACTTGAAAGAATAATAATGGAAAAAAAAAATAAAAAAAATGAAAAAAATGAAAAAATTAAAAATAAAACAAGAAAGGGTAGGAAAATTAGTAGAAAAAATTAAAACCAAAAAAAATAAAAAAAATAACTATATAGATTAATAGAAAAAAATAATAATAGTATATATATAAAGTAGTTTTTAGGCTAAGAAAAGTAATAAAAGTTTATATATTCTCCATAAGTTTACAAATTCATATACAATAGTATCAAAATAAATAAAAAGTGAAGTGCCTATTTTAAATTATTTCCCCTACTGCAGCTCAACCTAGAATAAGAAAAAAAATAAAGTTAACCCGATCAAAATCACGTGTTATACTTTTAAAATTGTAATTAAAAAAAAAAAAACATAAAAAGAATATTAACAGTTTTTTTTTCTACTGAATATATTTAAAACATAGTTGCTTATCAAAATCAATGTGTAATAGATTTATATTTATATATATATTCAATACTTTTATAAAAAGGAAAAAAAAAGGAATGAACAAAGACTCTTTTTTACTTTGGCTTTAAAAAGTTTCGTATAAAAAAACTTAAAATAAATAATGAGAATTATGTATGGACCGCTCTTAGACGGAATTAATCGTTGTATTTTTTGTTTTTTTTCAAATGAGCGGGAACAACAAAAACATAAATAACAATAATATAAAAATTTTTTTTTTTAACTTTGTTAGACCCATTTATTTCACTATATTTATATATAAACATGGATTATAGAAAAGATTGATTATAAGAAAGACTAACATTAAAAATAATAATCAAATGGTCATTTTAAAATAATTTAATTTTTTTTTTTTTTTACTTACTACTCCTTCTCAAACCATTGTCAAAATACATTTATGAATAACTTTCTATTAAAAAAAATACCATCAATTTTAATTGTCCAAAAGAGAACTCTGACTACAAATATAAACAAAGAGAATTCTCTTTTTGAATTTGTATCAATTAAAAAATTGATTCCTGGATATAAAGTATTACAAGAAAATTGCAACTGTTATTTAAACAAATTATCTGAGACAGAAAAGTTATCTGATCCATTCTTTCAAGTGAATTTTGATAAAGAGAATGAAGAACTTAGATCAGAGATTCCCATATTCAAAAGACATTTACTACTTCTTGACACAATTTCAAAAGAGGGGAAAAACCATTTGAATTGGATATCAAAGATAGAAAAAGATACAAATTTCCCTTTAAATGTTGTCAAACCTATTAAACAAAAAAATATGGATATGATGAAAGAAAACAGAACCCTTCCTTTAATGGTAAATGTCTTAGAATTAATAAATAACAAAAAAAACAATTTTGATAATGAAAATTATCAAGTGTTATCATTGCCTGAATGGAAGATTATAACTTTTGATAAGGACTATATAAAAGAGGCTACTGAATTTTTAAACACTGAAAACTTAATTTCAAATTCAATAAATCCAAATATAAAAATTACAAATTTTGAAAGCGAGAAAATTTTAATGGTTTGCGGACATAACCAGAGAGACAGAAGATGTGGGATAATGACAAATGAAATAATTTCAAATAAAGACTTGAAAGAAGTTGTTAAATATGATTTAGGAGTTGTTTCTCATATAGGTGGACATAAATTTGCAGGAAACATTGCAATTTATATGAAAAATAGGAATGGTGATAATAAGATCAAGACTAATACTATTTGGTTCAGACATGTAACACCAGAAGTTTTAGATTTAATATTGAAACAATTGGAAGAAGGAAAGATTATTCAAGAATTTTACAGAGGTTCTATAACATTTTAATTAAAAAAAAAAAAGCAAAAAACAAAAAAAAACATATTTATTATATTTATTTATATATATATATAATTACTTGTAAATAACCTATTTATTAAAAAAAAAATGATATATATATATATATTCAGAAAAAATATATTTCCCTTTTAGGAAAATATATTTAATTAATAAATAAGAAAGGAAGAATACAAAAAACGTTTAAAAAAAAAAACAAATAAACCTAAAAATAAAAAAAAAATCAAAAAAAAAAAAAATATATACATTTTGCCTTATTTTTTCCCCCCATGCAACAACAACCAAATTAAGTTCAAAAAAAAAAATGAAACAGAAAATTTTTTTTTCTTTTTTTTTTTTCTCTCTCTCTCTCTCACTTTAAAAGTCGTCTTTCCTTGTCCCCTATAAACTTTCAACAAAAAACATTGTTACAAATCTTTGTTTGAAAACGACACTCTTGAATATGTATAAAAAAATAAAATAAAAAAATATATATTAACTCTCTTGAATTTAAACATCTTTAATAAAGACTCTCTCTAAATTGTCAAATACACGTAATATTAATAATAGTGAAATTTCTGATAATTACCAATAGAACAAAGGCATTATACATACATATACATACATATATAAATAATATTTTTTTGTTTTTTGTTTGTATTTACTATATTTTTAAAATGTTTGATCCTATATTAGATAGTATTAAAGAAAATGACAAACAATTGAAAGAACAACAACATATTCAACTAACCACACATTCTCAAGAACAAAAACCGAAGAATGGTGGCTATGTTAAAGATTCAGGTGATGAGACTTCCAGTGATATTCCTGAGAGAATAGATATTCAAAATGAACAAATCAGATCTGGTTATGGTTTAAATAATGGTAATAATAATAATACTACACAAGAAAAGAAAGATCATGGGGAAGAAGAAGAAGAAGATGATGATCTAAGCCCCGTATCTTGTGACTACATCATTTCTTATTTCAAAAACAATCTTCTAGATGTTATATCCTTACCAGATGGATCTCCATTGACAAGACAACAATCATATTTTTCTTTAATCAGAAAGTTATTACTTGTAAAGACAGGAATGTTTCCAAATGTTCTTGAACTTTTTCAACTAGAATATACATGTAAAAAAAAACCTTTATATAAAGGTTTAGAAAGAAACTATATGTATGAGAAAAATATTGGGGAACATTTGATCCATTATGATTTAAGATACAATTTGAAAACAGAACATATAAATTACATGTCATTTTTGGTTTTTTCTCTTCTTTCGTCAAAATCTATAAGCAAAATAAATAAAGAAAAACTTTTATCTGATCCTTATTTTGCATTCACTACAGTCTACCAAATCATTCTCTATAACTTCAACATTTTAAACATGTACAATACTTTCCATTACAATACTGCAAATAACTCTTTGAAAAAAATTTTTCATCCTTTACTTGAATTAGATTTGGATTCAGATAGGGATTCTGATTATAATATTGCAAGTATAAATTATCATTTTAAATCAAATTTAGAAGATTTAAACAAAAATGATGTTACAAAGACAGTGCAAGAAAAACCAATGGTGATGGAACATCATAAGATTAAAGATTATTTATGGAAGATTCCCTTTGGAGAAGACAATTATAAAAATGATGAAGTTTTGAAAGGACATCCACAAGCTGAGAAGTTGAATGGATTCCAAGTATTATTTTTTTTAAACAAATGGTGTCAAAGCAATGGATCTTATGATCATCATGGTATAGCCCCATTGATATATGAGTTTATAGCTTTATTAGAAAGACTAGAAGTTAAGATGAAGAAAGAGAATCAAATTGTTGCTTTGATCTTATGGTTGACAGCAATGATTTCATATAGTAAAGAGGATGATATGGAGTTCCAAGAGAATATTTTGAGACTAATATTAGATGATCCTTCTTTTATTTATTTTGATGAATTAGATTATAATACAAGTTTCAATGAAGAAGAATTGCAGATTTGTCAAAGAGAGGCATTAGCAAGAGAAGAATTGAGAGAGAGTAAAGGATTAAGTAAGAAACAACAGTTTGATTTGATTATCAATCAAGATGGTGATTTAGAGGTTCTTCCTGAACAAAAAATTTTAACTTTCCATTCTCAAAAGAAGGATAAAGAAGGTTCTGAACAGATAAATGGGAAAGCCGCAACAAAAAACATTGTTCTTGTGAAAAACCAAGACCTCATGAATGGAAATGATAAAAGTGATAATAATATTAATAGTAAAAAGACAGGAGGTAAGAAACATGTTGTGAAGAAGGAAGAAAAAAAAGAGGAAGAAAATGATGATGATGAGGAGGAGGAGGAAGAAGAAGAAGAAGAAGAATATTATGAGGAAGAGATTTCTGATGATGAAGAAAACAGTAACAACTTCAAGATTGAAAATAATTCTTGTGTAAACTATACAGACTACTATGATCCAAAACATATCATAAATGTAACAAACACGAAATCCAAAAACAATTTCAAAAAACAATTGAACAAGGAGATTACAGTGAAGCTAAACAATTTGTATAAGGATAAGACAATAGACCAGTTGATTTATGATTTAGGAGAGACACAGAGGATAGCTTATAAATTGAGAACTGGCAGTAGTAATTATATGAAGCTTTTTGATAAACATGAGGTAAACTATGTTGCCTTAACTAGTGGAAAATTTGGAGGAAGAACAAAGAAAAATCCTAAAATTAATGATTCTGTTCTTGGGTTTCAAACAGATATGGTGAAATTGTTTAGAATGAATAAGAAGTTGTTATTAAAAAGGGCATCAAGAATGTTGGCAGAAAAAGATTTGATAAATAAAGAATAAAAGAAGAAAGAAAAAGAAAAAGAGAAAGAGAAAGAGAAAGAGAAAGAAATAATACAAATGATAAAAGAAAAGAAAAAAATATTTTTATTATTATTATTATTATTTTTTTTTTCTTTATTAATATTGCTGGATGAAACTTGGGATTCCTTCGTATATACCTTTTTTACATATGATTTGTTTTAACAAAGATTGCCTTTCAATGATAGGAGTAGTCAATTTATTCTGTACAAGTAAACCACCATCTGCCACCAAAATATCCCATTGTAAGATAGTATTCCCATTTTCATCTTTGATACTACCATAGACAAGATCGAGAATTAAATTTATATTTTGTTCTTTTTTTTGAAATTGGGTAAAAATAGAGGATCTAAGATGATAATAGGACTGCAATTTCAAAAACAAAATATTTATATCTTCCCATCTTTCCAGTTGAATAGTTTCCAAGTTGACAGCAGCTGAAACGACATCTTCAAGTAAGAAATCACAATCAAAGAGAACTAATTCAAAGTTCTTATTATCTAGTTGAATACTCTCTTTGATGAAACTGTCTGTTATGATGTCTAGTGACAAGCTGTCTTGTAGAATATTTATAAAATTGTTGATTGTATTATCATCTATTTGGGACACGAGAAGATCTCTTTCTTCTTTTTCTTTGGAAAGTTTTAAGATTGTATCTTCTAGTGTTTTTTTGGCAAGTAATAAATTGTTTAGTTTTTGTTCCTTGTTATTGAGAAAATCAATGTTTTCTTCTACATCAGAATCATTGCTTGATAAAGAAAGATTTTCAAAGTCCATTATTATTATATGTATATATAAATGTGTGTGAATGGATTGTTCTTTGGATTATTATTAATATTTTTTTTTTTTTAAAACAATAACGTAGAAAAAAAAAGAAAAAAAAAAGGGAAGATAGAAATTTTAACGCGTTTAAAATTATTATTATCAATTTTGTTTTTTTGTTCTAATTTACCCGACCATATATATATATATATCATTCTCATTTTCCGAAAAAAACAATTTAATCAATGCAAATCCAAACAGTGTTTCTCCCTAATTTAATATTTAATTAAAAATTAAATTTAAACACATACATTTATTGTTTATTATCATGAAGTTTAAATATTGTAAAAATAGATAAAATTATTATTATTATTATTAATTTTTTGAAAATTTGTTTTAATTTAATGTTTGTTTTTTATTATTAATATTCATATATATATTAATACATAATTGTTTAGTTCATGTATATATATAGTTTTTTTTCCAACACATTTAGATCTATTTTTTTTTTTTTTTTATAATTTTTATTTATATATATATATTATCAAAAAGAAAAAGTAATTTAATACATCATTTAATTAATTAAATTACTTTTCAAACTTCTTTTGTAAATCAGCTTTAGCATCACTGGCTTCCTTGGAACCCTTTTGGGTGTATTCACCAAGTTTTTCCTTAGCTTCACCCAAGTATTCACCAGCACTTTCACTAAAGGATTTACCAGAGGAAGTAGACTTATCTTGACCTTTAGAAACATTGTCAGAGACATTTTGAGCAACACCTTTATCCTTGTCACTTTGCAAGTAAGAGGCAGCCTTGTCAGCGTAATCAGTGATAGTTTCTTTGGCTTGTTCTAAGTAAGACTTTTCAGAGTCTGGTTTGATAGCTTCAGCAGCTTTATCAGTGAAATCTTTTCTTCCGGCGTCAGACATTTTTTTATTTAAAAGTTTATAAGTGTTTTTGTTTTTTTACTATTAATTATAGTGGTGGTTATTTATTATGATATATTCTTTTAATTAATACTTCAGAAGTAAAAAAAAAAAAAAGAAGAATTATGAATAAAAATAATTATAATTTATTATTTCAACATCACTTCTCCCCTTTTTATACAATTGAAGAAATTAGAAAACCAAACACATTAAACCAAATAATAAATAAATAATTTTTTTAAGGGAGAGAGAAAAAAATTGTGTTTAAAAAATATATATATATATATATTTATTTACTTAAACACCATAAAAAGGTTTGATATATTTATTCACTTACATCATTTTTATTATTTAAAAAAAAACATAGTTATTTCAAAATACGAAATATTTAGTTAAGTTACTACACTCATATGCTTTTTTAATGTATGCAATAAATAATAATTAATGACGTTTACACACACAAAAAATATAATATCTTTAATAATTTCTATTCTATACCACCAAAAAAAAAAATTAATTAATTAAAATGATGACGTCAAAAGTAACACTAATTAATTATATTTTAACCCTCAATTTATTATTATTTTTTTTTTTTTAAAGGGAGGAAATAGTGTTTTTTGTGGAGAGAGAGAAAAGAAAATAATTATATCCATCCATCCTCCCCCTCCCATTCTATTAAAAAAAAAAAAGATAAAATAATAACAATGTCACCCACCAATATAAATTAAAAATAATCTTAACTAAGAGAGAGAAAAAAAAAACAATATATATATAAAAATATATATATATATTCTTCCCCTTTAAAAAAAATAAATAGATATAATAATTTATTTAATACTGGAACAAAGGAGTTTTTACTTAGAAATATATATATATATATATATACTGACGTCATTTATATATACACATATATATATATATATATATTTTTATTTTTATAAAAAATTATTAAAAATCCACACAATTTCCTTAAAACGGAGATTAACAGGAAATAAAAAAAAAAACTTAGTCACATGAATGTTTAAAAACAAAATTACCCGAATATGTTTATAGAAATTTTTTTTCTTTAGAATCATCACATGATTTTTTTTATTTTTATTTTTTAGTTATTTTATTTTTAAATATGTATATCCGATGATCGAAATTTCTAGAAAGAAAATTTTTTTTTCTTCTTTTATAATTAAATTTTTTTTTTTTTTTTTTTTAAACTTAAATTAGTCAGGCTCTTCTCTATAACTGTATAAAAATAAAGAATATAGTATATAAAAAATAAATAAATATATATATTTGAAAATACACCACTCAAATAGTAACAAAAAAAAAGATAATAAACAAATAACCATTTATCAATATAAAAATAAAATGAGTCATAGATTGTTGACAAAGACTCTTTTGTTTTCACAAAAGAAAACTGCAACAAAAACATCAAAAATTTTTATAAATCCATTATTAAACAGTAAAGTTTCAATTGATTTTAAAAGACCATTTTCACAAACTACTATTAACAATCAAAACCTTGATCCATACAAGACTTTAGGTGTATCCAAAAATGCAAAACTAGCAGACATAAAAAAATCATACTATAAACTTGCCAAAAAATATCATCCTGATGTGAATAAAGATACTAATGCTAAAGATGAATTCAAAAAAATCACTGAAGCTTGGGACATTCTTTCAGATGAAGGGAAAAGAGCCCAATATGATCAATTTGGATCTATGGATTATGGTAGTGGTGGTGGAAGTGCTGGTTTCAATCCATTTGCACAAGGTGGGTTTTCACAAGGGGGAAGTGGGAATCCATTTGGACATATAAACTTAGAGGATCTCTTTGGAGGTGCCTTTGGTGGTGGACAATACTCCTCTAATGGTGGTGGATTCAATCCGTTTGGACAATCTGCTGGTGGAAGATCAACAATGGCAAAAGAGATATATAAAGGTGACAGTGTTCATACTTATCACAAAGTATCTTTCAAGGATGCAGTCTTTGGTTTGAATAAAGTGAAAATTTCTTATGATTCTCTAGATTCTTGTCATTCTTGTGAAGGATCTGGTTTGAAGACAGGAAAACAACCAAAAGTCTGTCAAGCATGCCATGGAACAGGTATGATCTCTCATGTGAGAGCAGGATTCCAGATGGCATCTACTTGTAACCATTGTGGTGGTAGTGGTAAAAGTATCCATAAGGAAGACACTTGTGGAACCTGTCATGGTGAGGGAACTGAGTTGAAGCATAAACATATTGAGGTTGATCTACCTCCAGGTTTGGCTGATGGAACAACTATCAAAGTGCCTGGTGCCGGGTCTGTTCCAAATATGGCTTTTGATCCTGAAAGTATGAGATTTGTTAATGGTGATTTATACATTCAAATTAGTGTTGAAAGGGACTCCAAATTTGCTATGGATGGGAAGACAATCATTCAAAATATTGAAATCCCCTTAACTACTGCCATTCTTGGTGGTAACATTGTCATTCCGACTATTGATGGGAAACAGATTAAAATTAAAGTTCCTTCAGGTACCCAGTTGAATGATTCTATCACTATCCCTGACTATGGTGTGCCTAAATCTAAACATAACTCTCATTTGAGAGGTGAAATGAAAGTTAACTATAAAGTCAAGATCAAAAAACCTTCCAGTGAAGCTGAGTATGTTTTAGTTGAAGCTTTAGCAGATGTCACTGGCGATTCTTTTGCTAAAAGAGTCTATTCAAATGATCTAACTGAAGATTTGTCTTCCTTAAATAATAATAATATCAGTAATAATAATAATAATAATAATGAAGGTAAAAAAATAAGTACTTCCACTTTATCAAAGATTGAAGGTTTCCTATCCAAAGCTTTCAAAAAATTGAAAGGAGAAAATAAGTAGAAAAAAATAAAAGAAGAAGACATAAGAAAGAAGAAATAAGAAAGAAGAAATAGAAAAAAGAAGAAAAGAAAAAAGAAGAGATAGAAAAAAAAAGAAAAACAATATATACAATGCTCTTGTAAATAAATAGAAAAAAACAATTAAATATAATATAATCTAATTTGTAATACTTTTTATTAAATTAAATTTTTTTTATGTTTATTATGTTAAAAGTGTTTATTAAGTTGAATGAAATGTGGTTATATATACTCCCACAAGCGTGTATATACATATATATTTATTATAATTATTTATTATTATTATATTATTATTATTATTTGTTCTATAAATCAAAGGCGTAGGCACTCTTTTGTCTTAACCATTTACCATACTTGAAGAATAAGAATGGAACAGGAATCAAAACAGCAGAGAATAAACCTAGCAACAAACCAGACCAGTTGACACCAATACCTTTGAACATGTAACCAGCGAATAATGGGAAGACAGCACCGAAACCTGATCTTAAGAAAGTGTTACCAGCAATGGCAGAGGCGGCTAATAACAAGTAAGCATCAATCAAATAATTGAAGGATGTTAAGAAAATACCAATCAAACCGAAACCAATGAAAGAACCACCAATTGTTGGAACAATCCATGGGACAGATGCGTAGTTACCTGACCACATGAACCAGAAGATACCAATGGTAAATATAGGCCCAGAAATCATCATACCTACAAGTCTTTCTTCAGGACATGGTTTACCAGAGTTCTTTTTGACAGCTTCAATGTATCTTGGTTCCAACCAGAAAACCATTGTTGCAGAGAAGAAAGCCATACCAATGATTAAACCAATATATGGTAATTCACCATTGACTAAAAAGCCTCTCTTCAATTCAAAAACGTATGGGTAAGCTTCCAAAAGTAAATATAAAATACCATAGACAAAAGAATTATAAACAGTCATTAATAACAAGATAGGTTCTTTAGTCAACATTCTTAATGGTCTACTGATAGTCTTTGTGACAATGGCACCAATATCTAGAGATTGTAATTCATGGGCAGCGTAGATCCCCCAATTACCTGATTTTTCTCTCATATATTTAGCCTTCTTACACAAAATGATAGGGTGATGACTCTCTTCATAGAAGAATATGACCAAAATAGTACACAAACCAGCGTAGATACCGGAAACATATTGGACCCATCTCCAAGTAGTATGTTGGGTGATATAGGAAGTGTAGACGGGAGTCAAAATAGGACCTAAGAAAACAGTTAAAGAAAAGACAGCGATGACTTTACCTCTAGTATAATTATCAAACATATCAGACATGGCAGCAGGAATGACTGCTAAAGGTGCAGCACCAACACAACCGGCAAAGAATCTACAAATCATAATTGTTTGCAAATTTTCACCAGTGGCGACAGCAAATTGGAAAAGAGTGAAACCAAAGGAGGAAATGATTAAAAGGTTTCTTCTACCATAAAGTTCACTTAATGGACCATAAACGACAGGACCAAAGGCAAAACCTAGAACATATAAAGTGATACCTAAGATACCAACGACTTGAGCTACATGGAATTCTTCACAAATTTGAGTGACACAAGCAGCAAAATTGGAGGAACCCATGGTGACACCCATAATATCTAAACATAAAACGACAACACTAATGAATTTTTTTTTGTGGGACCATTTATGAGGATGTTCAAATTGAGGGAAATTTTCGGCATCTTCTTCATCAAAAGTGACTTCATAAGGTTTTCTATCTTCAAAAAGGAGTGGTGGGTAGTCTCTATCCCCACCCATTTTAGGTAAATCATGGTATGGTTCAGAAGTAGGATTCAATTTTTCATCTAAATCCTCACCAGTCAAGATTTTGGAAAGAGTCTTGTTAGTACCAGGTCTAGATTCAACTTTGACAAGATCGTCAGATTCATAGAATTCATTTTGTTCTTTTTTAAATTTTGAAATATTTGATTGGGTGTCTGTTTGATCTTCATTAGCAGTAGTATTATTGTTGGCAGCATTTTCAGTTTGAAATTCTTGAATGATTTCTTCAGAGTTTGCAGAAGAAGAAGGGATGTCTTCAGATTTCAAAGATTCTTGTGCATTGACAACATTATTGTTTGTAGTAGTATCAATAACGTTACTATTGATAGTAGCTGTTTCTTCAGATTGAGCCATACTAATTAATTTATTTTATTTTATTTTTTGTTTTCAATAGGGTATATATGAATTTATATGGTTTTATTCAAAGTCTTTAAATAGAGTAGATTTATCAAGTAATGAAAGAAAAAAGAACAAAAAATATAGTATTATTATAAAAAAATAAAGAAGAATACAGAAGTTGGTTTTAATAAAATAATATATATATTTTTAAAAAAAAAAAATAAAGTTATACTTTAACTAATTAATTAATATTAATAAATGATTATTATTTTAGCAGAAAGAAAAACATAAAAAAAACAGAAAGTTTTTCCCGTTTTAAATAATGTTTTATATGGTCTCAAAAGTGTTTATTATATATAATAAAATAAATTGATGATGAAAAAAAAAAAAATAAAAAACAAAAAAAAAAGTTTACTCTTTTCGTCCACAATTTCCCTTTTTGAGCAATATTTTACTAAAAAAAACATAATAAAACTATATATATATATATATTTTTTTTTGCCGCTGATAAAAACCATTATATGTATATATTTTTATTTTTTCCTATATTAAAAATAAAAATCCATCGTTTCATAACATAAAATTTTGTTATTTATTTTATTTTCTCCATGGAGAACGGAGAGATTTAACAAAAGCAAAAAAAAAAAAAGCAAAATTAAAAATAACGTAATAATCATAAAAAATATAATAAATATAGAATTATATATAATCATATATATATATATATATTATATATCATATACTACATCTATATTTATTATATTTTTTATGATGTATATATTCTAATACTCTCACTCTGTCTCTATAATTAATAATAAATAAATATTATAATTACATATGTTTTAATATTTATCACTACTATCCATATCCTTATACATTTTGTTTTAATTATATTAACATATCCGTTATTTTATTTTATTTGATGATTTAATAAAAAAAATAATAAAAATCCAATTTTTTAAAAAAAATTTATTTAGATTTGATAATAATAATAATATTTTTATTTTTTTTTATTTCTCCATGGAGAAATATTATTTACTTAGTAAAAATTTAAAAAATAAAAATATAATTTTTTTTTTATACGAATGTGTCGGATATTGTTAATACAATAAAAAATAGGAGAGAATCTTCTGAAGTGGGTTAAATAAAAAAAAAAAAATGAAGATCCGACAACTTACACACCAAAAAAAAATAAATTATAATTATTGATGATTTGATTTTAATGATGTAAACTAATCAAAATCATTTTAATTTGATATATTTCGGTGTTAAATAATATATATATATATGAGTTATTTTCCTATTTTAATCAGTATATCATTATTATTATTATTACTGTAAATACATTCTCTATTATTAATTAATTAAAAAGTATTTATAATAGTATACATATATAAATTAAAAATATATATTTTTCATTCAATCATTCACTTTTTCATTTTATTTGAAGTTGTATTATATCATGTGACTATACATTATTTATATCCGACAAAGAAAAAATTTTAATTTTTTTTAATTTTTTTGGTAGGCTGATAGAATGTGTAAGTTATTACTTAGCTGGTTTTTCTTTTTATATAACTTATATATATTTTTTTATTTAACTAGTAATAAGAAAGCTATAACTATTTAGTTATATAGTAGTTTCTTATCTATTGAAACTTCGAATGCCATTCTTGTCCCCCTAATTATTTATTTATAGGAGAAGAATTACTTTTCTTAATGAATGATATATTCATCTTATTATCACGTGTACAGTGGTCCTATTTTCTGTCATAGGGAATCATCGGAGATGACTTTTTATTACAGAAGTTAAAAAAAATAATAATTAAGTGAAAAAAAAAAAATTTTTTTTTTTTTTCTCTTTCCCTCTTGAATCAATATATATATATTTTACACCTTTTTTTTTGCCTTTAAAACATATCCACTATCTTGTTATCATTTAAACAAAAGTAATACTTATATCTTAACCAAAGACTACATAAAAAATAAATAAATATATTAAACTAAAATTTAATCCACAATGTTACGTCATATCAATCCTATTTCTAAATCTTCAAAGAGATTAGCTTCTAACATAATTTTTAATGAAAACAACTCTACTTTGAAAAACTTGGTTAAAATATCTACTTTATTAAACAAACACAATGATAACATTTTAATTAATTATATCAAAGATAATGATTTTAAAGCTGAAGTTCCAGAAAATAACAAGACTTTCACAAAAATATTCAATATTGACTCTAAAGATGTTAAAGAACCTGAATTAGTTACAAACTATTTAAAAGCAATATTAAAAAATGAAAAAGATATCACCAATGTTATCTTCAACACCCAAACTTTATCTAAAGCTATTTTCCCAAGATTATCTGCACAATTAAACATCCAACCAACTAATGATATTGTCAAGATTGTTGATGAAAATAGTTTTATTAAACCTATGTTTGCAGGTAATATTCTTTCAAAAGTTGAATATAGTCCATCCCACTCAGGTTTAAAAATTCTTACTTTCAGAACTGGTAACTTCCCATTATCAGAAAGTGAACAAGTCACTGAAATAAACTTAAATGAACAATCAAATATTGCTTCTCTCCCTGATTCAGCTTCTATCTCTGCTGATACCCCATTCAACAAGTTTGTCAAAGTGGAACTTCCTCAAGATACTGGAAGACCAGATTTATCTCAAGCTAAAGTTATTGTCACTGGTGGAAGAGGTTTGAAGACAAAAGAGAATTTTGAGAAATTGATCACCCCACTAGCAGACTCGTTTGCCAATGTAGCTAAATATAACAATACCAAAGCATCCATTGGTGCTACAAGGGCTGTTGTTGATTTAGGCTTTGTTAATAATTCTTTACAAATTGGTCAAACAGGTAAAATTGTTCAGCCTGAATTGTATGTTGCCTGTGGTGTCTCTGGTGCTATCCAACATCTTGCCGGTATGAAGGGAAGTAAAGTTGTTGTAGGTATTAATAAAGAAGAAGGCCAACCTTTGGAACAAGTCAGTGATTACACTTTGATTGGTGATGTTGACACTGTCCTTCCTGAATTAACTGCTAAAGTTAATTCTTTATAAGAAGAAAAGAAAAGCAAAATAAAAAAATAAAAAAAAATAATAATAATAATAAGAAATAATAATTATTAATGATATTATATCAATTTATATATAGAAATTTTATTCATGAACTTAGAAAGTAATTTATTTTTCCTACTTTTTCTTCTTTCTTTCTTCTTTTATACAACGTTGTGGAAATAATATCTTCCCTTTTTTAAAGCATTAGTAACAATTTTTTCAATTTCATCAGGATCAGAAGTGATTCCAGACAACACTTCACAACCATTCTCAGTGACCAAAACATCATCTTCAATTCTTACACCACCAACATAAGCATATTTTTCCACAACATCCATATTAACAGTCTCCAATCTCTCAGGAAATTTTTTCAACAAATTGTCAATAACATACTTATTGAAATAGACACCTGGTTCATTAGTGATAACCATATTTGCTTCCAATGGTCTTCTGATTCTTAAGTTTTTGAAGTATGGATCTGAGTCATCATAATTAGCCATTCCTCCAACGTCATGCACATCCAACCCCATTTGATGACCTAGACCATGAGGTAAGAAACAAGCTGATGCCCTTCTCTTATAAATCTCTTCATCAGAAAATTCTTTCTTAAACACACCAATTCTTTTCAAATGAAAGATTATCAATTCATGAGCTAATTTTTGTAAATCATCCCATAAAACATTAGGTTTAATCTTTTTCATAATTTTTTGTTGAACATCTAAAACTATTTCATAAATTTCTCTATGTTCTTTAGTCCATTTACCATTGATAGGAAAACATCTAGTTATATCAGCAGTATAATTTCTGAATTCTGCACCAGCATCTAATAAAATAGATTCTCTATGTTTAATATCTTCATCATTCTTTACATAATGCAAAGTACTGCAATTAGTACCTGAACAACAAATAGGTTCATACCCTTGAGAGACTGATCCTTGTCTTATAGCATGATAAGTGAACTCAGCTTGTAAATGAATCTCATTCTTTTCAATAGGAATAGCTTGCCAAGTGGCTAAATGACAATTATCTGTGATTTCACAAGCTTTCTTGATACATGCGATTTCAAAGGCATCTTTAATGACTCTACTTTCATCAATAGCGAAAAAAAACTCTTTAGAACCGACTGAAACATTTAATCCATCTAATGAAATTTTTTTTGGTAAATTATCCAAATCATCTATATAGACAGTATCGAATTTTTTCTCTTTAATAGCATCTGCCAAAAATGATGCCATATCCTTCATATACAAAACTTCATCGACATCATATTTATCTAGAGCCTCTTTAATACTTATAGGTTCCCCAGACCACATGATATCGTCTTCATCAACATCTTGTAAGAAAAGAGTCAATTTGTCATTTTTGATATCATAGAAGATTGCACTTCCAGGAATTTCTACTCCTGAAAGGTAGTAAAAATATCTTTTTTGTCTAAATGGTTTCATAGTATCACAGTACTTGATAGGTTCTACATTGTTACCAAAATTTATAATCGCTGAAGAATGTGGGATTGTTATTGATTGTAGTTGAGAGACAATTTTGGAACAGTGTTTTTTAGCAGGATACTTGTGTGTTTTTAAGATTAAATAAGGATCTTTTTCTAATAATGATGCTCTGTTTTTTATAGGGTCAAATCCAAGTTCTCTAATCAATGTTGATGTATCAACATCTTCTGGAATCACAGAAGAAGAAGAGGTAGAAGAAAAAGAAGATGAGAGTTGTTTCTTAGGCTCGTTGTTTGTTAGATATTTTTTGGTTGCTGTGTAGGTAAGAGCAGAGGTTGTAAGAACCAGAGATCCTATAGCAGGTAAAGAATCCATTATAAAGAAGAATAAAAAAGTTTTATCTGGTCTATGTTAAATTATTAGTGTTATTACTTTTTTTGTTTGCTTTTATATATATATATTTTTTTTGATTGTAATAATTTATTGTCAAGATTGTAGGAGTTTATTTGATTACAACAAAAATAGATTAGAAAAAAAAATTTTTTTAAATTTTTTTTTTTTAATTCAATTTTTCCCCCCTACTTTTTAACTGCGTTGAATGGTGTAAATAAAGAAAAAAAATACATTTAAAAAAGTGCCGGAAGGAAATAATAAAAAAAAAATTAATATTTTTTAAATATTTTTTTATTTTTGGTTAAATGCTTTCGGCGTTAGTATATCTATTTTATTTGACACATTTTTTTTTAAACAGCGACGAACAATCAAAAAGTAAAAATTTATAAATTATATATCTATTGGATTTTTTTTTCTTCTAAGCGAAGTTTAAGAAGAGAAAGAATAAGAACAAGAAAGAACATCAAATTAGCTGATATATTTATTTAGAAGAGAGAATGAATTGTAAATAAGTTGAATCAATTTTAAATATATTCATTGTAATAATTTTAACAATACAGTTTATAGTGGATTACTTTTTATTATTATTATTAGGTTGATTATTTTGTAATAAAATATATTGAATATAAAATATTTGTTTACAAATGAAATTTTAAACATTTTACATGTAAACAATTAATTTTTTTCTTTATTTTATATTGAAGTCTAAATTCTTTGTAACATTTCGAATATCAACTTTATTAACCATAAATTATTTAAATATCCAAACGAATAATAATAATAATATATTTAGTTAAAAAAAAGCATACAAATTATATAGTTTCTAAATTTATTTTTTACCATCTCTTTATTGAAATAATTGAATATTCATTAAACATAAGTTATTCCCTTTGTTGTAAGAAGATCTTGAGTCAAAAAAAATATTAATAAAGCAAATCAATCTCCTAAAAACAAAATTTACATACACACACATACTCATTCATTCATTACGACTCAATATATTTAAAAAAAAAAAAATAAATGAAGTGCAATTCTATTAAATTTAACAGATCTTTTTTTTTTTAAAAAAAAAAAAACAAAATAAATAAAAAGTGAATAATAATATTTATTATTTCTTTCTCTGGTGCTTATAATACAGTATGTCACATGACTATGCTAATTTTTTATAAATTACTCCAAATTTTATTCATTTTCTTTCAAAAAAAAAAAAAAAGGATAAATGCAATTTAAAGAATAAGATAAACTTCAAAAAAAATAAAATGAATATTTATTTTCAGCCTTTTAAAAAAAAAAAATTGTAAGTTCTTTTTTTTTCCCCCACAACATTTCGGTAAAAAAAAAAAAAAGTAAAAATTTTTGTATTTTTCAACAAAGTGGAACCACAACCAATTTTATTTATAACCCTTATCGTATGGCTGAAAATGCACTTTAAAAAAAAAACAAAATAAAAAACACGCAACAATAATAGCTCCACTAATTTTTTACACATATATTTATATTTTTTTGTTACTAACCCAGTCCAAAAAAAAAAAAACAAAAGTTTCAACATAAAAAATTAAAAAAACACATGCTTCTCATAAAAAAAAAAAAAGAAAGAATATTCAGTTTTTTTCTTACAAAATTAAAATTAAGGTGTGTGAATGCTGTTTATTTTTATTTTTTTAATAAGCTTATCAACAAAAATATTAATAATAATATATATATTTTTTTTAAAACATAGACGGGGGAAAGAAGAAAAGAAAGAAGTGGTTACATATTTTTTTTAAAAAAAAATTATCGTATACGTTTTTTATACAATTTTGATTCACACCTTCATTACTAATTTCATATTTCCATATATAAAAGGACAAGATCATCAAACAAATATTTCATTTATATATATTTTTTTATTTCTTTTCTTATAACCTTCTTATTATTTAAATTTTTATACTTTTATTAAAGGAAATATATCTAATAAAAACCAGCAAAGAATTTAAATTATATTTTTTAAATTTTTACTTATAAACATAAACAAAAAAAAACACAACAATTAAACAAATGTCTGAAATTACTTTGGGTAGATATTTATTCGAAAGAATTAAACAAGTCGGTGTCAACACCATTTTCGGTTTACCAGGTGACTTTAACTTATCCTTGTTAGATAAGATCTACGAAGTTGAAGGTTTAAGATGGGCTGCTTCTTTGAACGAATTGAATGCTGCTTATGCTGCTGATGGTTACTCCAGAATTAAAGGTTTAGGTGTTCTTATCACCACTTTCGGTGTTGGTGAATTATCCGCTTTAAACGGTGTTGCCGGTGCTTATGCTGAACATGTTGGTGTCTTACACATTGTCGGTGTTCCATCTTTATCCTCCCAAGCTCAACGTTTGTTGTTACATCACACTTTAGGTAACGGTGATTTCGATGTTTTCCACAGAATGTCTGCTAACATCTCTGAAACTACTGCTATGATCAATGACTTAGCTGCTGCTCCAGCTGAAATTGATAGATGTATCAGAACCTGTTACATTGCCCAAAGACCAGTCTACTTAGGTTTACCAGCTAACTTGGTTGACTTGTATGTTCCATCCAAATTATTGGATACCCCAATTGATATGGCTTTGAGACCAAATGATGCTGAAGCTGAAGCTGAAGTCTTGGAAGATATCTTACAATTGATTGGTGAAGCTAAGAACCCAATCATCTTGTCTGATGCTTGTGCTTCCAGACACAATGTTAAACCAGAAGTTAAACAATTAATTGAAGTTACCCAATTCCCATCTTTCGTTACCCCATTAGGTAAAGGTTCTATTGATGAAAGAAACCCAAGATACGGTGGTGTTTACGTTGGTACTTTATCCTCTCCAGAAATCAAAGCCGCTGTTGAAGCTGCCGATTTAATCTTATCTGTCGGTGCTTTGTTATCTGATTTCAACACTGGTTCCTTCTCTTACTCTTACAAGACCAAGAACATTGTCGAATTCCACTCTGACTTCATCAAAGTCAAGAACGCCACTTTCCCAGGTGTTCAAATGAAATTCGTTTTAGAAAAATTGATCAAGCAAGTCGGTGCTAAGATCACTGGTTACAAGCCAGTTCCAGTTCCAGCTCCAAAGCCAGCTAACTCTCCAGTTCCAGACAACACTCCATTAGGTCAAGAATGGATGTGGAATGAATTAGGTAACTTCTTACAAGAAGGTGATATCATTGTCACTGAAACTGGTACTTCCGGTTTCGGTATCAACCAAACCACTTTCCCAACTGATGCCTATGGTATTTCCCAAGTTCTATGGGGTTCTATCGGTTACTCTGTTGGTGCTTTAGTCGGTGCCACTTTTGCTGCTGAAGAAATCGACAAGGATAAGAGAGTCATCTTATTCGTTGGTGATGGTTCTTTACAATTGACTGTTCAAGAAATTGCTTGTTTGATCAGATGGGGTTTGAAACCATACATCTTTGTCTTAAACAACAATGGTTACACTATCGAAAAGTTGATTCACGGTCCAACTGCCCAATACAACATGATTCAAAACTGGAAACATCAACAAATCTTACCAACCTTCGGTGCTGTTGACTATGAAGCTATTGAATTAAGAACCACTGGTGAATGGAAGAAGTTGACTACTGACAAGGCCTTCAACAAGAACTCTACTATCAGATTAATTGAAGTCTTCTTGCCAGAAATGGATGCTCCATCTACTTTGGTTGCTCAAGCTAACTTGACTGCTGCCATTAACGCCAAGCAAGATTAGATATATAAATAAATAAATATGTATGTAATGTATATGTATGAATTATAATTTAATTCTTTTTAATGACAAAAAAAAAAAAAAAAGGAAAGAAGAAGAAGAAGAAATAAATTTACTAATTTTATTATACTTCAGTTTAAGAACGATTAAGTTGTGTTAATAGGGATATTTTTTTATAACATCATCTATTGTTTAAAATATTAAAAAAACAAAAGAAGAACATAGTGATAATGATATAACTGTATTATTGTTTATATCTTCTGTTTCTAATTATTAAATATATTTGTATATATATACATATATTCATTAGGTAACAGCCACTTGGTGATAGTAATACATATTTTATTATTGAAAATAATCCTTTTATTTAAAATTTTCATAGTTAGTATAACTTATTTTTTTAATACACACATTATTAATAATAAACAAAAGTGTGTATGTTTTTATTTTATTTTGTATTTATATATATAGAATTGCCTTGGAATTTGAAACATTTACTTTTTTTTTTTGTTAAAGTGAATTAGGGAAATTCATATATATATATTACTATTATTATTGTTAGTGTATTTCCGTTGGGTATTAAAACATTTTATTTTTTTTATTACTCTATTTTTCTGAAATTACACAATTACAAATATTATTATTGTAATTTTTTTTTTAAATAAAATATGATAATTTCCCCATTTGGATAATTTGCTTCCTTCTTTTCTTTTTTTCTTCTTAAAAATCCATCGGATATAACGATGGCTGTAGTTTTAGCATATATTTTTATTTATTTACAGCAAACGTGATCTGCTTTTAATTGGAACCAAAAAAAAAAAAAAAAAACGAAATGTGTCACACACCACATTCTAATATATATTTTTTTTCATTGTTTAAAAAAAGGATATGTATAAAAAAAACAAAAAAACAATTGAATTGAAATTTTTAAAAAAAAAAAAAAAAAACGGACAATTGACTAAAACTAACAATATCATCAAATACAAAAGAATATTACAATTTTTGAGTTATAAAAGTAGCCATTAATTACATAAAATAAAAAAAAAAATTTCTTTTTTAAAAAAACTGTGTAAAGAATTTAAATTTCAAATAACATTAAAATCTACTAATAAATAGGACAATATTCAACATTAATACACTTGTTTTTTTTTTTTGACAACACTAATATATATATATATATATATATAAGTAACTATGTCATAAACTATAACCTTTCTCTTATATAAAAGGAATATCTCATCAACTATAATTATTAATTTTTATTTTCGAAATAAATTTTTTAAAAAAAAAACTTTTTTCAAATATTAAACCAAAACAAATACACACACACACATATATATATATATATATAATTATTTTGTCATGTCAGATATTGAATTTAAAAATTATAAATCTGCCACAACAACAACAGCCACAGCCGACGATTACTCTTCAGAAAACAATTATCAACAATCTCAAGAATATGAAACTAGTGTCTCTGGGGGTAAATGGGAAAATTTTAAAGACTCTTTTAAAAGAGCCGACAGAGAAGAGGAAGACCCAAATTTGACTGCTCTTGAAAGAGCTGCTATAAGAACAGCTAAAGCTCCATTGAAAAGAAAATTGAAAAGTAGACATTTACAAATGATCGCTATTGGTGGTGCTATAGGAACAGGTCTTTTTGTCGGTTCTGGTACTGCTTTAAGAAAAGGTGGTCCTTTAGGTATGCTTATAGCCTATTTCATCTCTTCATCTTTCATTCTTTGTATGAATTTTGCTTTAGGTGAATTAGCTGTTGAATTCCCAGTCTCTGGTGGTTTCACTACATATGTCACAAGATTCATTGATGAATCCTTTGGTTTCGCTGTCAATTTGAATTATTGTATGCTTTGGACCATTGGTTTACCTTTAGAAATTGTCGCTGCTTCTATCACTGTTGATTATTGGGATACTCCTACTAAATACAGAGACGCCTTTGTTGCTCTATTTTGGTTAGTCATTGTTCTTATAAATTTGTTTGGTGTTAAAGGGTATGGTGAAGGTGAATTTTTCTTTTCTATCATTAAAGTCGCCTGTATCCTTGGTTTTATCATCTGTGGTATCGCTTTAGTTTGTGGTGCAAGAGGTGAATATATTGGTGGTAAATACTGGGGGTCCAAATATGGTGGTGTCTTCCATGGCGATTCCGCTGGTGCCCAATTCAAAGGTGTCATGTCTGTCTTCATCTCTGCCGCTTTTGCCTTCTCTGGTGCTGAAATGGTCGGTTTAGCTGCTGCTGAAACTGCTAATCCTAGAAAGACTTTACCTAAAGCTTGTAAACAAGTCTTTTGGAGAATTGCTTTGTTTTACATTGTCTCTTTAACAATGATTGGTTTATTAGTCTCTCAAAATGATTCTAGATTGATTGGTGCCTCCTCTTCTGGTGCTACCTCTCCTATGGTTATTGCTTTAAAATCTCATGGTATTAAAGGTTTACCATCTGTTGTCAATGTTGTCATTTGTATTGCTGCTTTATCTGTTGGTAACACTTGTGTTTATGGTGCTTCAAGAGCCATGTGTGCTTTTGCTGAACAAGGTTATTCTCCTAAATGGATGAAATTAGATTATGTTGACAGAAATGGTAGACCTTTAGTTGGTATCACCATTGTCTCTACTTTTGGTTTAATCTCTTTCATTGCTGCTTCTGATAAAGAAGTTGAAGTCTTCAACTGGTTGTATGCTCTTTGTGGTCTTTCCGCTTTGTTCACTTGGGGTGGTATTTGTTTTGCCCATATCAGATTCAGAGCCGCTTTAGCCGCTCAAGGAAGATCTACTGATGAATTGACTTATAAAGCTCCAACAGGTGTCATTGGTTCCTGTTATGGTTTCATTGTTATTTTCTTTGTCTTTGTTGTCCAATTCTGGATTGCTATTTGGCCAACTGGCTACAAGGAAATGACAGCTAATGAAATTGCCACAAACTTCTTTGAAACTTATTTGTCCTTCCCAATTGTTGCTCTATTCTATATCAGTCATAAAATTTATACTAGAAACTGGAAGTTCTTGATTCCATTGAGTGAAATTGATATTGTCACTGGTAGAAGAGAAACTGATCTTGTTCAATTGAAAGCTGATATAGCTTTAGAAAAAGCTCAGTTAAAAGCAAAACCATTGTATTATAGACTATGGGATTTCTTCTGTTAAAGAAATACTAAGAATAAAGATAAATTAAAATAAAATAAAAATAAAAATAAAGCATTTTATATATAAATAAATGTATATATATTGACTGCATAACGGATTGTAACTATTAATGAATAATAATATTAATAATAACTTTTTTTTTTTTTTTAACTGTAATTATATAAATTTCTTTTATAATGTATAATGATTATGGTCTGTAGTCCATTTCAACACCACATCTTTTGAAACCACATTTATTATAGAATTCAACATTTTTTTCATCACAATCTAGTATAATTTTATAACAATTTTCTAAAACCCCAACATTTTTCAAGAATTCTAACAAAATTCTTCCTAAACCCTTGCCTTGGTATTTATCATTGACAGCGATATCCTCAATGTGACCAACTTTCCCACCATCATGAATCAATTTCAGTTCAATCAAAAGAGTTCCAATCGCAATGACTCTCTCAGATTCATTTTCCACGATCATGATTGGCTTATAAATATGTTTGTTTTGAATCCATTGTTGAATGATTGCAGTGAAAGTTTTATCTGATAATCCACCAACTGTTGTCAAGCAGGAAAGGGTTTCTTTTGTGGAATTTTTATATTGTAAATGGTTTTCAAGAGTCAATTCTTTGAAAGAGAAGTTGTTGACTGAGAGCTTTTCACTTAAATCTTTGTAAAATTTCTGTTCTTGAATTTTAGTAAATGTTATTGTCTTCCCCATATTATAATAAAATAATATATATATATATATTAAATATAATGTTTATTAGATGTTTAGTTTTGGTTTTTAAGAAATTTGAAGAAACAAAAAAAAATAAAATAAAGAAAAACGTGTTTGTTTAGTTTTTTTTTTTGTACGTGATTCAAACAAAAAAAAAATAAAATATATCAATAAATTTTTTTATAACTAATTATTCTTTTGATTAATGTTTATTAAAGTTAATATATATATTATATATTATTATTTAGAAAAATAATAGTCCTAATGGAATGTAGATCATTGGAGAATATAAAGCAATCAACTTATAAGTGTCTTCGCTTGTCAATGGTGTGGAAGTACCAGGGTAATGTCCTTGAGTGTAGATTATATAACAACAATAGGCAGTAGTTGAAGAGGCTAATAAAGCATACAATTTCAAAAACTTTCTAATGATTGGTCTCCAAGATTTCAATCTGAACAAGTTTTCTCTTTTGACTACAACAGTGAAACAGTGTCTCTTTTTTTCATCATAATATCTGTTGAAAATTGTGAAGAACCACATAAACATAGGAACTTGAACAATAGTTTCGATAAGAATTAAAAATCTAAACCAACCTGGTCTTTCAAACAATAAGAAATCATTGTATTTGGAAATGTAGCTCAAAATCAAGTTCTTAGTGTACATTCTCTCAATGCCAATAAGACCAGATAAATCAATAAATACAGAAGTGAAGAAATGGGCAATGAAAAAAACATAATATAAGTTATCTAAAAATTCATTTTTCAAAATAGTCTTTTCTTTCAAAATTGCTACTTCTCTTATTTCTTCATCAGTAAATCTATCAACTGGTAATTTAGTATCGTAAGGCATATTGTGTATGATGTATTTTTGTAAATGATTTTGTTTTTTGTTAGATTATTTTTATGTAATATCCTATCGATTGTGTTGTAAGTAATCATTTGTTTAATAATCAAAACAAAAAAAATTAAAAAAATTTTTTTTTTTTCAAAAATATATAAAATCTTAGATTTTTAAAACGAAAAGGTTAAATCATTTGAAAAAAAGAAAGAAAAAAATATATAAAACCTCGTTTATAAAAAAAGATCAGAGTAAAATCACGTGCAATAATTAAATATATATGTAGTATCTTAACTTCTTAAAATGGATTTTTTAAAAATCAGAGGTTTTACCATTCATTCTCAATAAAACCAGCCATACCTATTGGCAAATATGATATTTGCGTTACTAATGGTTGTTGTAGCTAAACTGCTTAATACCATTTATTCAGTATTATTGTTAATCATCTTCATCTTTGCATTAAAAGCGTCCTGGTCTTCTTGTGAAATTTTTCGGTATCTTAGCGGGATTATGCCTGCTGCATCTGCCTCTTCTGGAGTTAGTTAAACACGATACCTCATCAAGGGTTTCAAATAACTTCAAGGCAAACATACTAGCAGCAAGAGAGCATATTACATCATCAGGTTGTATCATATCTGCAATTGCACGAATAGTAAAAATCGTTCTAGGATCTTGAAAACCTTGGCCTTCATTCGGTACTATACTTAGTTCTCCATAAGAATAAACGTATGCCCTAACAGTAATTCCTGCCTTAGCAAATAGCCCAATTCTAGTATTACTGATGTTCACCCAGCTGAAAGAAGCTTTGACAGTTGTTATGAATATTGTTGTGAAAAATAAATAAACTAATGGTAACATGAGTTCTTTTGGTTATTAATCTTATATTTTTAATAAAAAAAAAAATTATATTGCCTAAATATATTACCTACATTTCATGTTTAATATTGAATATGACTAATAATCATTTTTTTTTTCAGTGTGAATATTTTAATTTTGAATAATTTTTTCTAGTTTAAGAATAAAACGATAGGTTTAAGGGGGAGTAACTAAAATTATACATTGGCTATAATAGCATATCTTATATGTATACATTTTGTTGAAAAAAAGAAGAAGATATTACATACTTATAAAGTCTCTAATTTTAAAAGCTATTTATTTTATAATTGTTGTCTGTAAATAATATTCTTATTAGGAGTTTATATAACGTTATCAACTAAGTTTTTTATTTTTTTTTCATTTTTATTTCGATTTTATACATATTTCAGTCATTAGACCATGTCCCCTTTTAGCCCCCACAAAAAAAAAATGAAAAAATGAAAAATTGAAGAACAAAAAAAAAAAATCATATATCAACTTTGATATTAAAAAAAAAAATATATATTTGGAAATCATTATTCTTAATCATTAAACAATTCAACAAAAAATTTTTTTTTTTCTTTATCAAAAACAAATATAAATAGTCTTCTATTGATTTAGTCAGTATTCTTTTATATTTATTAAACTTTATATTTTATACCAATTAATTGAAAGTATATAGAATTTATATGTTTAGATTTAATAGAAGAGATTATAGACATTTGTTTTATAATACCAACCGAATTTTTCCTTTAAACAATAATCATCTACTTATTAAAATGAATAATTCAACTTTTATAAAACCTTTTGATAAGGAACCACTCATTTTATCCATTGATGTTGGAACTACATCTATTAGAACTATGCTTTTTAAAAAAACTAGTGAAGTTTTCAAAAAGACACAAATTAATTACACTTCTAACAACAAACCTGATGGTATTTCTGATTTATGTGGAATAAATGATATAAATAATAACATAATATACTGTTTAAATGATTTATTCAAAAATATTGATAAAACAAAATTTAAAGTTGTATCCATTGGTATTGCAAATATGAGAGAATCACTTATATCTTGGAATTCTAACACATTGACACCTTCAAGTCAATGTATTCTTTGGAATGATACAAGAAACAAAAATTTGATAGATAACTTGAAATCAAAAATGTCTAATGAACAGCTAACTTATTTTAAAAAACATACTGGATTGAATAATTTATCCACTTATTTTTCAGCAGGTAAACTTAGATGGCTTTTAGATAATGATTTGAAAAATGTTAAACTTTTTAATAAAAAGAACGAATTCATTCATGTTGGTACTGTTGATTCTTGGATATTGACAAATTTTACAAAACAAAAAGTGTTTAAAACAGATTTATCTAATGCATGTAGAACTGGTGTTTTCAATCTAGATACTCTTCAAAATGATTCCAACTTGTTTGAAGTTTGGGATTTGAATTATAATGCACTTTATGAAACTAAAAAAATTAGATTCCCAGAGATTGTTTCTTCTTCTGAATTTTATGGTCATTTTGATATACCATCCCATTTTAAACAACTTGAAATTAAAATTTTTTTATTATCATGGCTTGAAAACGTTCCAATACAAGGTTGTCTTGGTGATCAATCTGCTTCCTTAGTTGGCCATTTAAAATTTAAACCATCTGAAATCAAAATGACTTATGGAACAGGTTGTTTTTTACTTTTAAATGCTGGTACAGAAAGACCTATTGTAGGTAATTGTGACAATAAGCTTTTGACTACTATCGGTTATAAATTCCCCTTTTTGGATGACGGTAAATTAGTTTATGCCATTGAAGGAACAATTGGTCAAGCTGGTTTTCTAGTAAATTGGCTTTTAAATAATGTTAATTTGGTCAAAGATATTGAAGATTTGACTGAAATATTAAAAATTTTTAATATTAAACAAGACTTTAATGATATTGTATTTGTTCCTGCATTGACTGGTCTTTACGCTCCATACTGGGATGATAACTGTAGAGGAGCTATATTTGGTATCGATGGTAATACCCAACAAAAAGATTTAGTCATTGGTTGTTTAAAAGGATTAGCTCTTCAAGTTGGTATAATACTAGAAGAAATGAAAAAATATGTCAATGGAAACAAAATGGATATATCAATTGATGGTGGTTTGTCTCAAAATGATGAATTTTTAAAACTTCAAGCAAGTTTATTATTAAAAAATAATTTCACTTTGATAAGAAACATTAATCATGAGGCAACAAGCTTTGGATGTGCTGTAGCATCAGCTTTTGCTTACAAAAATGTTAACGATAGAGTTATGTGGAAAAATATTGATGATTTAAAAGAAAAAGTTTCTTTTTATCATGAATCTTTAAATCAAGGTGATTCAAATGTGTTTATCTGTAGTGATGATATCCATAAGTTGAATAAGGAATATAGAAGATGGAACTCTGCTGTAAAGAGAAGCAGTCTATGGTTATTAGAAAATGATGAAAATAGTAATACAGATGAT
Source organism: Hanseniaspora valbyensis NRRL Y-1626 (assembly GCA_001664025.1). Classification (NCBI taxonomy): domain Eukaryota; kingdom Fungi; phylum Ascomycota; class Saccharomycetes; order Saccharomycodales; family Saccharomycodaceae; genus Hanseniaspora; species Hanseniaspora valbyensis. The sequence continues at coordinate 39,567 of LXPE01000028.1, forward strand.
ACTTTATTGACTAGTAAGCTTTAGATTATCTTTAATAGATGATGATACCTGTATATAAATAATAATAATTGATCTTTTTTAATATATATATATATATTTTATTAGAACTTTTTTTTTTTTACATTTAATTAAATGAAATAGAATTTTTTTGTAACAAAAAAAAAACTTTGAAAAAAATTGTGTGTGTGTTTTTTGCAAAGTTTCTCTCCGGAGATAACATTGCGTTCTATATTTTATTTTTACGGCCTAAAATATATTATAATGAAAAAAAAAGTTTTTTTGTGTAAAAAAAAACAAAAAAACTCCAAGCATATACAAATGTATTTGCGCGGCTGAGTTTATCAAACAATATTCTTTAAAGTATATAGCATTTTTTTTACAGTACAAAATATTTTTTTTCTATAATGATAAGATACTCATTTTTTTTTTTTTGTTTATTTTATTAATAAAGAAATTGTGATAAAAACCACATCAATATCAAGTTAATTTAAAAATGGCTCAAGGTAAAAAAGTTGCTCCAGCTCCAGCTGCTATCAGAACTAAAAAGGAAACTAAGGCTTCCAACCCATTAGTCAGATCTACTCCAAGATCTTTCGGTATCGGTCAATCCGTCCAACCAAAGAAGAACTTGTCCAGATACGTTAAATGGCCAGAATACGTTCAATTACAAAGACAAAAGAAGATCTTGAACTTGAGATTAAAGGTTCCTCCAACCATTGCTCAATTCCAATACACTTTGGACAAGAACACTGCTGCTGAAACTTTGAAGTTATTCAACAAGTACAAGCCAGAAACTGCTGCTGAAAAGAAGGAAAGATTAACCAAGGAAGCCGCTGCCATCGCTGAAGGTAAGACTGCCAAGGATGTCTCCGAAAAGCCATACGTTGTCAAGTTCGGTTTGAACCACGTTGTTTCCTTAATTGAAAACAAGAAGGCCAAGTTAGTCTTGATTGCCAACGATGTTGACCCAATTGAATTAGTTGTTTTCTTACCAGCTTTATGTAAGAAGATGGGTGTCCCATACGCTATCATCAAGGGTAAGGCCAGATTAGGTACATTGGTTAACCAAAAGACCTCTGCTGTTGCCGCCTTAACTGAAGTCAGAGCTGAAGACGAAGCTGAATTAGCTAAGTTGGTTTCCACCATTGATGCTAACTTCGTTAACAAGTACGACGAATCCAAGAAGCACTGGGGTGGTGGTATTTTGGGTCAAAAATCTACTCACAAGGCTGAAAAGAGAGCTAAGAAGGCTGCCAAATAAATGTATTGAATTTTATTAAAATTAATTTTCTTTATTTATTAACAGCATTTTTTAATCTGTAAAAAAAAACTCTTTTCTCTTAATGTGAAAGATTTTTTTGGACTTTTCTTTTTTGATTTAAAGAAATTAATATTGAAATTATAGATTCTTAGGATGAGACTATAAGTTGCTTTAGCGTTGAAGGATTATTTAAATGTGTGAAATAATCTTATAGCTAAGGACTTATGAGTTGTTGACCAAGCCTAAAGATTTGTTGAAGTTTCATATATTGCTTTTTTTATATTTATATTTGGAAATAAGATTTTTTTATAAAAAAAAAACAACTTATAAACACTTTTAATTCGGTTATTTTTACATAGGAACTATATGTTATATTCTATGTTTATTAAAATTATTGGAATTTTTTAATTTTTTTATAATGTATTTTGTAGGAGGAGATTCTTTTTCAATAGAAAAATAATTGTTGATACCATTAATGTCTATCACACGTATATTATGAGTGGAGATGATTTATGTTTTTTTTCAAACATTTAGTTGATAAATAGTCATTGTTGATTCTCTTTGAGAAATGGAGAATTAAATGTATTTTTGTTTATTTTCAATAAGAAAAATATTTTTAATTTGTTGATATTTTGTTGACCTTCTTGTTTTATTTAATTTTCAAAAAAAAAAAACATTAAATGCAATCTTTTGATTGTCAAGAAGATATATTTTAAAGTAATTATTTAATTGCTTTATTTTGTTATTTTTTTTTTGGCAGTCATAGTTTGAATTTTTATTTCCCTTTGGATGTCTTTTAAATGATGAGACATATTTTTTTTAAACCAATGATTTGAATGGATTATTTTTTTATTTAAAAATGAGACATTTTAGTTAAAGCAAATAAAAAAAAAAAAATGAAAGAATCAATATATCTTATCATTTGATTAAAACAGTACTTCTTGTTATTTGTTATTTTTTCTTGTTTGCTTTGTTGTAAATTGTTTTATTTTTGTTCAGTAAATTATTTTGTTCTTATTTGTTGTATAAAATATGAAGAGTTTTTAAAACATTTGAAGGGTTTTTTTCCCTTCCTTTTATTTTTTTAAAGTTATTTTCATTCAAGGTTGAATGGTATATACTTTAATAATTAATATAAAAAAAAAAGAAAAAATAGAAAAAATAGAAAACAAAAAATTCAACAGTTTTGAGAATATCAATTTCGGTTCTTCTATTCTATTTTTCTTAAAAAGGAAATTTAACCGCGGTTAAAAAATATAGACGCCAAAAACGGAATTTTTTTTTTTTTTAACTTTTTATATTTAAAGAAAACACGTTTAAATATATAGAAACAGTTCGAATAATAGTTTAAAAAAAAAAATAAACTTTAAATGAAATAATATATCGATGAAACCAGGTTTGTATAACTAAACATTATTCAAATTTTTATTCTTATTATTATTTTGTTTATATCTTTTTAATCTTGTAGAATAATAATTACACTAAATATTACAATAAAAAAAAGGGAGAAAAATACAAAATGTACAATCTATAGGTTATAAATACACATATATACATATTCTATTTCTTTCAATCTCTAGGCATCTTCTTCCATGTTTGAATTTTCAAACCATCTTCTAAAAATTCATTGAAACAAACTAAATTATATTTAAATATTCTTGGCAGTAATTCAAATTTAATCAACCAGTATAAGAAACAAACAAAGATCATATAAACAGCCATGTAATTGTAAGGTGGGAAACCGTTTATATTGTTCATAGCAGAATCATCTTTCATTATGAATGGTGCAAGCAATAAATAAAGGGAAAGCATAACCAGGAAAATGTTACCAGTTTCAAATGACTTTATAGGAGCATCTGGTCTTCCCTTAGCTTTATTTTTCTTTCTGTAAATGTATAAGGCTATAACAACAAAGAATAATATGACTTGATTATAATAAGATTCAACAGAGACAATGTATGTGTATGCATTAGATGAATCTTCATCATTACCTTCAGTACCTGAGGAGGAAGTAACTAACAATAACAAAAGAGTCATCAAACCACCAACTAATAAAGAATTTAATGGAGAGTTTTTGTAATTTTTAGCTAATGTTTTGGAAAATGGAAGAATACCATTTCTAAAGATTTCTTGATTCATTCTACCAATACCAAATAAGCAAACAAACAAGTTTGATAAAGCTGATAAAGCAATAGTTAGAGTGACAAACTTACCACCAATATGTTCACCATATATTTTTTTGAAGAAAAAATAACCCAATAATGAACCAGAGTCTGCAATCTCTTGATAACTCAAAACTTTTATTATAGCAAAACATAAAGAAATATAAAGCAAGAAAGTCATTGCTAGAGAGTAGATACCTGCTTTTCTGATAGTAACCTCCGGGTTAATAATTTCTGCTGTGTTGTTATGAATACTGGACCAACCTGAGAAGCAATATAAAGCTTGAATGAAAGCAGCTGGTAATTGTGAAAAGGAATACAAGCTATTTGTTTCAAACTCAAAGAATGGTGGCCATTCAATATCATCATTTAAATTCTTGGATAAAATTCCTGGAACAAATAAAACTATCAAAGATGTGATGATCATTATAGCAATAGTGAACAATTTGAAAATACCTAACAAGTTTTGTATTTGAACACCCTTTTTCATATGAAGACCATGAATCAATGTGGCAACAACAACAGTCAAACCTCCGAGTAAATTGACAATTCTATTATCGGCTAATGGGTATCCCATCAAAGAAAGCATATATCTTGCAAAGACAATAGCAGAAGTTGTTATGAAACCTGTAAGAACAGAGAAAATACCAAAGATGACACTGGTCATATTCTTTGGTTTATCAAAGGATCTTTCCAAAAAGTTTTTAGTACCACCGTTCTTTGGAATCAAACATCCAAACTCCAAGTAAAGATATAAACCAAAGATAGCAAAAAAAGTAGCTACAGTCCAAACAATAAAATATAACATTGGGTTACCACCACAATTGATAAAAATGGCTGAAGAAGAAAAAATACCAGAACCAATGATTCTGGAAACAAAAATGATTGTTGTTGAGAAAAGACCCAAATGTCTACCTTGAGGGACTTCATGATAATCATCATCATCTAAATGTGATTGGTTACTTTCTCCAACAATTAAATGTGACAAAACACGGGAGGCAGTTCTACCCATAGAGGCACTTTTAGCAGATTGGGATGCAAATAAAGATTGTTGTTCAAGATGATCAGAATCTCCAGAATCCACATCATTATCTGGATGTCCATCTACATCCACATCTGGAATATGTTTTGTGATTGAAATCATCTTGGATAAAGGTTTGGAGTTTTCCAGTTTATCGAGGAAATCTTGTTCATGTATATTTTCATCAAGATGAACAATATCATCATCAACTATATGTGAGTTAATAGATCCAAAGGATTGTGAAAGATTAGTATTACTATATGAAGACATCTTTTTATTTTTATGAATGGTAGTATATTAAAAAGAAAGTATTTAGAAAAGAACAAGAATAGACAATAATAATAATAATTTTTTTTTTTGTTAAAAGGAGAAAAAAAAAAGTATTTTATTACTGTATTCAATGGAAATTTCTTTTTTTGGTTATAACTAAATGAGTTTTATTATTTCTAAACGATATGTTGATAATTATTTGTTTATAAATAAAATAAAAAACTAAAATTAAGAAACAAATAATTTAAAAGATATGAAAAATTAATGTAGAAGAAGAGAAGTTAAAAATATTTATATATATTTACTTTTCCATCTCTTCAAAAATTTTCTCTACTTCGTTTCTTTTTTTTTTTTTTTTTTTTTTTAAAAAAAATTTACTGATAGTCTAAAAGCACCACAGTTTTTTGTTTGTTTTTTTTACCTAATCGCAAATGAATGTAAAAAAAAATTTTTTTTTTATTTTTTTTTTTTGTTTCAACCAAAAAAATGTGAGTGATATCTCCCCCTTCTTCTTCCCTCCCCCATTTGAAATTTTCATATTATTATAATTTTTTTATTTTTGTCTAAAAAAAGCAACAATTTCGGGGTTAATATTTGTGTTTTTTTTTAACAAAATATACTGATAAAATTATACTTTACAAATAAATACGACGGGAAAGTTTAACTATATTTGTATAATTTATTTAAAAAACGGCAATTACTACTTATCAAGTTCTATTATCGTATTTAAATTTTTTAATTATCACTTCTTTTTGTTTTTAAAAAGTGATATATAGAATTTTTTTTTTTTTTTTTGAGAATCTTTTTTTTTTTAATTTTTTTAATTGTGTTTAATTAAACTATTTATTTTATATAATATGTATCTATGATTTTAAATGACTTCTTAATTCATTTAATTTTTTTTTTTTTTTATCTAGTTTGAATTAAGTTGTTTGACAAATGCTTCTTTTGCCATTTTTATCAAAGTATCCAATTCTCCAGAATCCTCACACATGGAATAGAATATAGATTCCTTATTCAATAATAATGAATATGGATGATCATATTCCTTCAAAATACCATTATCTAAAACAACAATCTTGTCATAATCTATAACTGTTTTCAATCTGTGAGCAATTGTCATGATAGTACAGTCGCTAAACTCTTCTCTTACAGTCTTTTGAATTATTTGATCAGATTTGTAATCTAAAGAAGCTGTAGCTTCATCTAATAAGATAACTTTAGGTTGTCTTAATAATGTTCTTGCAAGACAGATCAACTGTCTTTGACCTTGTGAAATATTTGAACCTCCTTCAGCGATAACATTATTCAAGTTTAAGAATTTATTAACATTAGTGTTTTCAGATGCTTCTGGAGTATCATCAGTACTTGGTGTAGTAGTTGTAATATCAGTAGTTGAAGTATTCTTTTTGAAACCATTTTTCTTTAAATTATTCAATTCTTCAATGTTAATCAAATTGACCCTTCTCAAAGACTCAAATATTTGCTCATCAGAATATTCATCATATGGATCTAAATTAGTTTTTATAGTACCTGTAAACATTTGTGGATCTTGCGGAATAATACCGATAGACTGTCTTAATTTCTTTAATGGAATTGTTGTAATATCAACACCATCAATCTTAATATAACCTGTTTCAGGTAGTAAAAATAAGAATAATGCTGACAATAACGAAGATTTACCTGCACCAGTTCTTCCAACAACAGCAACAGATGTTTCTGGCTTGACAGTGAAAGTAAGGTTCTTGATGACTTTAGGTAAACCTGGAGCATATCTTAAAGATAAATCATTCAATTCTATAGCACCAGTAGCTGGCCAGTTTGGTTGTTCTGGCAATGGGGCATCTTTATTTAATGGTTCCTCTTCAATGACAGTATACTCTTTTAATCTTTCAACAGAATTCATACACATTTCAACATTAGAATACATTCTAACTAACCATAAAGCAGATTCAGTGAAAGAGATAGCATAAGTTAAAGAAATACCTGCTAAACCAGCATCCAATGAATCAATTTGTAGTAATATAGCACAACCGGCAAAGAATGTCACACATGCACCAATAATATCAATTCTTACTGCTAACCATCTGTTTGTAACCCATAGATAGAAGAATGGCTTGTTATTTGTATCTATTTTTTTCAAATTCTCTTTAATGAATCTTCTTTCATCACCATAAGCTCTAATAGTTGAAACACCAACTAAAGTTTCAGAGAAATGTTGCATTATTGGAGATCTAGTGACAGATTCAAATCTCTTCAATTCTCGAGAACCGCAAGTGTAGAAGTAACCTAAAGCATAATACATAGACCCAATAATGAAAGCACCAAATAAGAAACTTGGTGTAATCCAAGTAATCAAAATAATAGTGGAAATACATTGAACTAAACAATTGAAAGAAGTTTCAACAAATGGAGCTAAATCTTGATCGACAGATTCAATATCTTTAGAGAATCTATTCATAATTCTTCCAATAGGAGTGGTATCAAAGAATCTTAATTTAGCAAACATGACATTTTCTAATAAAATATTAAACATTTTTCTAGAAGCACTAATACCTGCACCAAAAGTTACAACAATTTTTACAGAGGAAATAATAGAGAAGACAACACCAATACCAAAGTAAATTAATAAGTAGTAACTAGTTGAATGACCAGTCTTTTCAGACAAAGTTAAAACAGAAGATGAAGAAGATGCATATGACAAGTTAGGAGTCAACAAAACATTGTTAAACAAAACAGCATTTTGTTTATCAGTAATCTTCAAATCATTAACCAAAACAGTAATAATATTTTTGATAGACTTGGCATGGGATAAAGCTTTAGAAGCCCAAGTTCTAACCCACCAGGCTTGAGAGATGTTAATACCATTAGCAACCAAAAACACAGAACATAATCCCATGATTATTGGAATACCACCAAAGACCTTAGCATACCATAAATAGACTTCTAATTTGACTACACCATCAGATTTTCCTTCAGCTTTAACAAGTTTACCTTTAACTTTTTTAGAAGCATCTGTATTGTTTTCAGGGTTGGAAGTATTAGTTTCTTCTTTGTTCTCATCACCTAATTTAGACAAATCAATACCTTTTTTAGTTGGTTGTTCAACTTCTTCTTTATTAATATCGAATTTTTTATTGTTCAAAGCAACCAAATGGTTACCAGAGGCAGATAAAATTGAGTTCTTCAATAAAGAATCATCACCCAACAAACCTTGGTTGAACAAGTCTAAAGGTAAACCTTGACTTTTAACTCTACCATTTTCCAAAACAACACACCAATCAGCTTTCTTTAAAGTTAAAACAGTGTTATGAGAGACTAAGACACATGTTCTACCTTTCATTAAAGAACCAGTAATACAATTTTCATAAATCCATAAAGCATTATGAGAATCAACAGCAGATAAACAGTCATCCAACAATAAAGTCTTTGATCTAGAGTATAAAGCTCTAGCTAAAGAGACTCTTTGTTTTTGACCACCAGATAAAGATAAACCCTTTTCACCAATTTCAGTTTGGTCTCCACCCACTAATATTTCTAAATCTCTAGTCAAACCACAAGCATCAATAACTTCATCATATCTTTTTTGATCAAATGGTTCAGCAAACAAAATGTTATTTCTGACAGTATCATTTAATAACCATGCAGATTGGGAGCAGTAAGAGATAGAGTTTGTGAAATTAGTTCTTGGATCAACAACCAAATCTTCCTTTGGAGTCAAAGATGGTACATAAACGGAACCTTTAACCAAACCCATCTCACCTAATAAACCCATTAATAAAGAAGTCTTACCTGAACCAGTTTCACCAATGACCAAGTTTAATTTACCAATCTTGAAATCAATATTCAAATTTTGTAATCTAAAGTCATCAGCAATAGTATCAGAAGGTTCAGAGGAATCAGCAGAGTCAGAATCTTTGTTACTGCTATTGTTGTTATCACCATTGTTCCATGATAAAGTAGCATTTTCAAAACCTAATTTGTTTTCAGAGATAGTCAATTGGTCATATTTATTAGTTTCAGATTCATTTAAAAAGTTTTGAATTCTGTCCAATGAAACTTTAGATTGAATAACAAATGAAGACATATCAGAGAATTGATCTAAAGGACCTCTTAATAAAGCAAATAGAGACAAAGCTGTGAAGGCAATGGGAGTTGTTAAAACTTCTCCTTGAACATAGATGTAAAAAGCAAAAGAAGAAGATGTGACAATAGAAGGTGTGATAAACCAAACACTAGCAGCTAAAGCCCAAATGTAACCTCTGTAAAGCAATAGTTTCAATTCTTCTTCTCTAATTTTAGTAATATCTTGAATGAAATTTTCTTCCCAAGAAAAGAATTTGATGATTCTAATATTGTTGAAAGTTTCGTTCAATTTTTGTATTCTTTTATCTGTGACAGCTAGAGATTTTCTTTGCATTTCACCTAAATAGTTCATTAACTTGAAATTGATTGGGGATAATAACAAAATTAAAGCAGCACCAATAATAGAAGCGAAACCAATCAATTTGTATAATAAAGTTAAAGCAACAACAGTCATAACAATAGCTTCAACGAAACTATACAAATAAGCACAAACTTCAGAGACTTTAAAAGCATCAACGGACATTAAATTGATAATACCACCTAAAGATGAGTTTTCTTCAATTTCTTCTTCATCCCCTTTAGGTTCTTCACCAGTACTTTCTGCAGATGTAACATTACCATTTTCATCAGTCTTTTCTTCTTCATCCTCCTTTTCAGGTTTGGTCTTATGTTGAACAGAAATTTTTCTTCTTAAAGCCTTTGCATAAACTTCAGAGACAATGATTGCTTTGACTCTGATACAAACTCTTCTACCATAGAATAATGCTTGACCGGAAAGACCAGCACAAAGGGTCTTAGTAATCAGCATAAAGATAACATATAACCAAACAACATTCTTGGGGACTAAAGATTGATCTGAGACATATTCCAATAGTTTTCTTAACAAGATAGTTGGAATGAAAGTGACAATAGAGTTTAAAAAGGCAAAGAAAGCTTGTAAAAACAAGTATTTCTTAAAGAATAATAATAAATTCTTGGAAAAATCTAAATGAGTGGCATTCTTTTGTTTGTTATAAATTTTGAAATGAGATAAAACATTTAAAGCATGATCTTCTTTGGTTAAAGACCAAATATCTTTGAATTGGATGTATTTCTTGTGAGATAACCATATTAATGGATCAATAAATGACCAACAAATGAAAGATAAAACACTTGTAGTAGGTTCAGGGGAGGGAGTAGAAAATTTAGATTTTAATCTTTCATCAACATTGTTTCTAACTTGATCATTATTATCTTCATTTTCTTCTTCTTCTTCATCATCTCCATCAACATTGCCATCTTCATTAGTTTCAATTAATAAAATCGGAAGTTGATTTTTGATTCTGGAGGTTAATAAATTCAAGGATAAAATTAAAGTTGTAATGAAGGCAAACAAAAAGTATCTTTTTTCATTCAAGGAAAAGTTTTCAGGGTGAATTATCATAGATCTAAAATTAATAGTGGAGACTAAAAACAAAAACATATAATTGATTAAGGAGATACCCCATAATTTGTGAATGTTGATGAAGAAATTTGTGTTGTCTTTATTTTGAAAGAATCTGAAATTGACATTAACCAAAATAGCAATATTTAAAAACAAGTTAACAAGTAATGAATTTTGAGAATATTGGTATTGGTAGTAGATGTTGGCAATGACCAGCAAGTCAACAAAAATGATTTCTAAGTATAATCTTAAATAGTCCCAAGAGTTTCTTTTGACAATGACTTGATAAGATAGACCATCTTCTTTATTATCATATTTCAATTCAAAGATAGAAAAATGGGCTTCTTTTAATTTATCACCATTAGACAAGTTATTGTTAGAACCATAGTCGACTTCATCATTTTTGTTTAGTAATGGAACAGAGTCATTATTTTCAACTTGTTCACTATCACCTTTCAACAAAGAATTAAAAAGGGTAGCATTACTCTCAATTTTAGACCAAGTTTTGATTCTTGAATTGTAGTAGTAGATTACTAAATGATATAAAACATTGATAATCAAAACAAAAATAATAAATTGTTTATTTAAAAAATAACGACAATAAGAAGTAAAATCATCATAATCCCAAATAGGTTTTGTAATATGCTTTGGAGGAGAAGGAGTAGTAGAAGAATTATGTTTATTACCCCAAAAAATTAGAGTATTACCACTACTATCATCTAACCCAGTAACAGCATTTAAGTTATACAAATCTATCATTATGTCTATATATTAATAAATGAATTGTTATTAGTTGGTTCTTTTTTATTTTTATACTTATATGATAGATAGTAAGAATAAAAAAATTGAAGTATGCAGATATAGAAAAGAGAGAAAGAGAAAAAAAAAAAAATTTAAAGCAACATACACTTTTTTTATTTTATTGTAATTTTTTTTTTTTTTGCCACAATACAATTTTTTGTTTCTAAAAGAATTTAATGGATTATTAAGAGAATTTTAATAAAAAAAATTTACTCATCTATTCGGGTTTAAGAAAGTCAATAATTAAATAAATAATAAATGTATTTTTTTTTTTACTCCTTTCTAAAATAAATAAATAATAAAAAATGTGCCAGTACTAATAAATTAAGTATATATTTAAAAACAAAAAAAAAAAACACAACAATAAAAATATACAATAATAATGATTTTTTAATACTAACATCTATATATATATAGATGTTAATTTATATTTGTTTATATATATAAAGTAATACTATAAACAAAAAAAAGAAGATTTATATGTTTCGGTGATAGTGCTGTATTTATTAACAATAGAATACATAAATCATACTTTACTACTAATATGTATATACTATTGTGTTATCAATTGTTAATAAAAAGAGTCATATATTTTGTATAAATGATTATTTTAAGTTAATATTATCAATACTTGTACACATTTTAATGAGAGAGAAAAATAACGCATATTACAAATCATATGCGCACATTTTGTTGTCACGTTTATGTCACATGCAATTACAACAACAATCACTTTTTCTATACCTTTTTTTTTATTTTTTTTAATATATAGTTAACAAAAATTACTACTTATATCATAATATATATAATTATATTTATATAATTTTTTTTTACTTCATTTGAGATTCTAATTCAAGTCTTTTTTCAATTTCTCTCAATTCTTCTTCTCTCTTTAATAATTCTTGCCTCTTCAATAGCAATTCATTTTGAATTCTCATTTCAAATTGTTTTAATTTTTCTTCTTCTAACCTTATTTGTTCTTCTTTAGCCAAATATGAGTTGTTTGTTCCATTTGAATCTTCTTGAACGACAGTGCTACTGGAAGCAGCTATATTCTCATTAACAGAAGCGTCAGCATCTTTATTCAATCTTGGTGATTCTTGTCCATATTGCTTATTTGCTAGTTGGCTCTCTGGCATAACATGTCTTTCAAATTTGTTTGAAGAAGTGTTGATATCTTGAGTACCATTGCTGTTACCACTCAAAGTTTCCGTTCTATATCTTTCATACAAGACTTCATGTGTGTACTCCTTGAAATCATTTAAATGTGAAATAAACAAAACATTTCTTAAAGTCACAAAATCAGATTTGGTGGAGTCTTCAATATCAATGATAACATTCCCATTTTCAAAATGATCATATTTTCTTCCTCTGATCTCTTCATTATCAACATTATAGACCTCACTAGAACCAATAACAGAGAATGGTAAGATTGAGTTCAGATATTCATTATATTCATCCTCCTGATCATCCACAACATCAGGATTATTATTAGCAAGATCATTGAAGTTGAATATTGGTAATTCATAATACTTGATATCATCTCTAATCAATTTTTTGTTTAATTGCAATTCCTCAATAGTCATACTATCAGCTTTACTCAACACAGGAACTATATTACATCTTTCTCCAATCTTCTTGATAAATTCAATATCAAATTCTTTCAAACCATGACCATTTGGTTCAAGTAAGTATAAACAAACATGGATTCTAGAATCTTTAAATCTTGGATTTCTCTTCAATCTGTTTTCTTCTAATAACACATCATCAAATTGGTTTGTGATAAAATTATTTATTAATTGAATGTCTGCTTGAGCATTAATGTTGTTATTTAAATTCAAAGAATCAGTGACATTTAATTGGATTTTAACACCATTATCGTCTTCTAATTCAACTAATTCATGTCTTAAAGATACTGGAATATCTTTTTCTAAATCATCATACACTGGTTGTTTACTTAAAGAAGAAGAACTTTGAACAATATTTCTTCCACATAAAGAGTTTATTAATGTTGATCTTCCTGAACCTGGTTTCCCTATTATAAGAACATTAAATATAATAGATCTTTTTAGTTGTTTTTTTTTTCTAAAATCACTGTTTGATGCTAAAATAGAAGACATTTTTAGGAGTAATGAATTATATTAGATAATAAATGTTGGTTTAATATATGATATTTTTTTGAAAAATATGTAATATTCCCTTTTTTTTTTCTCTTTTTTTTATATAGTTTGTTTAATTAAAGAACAACAAATATACTTTTTTTTTTCAAAGATCAAAATATTATATGTTTTCTTGTTTGTTTATAAAAAAAAAATTTTTTTTTTTGCTATTTTTATTTTTAACACTGTTTACTATGGGATAATCACGTGTAATAAATGTTAAAATTACCTAAATAGGAGAATTAATTAATAAAAAATTCATACAAGTCAAAAAAAACAACACATGAACTGTAAATAAATATTACTATAACAAGTCATAGAGGTTAATAAGATTTAATATATTGATAGTAATATAAACAAAAAAATAATATATTTCATTTATATATATGTAAAGACATTATTTTACATATAGTAAATTAAAAAGTATCATGTGACTATTTTTAACACACTTAAAATTTTATATCACATGATCATTGCTATAATTTTTTATTTTGTTTTTTTTCGTTTTGAGTCATACCACCAGAATCCAAATTCTACTCCAATTATTTTTTTTTTAAAAAAAAAATAATGAATGTTAAAAAAAAAATTTTTTTTTTTCTTTTTCTAAATACTCTGAATTTAATTATATAATAATCGTTCTTCTATATTATAAACAAAAATTATTTTAATAAAATATTTATCAATTAACAAAAACCATACAAAAACTCATTCATTCCAATATACATAAAAAATACATAAATCATAATGTCTGATTTAATTGTTGACAACTCATTACTAGCTTCTAGAGACTCCTCTAACTTATCTGAATTCAAAGACACAACTGTTCTTTTAATTGACAACTATGACTCATTCACTTGGAACATTTATGAATACATTATTCAACAAAACGTTAAGGATTGTAAAGTTGTAAGAAATGATAAAATAACAATTCCAGAAATACAAGAGTTGAACCCAGATATCATTGTCATTTCTCCTGGTCCTGGTCATCCAATCACTGATTCAGGTATTTGTTGCGATGTCATCAATTTTTTCAAAGGGGTAAAACCAATCTTTGGTGTTTGTATGGGTCAAGAATGTATCATTCAATTATTTGGTGGTGAGATCGTTTATGCTGGTGAAATTGTTCATGGTAAAACATCAACTATCAAGCATGATCAATTGGGTTGTTTTAAAGGGATCACACAGGGAATTGCTTGTACAAGATATCATTCTTTAGCTGCTGAAAAATCTTCAATTCCAGAATGTTTTGATATTACTGCTTTGACAGAAGAAAGTCATGTTGTTATGGGTGTTAGACATAAGGAATATATAATTGAAGGTGTGCAATTTCATCCAGAATCTATCTTAACTGAACAAGGTCATTTAATGATCAGAAATATGTTGAGATATAAAGGATTTGGTACTTGGAATGATTTTTATAAAGGCAAAATTGATATGAGAGAGAGTACTCCCTCTTTAGATGCTATAATGGAAAAGAATTCTTCTGCTAAAGAATCTATTTTAGACAAGATTTTCAGTAAAAGAAGAGAAGATTATGAAACTATTCAACAAACTCCTGGTTTATCCTTAGAAGATTTAAAAATAACATACCAATTCAACAAGAAAAACTATGAAAGAATCAATTTATATGAAAGATTAACTAAAAGTGCTGACAAATATAACGTTTTTGCTGAAATCAAAAGAGCATCCCCTTCCAAAGGTGATATCAATGTTTCCAAAAACATTCTTGAACAAGCTAAATCCTATGCTGATTCTAAAACAACAGTAATCAGTTGCTTGACTGAACCTCATTGGTTTAAAGGAGATCTTCATGATTTCAGAAACATTGCTGATTTTTTGAAGTTAAACTATTCCAACTCTGAAAGACCATTACTATTAAGAAAAGATTTTATTTTCAGTGAATATCAAATTTTAGAATCTGTTTTATCTGGTGCTGATACTGTTTTATTGATTGTCAAAATGTTATCTAAACAACAATTAAAACAGCTTTATGAATATTGTATCTCTTTGCAAATTGAACCATTAGTTGAAGTTGCAAACATGGATGAATTGAAGAATCTATTAGAATTGATTCCAAGTGTCAAATGTATTGGTATTAATAACAGAGATTTGCATACTTTTAATGTTAATATGAATATTTCTGTTGAAATTTCAAACTACTTAAACTCAATCTATGCTTCCAAACCAGAAGAGAGACCATTTATCATAGCTTTAAGTGGAATTTTACATACTGAAGATGCTAAAATTTTTAAGTTTGAAGATTCATGTATAAAAGGTTTCCTAGTTGGTGAAGGTTTAATGAGAACAGATGATGTTTCAAAATTTGTCTCTGATCTAAAGAAATAATTAAATCTTTAATATATATATTATTTAGAACAATAATAATAACACTATAAATCTTGAATTTTTTTTTATTTTTTATTTCATGTATATATTATTTATATATTACAATTCTTTTTTATTAGTAATGTATTTATTAGCAACTTTGAACCAAATTCCTTTGAATTGATTATCCTTAGTGACTCTGTTTTCTAATTGTAAGGATTCTAAAGAGATAAACTTTGGCCATTGAACGAATTGCATACCATTTTTTAAGCAATATTTCAAACACAAAATAATAGTAATTAAAGAAACAGAAAATACTGACAAGTTTTTAATATTGTTGAAATGACCATTGAATGGTTTTAAAAGAGTTGTAAAGACTATTAAAACAGAAACATAAAGAACAGA
>LXPE01000003.1:0-31027 GCA_001664025.1 Hanseniaspora valbyensis NRRL Y-1626
GATACAGTTCTTATGGTTTTATTTATTTTTGTTCTAAAGGTGTTTCAAGAACTTGTAACACTAAATTCTCTTCATCGTTAGTTGTTTGTTTATGAAAAGGTGTTCTTGTCAAGTCAAAACTACTGTTTCTTGAAGTGATCATATTTCTAGATATATATTATCACCTCTTTATTGGTTTCTTATATATTTAAGAAATAGAAAACCTTATATCTATTGTTGGAAAATAGTTAGATAGTTTGTATTGGTGTTTTTTTTTTCACCCCCTTTTAGTTTTCTTCTTTTGTGTAAGTAATTTGTTTGAATCCTACCGTTTTTATAAATAAATGAAAAAAAAAAATTAATATTATAGTAGGATTTATTTTTTCTCATAATTTTTTTTTTTTTTTTCGGGTGACAGTGTTTCTGAATTGATGTTCATATATATATATATAACTTGACTGTTTTGTTTATACATTAAAAACGATTTAAACTATGTTTTTATCACTAACTTTTTAAATTTAATAATATATATATTGAAAATAGCATTTTTTTTTTTGAGAAATTATTATTTTTTTTTTAATAAAAAAAAAGAAAGAAATTTATATAGAATATAATATAATGTACTTATTTTTGAAATAGAATAGTAATTAATTTGAATATTTGATTGACCAGCAAACCATTAGATATTAATAAACCTCAGAATAGAAAGATTATTAGTTTTTATTATTAATTAATTAATTTTTTTTGTTTATTTATTTATTGACACCAGAAAGCGTAAGCTCTTTTGTAGAATGGTTTAGCAGCTAATACAGCCTTTTCTTCAGCAATCTCAAGCTTTAATTCTTCAAGATCAATATCTCTTCTACCTGTATCAATATCTACTTCAGCTGGTGGAATACAAATTTTCCAGTTCTTCTTATAAATTCTTCTACCGAAATATGTTACTAGGAAAACTGGGAAGGATAAATAAATTTCAAAGAAGTTGACAGCAATAGCTTTACTAGTCATTTCCTTGTAACCACTTGGCCAAGCAGCGACCCAGAATTCAGCGATTAAAACACACATGATAACAAAGAATCCATAGAAGGAACCAATGACACCTACTGGAGAAACGAATGAAAGTTCATTAGTAGTTCTTCCTTGTGCTGACAAAGCTCTTCTGAATCTGATATGACATAGACAAATACCAGCCCAAGTGAATAAAGATGATAAACCAAAGATGGCATATAACCAGTTGAAAACTTCACCTTCTTTATCAGAAGCAGCAACGAACCCTAGAAGACCAAAGACAGAAGTGATAACAATACCAACTAAAGGTCTACCAGCTCTGTCAACATATTCCAAACGCATCCATTTAGGAGCATAACCTTGTTCAGAGAAAGCTGCTAAAGTTCTGGAGCAAGCATAAACTGAAGAGTTACCAACAGATAAAACAGCAATACAAATGACAACATTGAAAACAGAAGGCAACCCTTTAATACCGTGCGAGACTAAAGCAATGACGAATGGAGAGGCAGCAGCATCTGCAGAAGAGGAACCAATTAATCTTGGATCCTTGTGAGAGACTAATAATCCGACTAAAGTTAAAGAGACCATGTAGAAAATGGTGATTCTCCAAAAGACTTGTTTAGCAGCTTTTGGTAAAGTCTTTCTTGGGTTAGCAGTTTCAGCAGCAGCTAAACCAACCATTTCGGAACCACCAAATGCGAAAGCGGCAGAAGTGAATACAGACATGACACCTTTGAATCTTGCACCAGCAGTATCACCAACGAAAGCACCGTAAGGAGCGTGCCAGTAAGTACCACCAATGTATGGACCTCTAACACCACAAACCAAACAAATACCACAAATGATAAAACCTATGATTAAAAGAACTTTACAAGTAGAAAAGAAAAATTCAGCTTCACCAAAACCTTTGACACCAAACATATTTATAGAAACGATAACAATCCAAAAGAGAGCAACAAACCCATCTCTATATTTTTTTGGTGTATCCCAGTAGTTAACAGTTATAGAAGCAGAAACAATTTCCAAAGGTAAGATGACCAACCATTGCAAAGCATAGTTGAAATTAGCAGCAAAACCAAAGGAATCATCAACGAATCTTGTGGCATATGTGGTGAAACCACCAGAGACAGGGAATTCCACAGCCATTTCACCCAAAGCACAAATCATACAAAGAATGAAAGTGGAAGAGATACCATACCCGATCAAAACACCTGCTGGACCAGCAGTTCTTAAAGAGGAACCAGAACCAACGAAAAGACCAGTACCAATGGCACCACCAATAGCGATCATTTGGATATGTCTAGATTTCAAGTGTCTTTTCAAAGGAGCATTAGCAGTAGCAATAGCGACTCTTTCAGCCTCAGTCAAATTAGGATCTAGTTCTGCAGCTTTAACTTCTTTGAAGGAATCTTTAAAATTTTGCCATTTGCTAACTGGAGCACCAGAATTACTCTCTGGAGTGCTTATACTGTGATTAGTTGTGACAGAATAGATATTTTTTTCTTGTTTTTCAATATCAATATCAGACATTTTTTTTTTGTAATATATGTATTTAATAATTATAAAAAAAAAACTTGTGTATTATTTTAGTTTTTTTTTTTTTTGGTTTTTAGAGTAGTAGAATTTAATTTATTATAATATTAATATGATTATTTAATCATGTATTAATTAATTTATTTTTTTTTATTTTTAATTTTCAACAAAGGCATCTTACTTTTATATAAATTATCGTATCCTTTAAAACATAATTAATCCATTTTGAAAAAAAAATAAAATAAAAAGATTGTTTATATGTTTCCATCTATCAAAACTTAAATTAAGATTAGATCATGAATTTGATTAAGATTAAATAATTTAAATTTAAAATTAAAAATTAAATATAAATCATGTCAGTTAATTCATATCCTAAAACAAGAGAAAATCCCGTTTATACTACTCCATCTAAATTTTTTCTTTTTTTAAATTGCTGTTGTCCTTAGTCGATGTTTTCTATATTCAGAAAGGATACCTAGAAAGAAAAAAAATAAAAAAATATTAATTTAATTTAATTTAATTTCAAGCTTATCTCGGGAAATTTATATCAATAGCCTGTTTTTATTTTCTCTTTCGGAGTAGAAACCCCATTAAGTGGGTAGTAATTTCCACAGTTGTTTTTTTTTTTTAGAACCAAGAACAAAATAATATGGGTTCATCCTTTTTTGGTAGAGATAAATAGCCTTTCAGAGGTGTTTTTTTTTTTGTTTTGTTTTTTGTTTCTTGTTCTTAATTTCAGTTTTTGGTGAAGAAGCGCCTTAAAGGATATGAACCAATGGGGTTGGCTGCCCGATAAATCGAAACTAGGAAATTCGTTCACATACTAAGAAATATTTAAAAAAAATTTAAAAAAATTCATAAAAATGTAAAACCGTTTACTAAAAATACGTAAATATTCATATATATATATATATATATATATATATATATTCATAGTAATCTAATCAGCAATGATTACTTATTTATGGCTAAAAGGAAGATTAAACTTTTAAATATTCCTTGATTGAAAAGAAGATATCATTGTCGCTTATATTGTATTCAACACTCTCTTTAGATTCAATATGAATGATTAAGTTTTTTTGGTCTTTTTTCGTGTTATATAGATTCTATGTAATTTTTCTTAATCTAGTATTATCTATTATAAATTTTAGCTTGCTTGCTGTCTTTTTTTTTTTTTAAATTTTACTGGCAAATTCCGAATATCTCCTATTTGGTAAAATGTTTTAATCAAAAAAAATATTTATATATAATCTTTTTTTTTCTTCTTCTTCTTCTTCTTGCTCTATAAGTCTTTTTCATTTCTAAAACCGCTTAAACTTAAATTTTCTAGAAAGGGTAAGAAATCTTCTTTTTTAACTTCAATAATGGTTGAGTCAAAGGATTCTATTCTTACTGTTGCATTTGTGTCTCTGGCTACTGCTCTGAAAGCATTACCAAATTTGTTTGGAATTGGATCTCTCTTTGAATTCACAATAATCATTCCTAATGGGTATTTTGGTGACATTCCTGCACATAAATAAGTATTAGTCTTGGAATCAAAAGCTGCTATCACCATTGGCAGTAAAGTTTTATCATCTGATGACTCACAACAACACTCTAATAGCCAATCACCTAATCTTAAAAGAGTTAGAGGATGTTTATAAAGTTGTAAATCATTACCTTCTTTCAAAACACAAAGTCTAAAATGCTTCATATGTCTTATACTTCTGCTTTCAATGTATTGAGTACCTCTAGAAACAATTTGTTTTTGTAATAAATGTGAAAATACTAAACCTTTTTTCAAAAGAACTTGGTTTCCATCCTCATTCAAACAATCCCAGCATTGCCAGAAATTCTCAACCCATTTTTTAGATCTCTCCACAAGCATTTCATCCACAGGCAATTCTTCATACCCATCATCAAGCTCATCTTCGTTTTTGTCAGTATTATTATTATTATTATTATTAGTCTTTTGTAATGAATTTTCTGAGATACCTGTCTTTATGTTGATCTCCAACAAAGCCATTATAGCTTCCACAAAATCATTAGCTGAACAACTGTTTCTGAAACCATTATTTTTGACAAACCCTTTTTTAATCAAGTTTTGTAAACCATAGAAAGAAAGATTATCCTCCATGATCTGTGCTAGCTTTTGTTTTATTGTGGAACTTAGATATAACCAGTTTTTTTGAGATTCTATAAGGGAAATACCCATTCTTGCAAACATTGAGTTTAGTTTTTTTCTTCCTGATTCATGCCATAGTTGCATCTTTGCATTACAATAATTTGATAGCAAGAAAGAATCCAATAAAGATGTTTGTCTTAAAAGAAATAGATGATAATCTGTTTCAAAATTGATTTGGAATAAATCTGCATTCTTTTGGCTTGTTCTTTTATTATTGTTATTATTATTACTACTGTTTGTAAAATTTGTCATTAATTTTGTCTCTTTGATTAATTCATTTTTCAAACTGTATGCTATTTGAGGAACAGTTCTTTCTAATGAGACAACTCCAGTTATGTATAACCAAGTTGTTTGTAAATTTGCATACCCAAGTTTTTTCACAAGAAAATAAATTGTTCTTGATAAACAGGATCTTATAAATGTCCCCTGTTGGTAGTAATCATTCAGTTTTCTTTGCAAGTTTGAAAATTCTGTTCTTTTCTTTTTGATTTGTCTTCTTTCTATAGCCTTTTCTGTAATTTTTCTTTTCAATGGATTCACTTCACCTTCCTCTTCCTCATCAATATCATCAAAATCGTCTTGTTCATTCATATTATCATAAAGATCTGCATCTTCATCATCATTATCTGAATCCAATTCTGGATCATCCTCCATTTCCAAAAAATTGTAGTAAATTTTTTTAATATCTTCTAAATCTGTAAATGCATCTTCATAGTCATCAATACAGTAAATATTATCATTTCCAAATAAATTATGTAAATCCCATGGCCTATGAGAATCAAAAATATAAATAGTTCTACTAGTTACACAACTAACATCTCTTTCAACATCTTCTTCTTCTTCTTCCTCATCATCATCATCGTTACCTTCTGGTAAATAATCAATCAAATTCAACATTCCTCCACATCCAATAAAAATTACAATCTTTGAACTTTCATCTAATCTTAAAAAGACTTCTTTCAAATTAGAAAACCCGGTGACAGGAATAATTTGTAATTGTACTAAATCTTTTTTTAAAATCAAAGACAACATTTTTGCTGCATTTATAGAATCTAAATCTAAACATGAAACAAAGATTACTACACCACATGATTGGGAGTGGGCTAGAAGAAGCAGCTTATTGTATATTGAGGGAAGCTCACTACTTCTGACATGCATTTTTTTTATAGTTAATATAAATATATAAACAATTAAACGATTCAAGATCTGGTTGTTTTAGGGTTTATATAATTGATAAAGATACTTAGATGTATTGCGAAAAGAAAAAATGTAATGAAAAAAACAAACGCGTAAAATTTTAAAGTGAAAAAAACAATTAAAAAAAAAAAAAATGTATATTTGAAAAAAAAAAATAGAAATTTTAACTCGTGACAAGATTCATTTTTCTGAAAAAATAATTACCCAAATATGTTTTCTAGCTGTTACCCGAATATGTTTATTTTTTAAATCTTTTTTTTTGTTTTTTTTTATTTTTTTTGTTTTGTTTTAAATGTTTGTTTACTTGTTTCCTAAAAGGGACAAATGTCTTTCGGATTTTTTATATTAAAATTTTTTTAAAAGAGACATATATGTGAGGTGGTTTTTAAGAGGAGAAACAAAATTTGTCAATAGCTCTGCAATACTTTCTAAGCTTTAAGTAAAACATAAAAATAAATAAACAAAAATAACCACAAGATTTTAATATTTTTTTCTTCTGATTTCTTGTTTTTCATTTAATTTTATTTCTATTTTTTTTCAATTCCCGAAAGAGAAATTTTGTGAAATCGCTCAACAAAACTCCCAGAAAAAAAAATAACAAAAAATAAAAAAAAATAAACAACTTTAATGCATTAAATTTCTTTATATAAACTAAATTACATTAAATATCAAGATTAATATAGGATAATTAATATAATTAATAAGCAAGATTAAAGTCTTGAATTTGTTTTGTTTTAAAAGTTTAAAGCTTCTTCTTCTTCTTCTTTTTTTTTTTTTTAAGATTTAAAGTAAAATAAATAAATAAAGAGTATAAATAAATATATATATTGTAATTTTTAAATGTATAGTAGCATTATATAGATAAAAAGCAGTAATTTATTAATTCATAACTATTTCATTTCTTTTTTTTTTAATATTAATTCTTAAAAGTTTTAGTTTGGGGGGGGGGAAAAAATGAAATAAACTGTTGAAATTTTTATTTTATTAAATAATATTTTAAATTTTGTTTTAACTAAAAAAAAAAATAATATCTTTTAATTTGTTTAAAAAAAAGGATATATAATTTTTAATCAAAAAAAAATTAAAAAAACTTAATAAAAGAAAAAACTTTTTGGGTTATCATAGAGTTTATTCTTGATTAAAACATTTAAAAATGTTTGAACATCAAATATACTAATTTTGTTAAGTACAATTTATTTTTCCTTTAGTTTTTTTTTTAATTATTATTTTTTGTTTTGTTTGTATTGTTGTTTTAAATTATAAAAAAGAAAGTTGTTTCAAAATAGAGAAAGCAATTTCAAACTTATAATAATAAAGCAGCAGCACCGGCAATCAAAGCACCAGCAGCTGGTAAAGCCTTGGCAGCAGCGTTAGTGTATTCAGAAGTGACAGTAGCGTTGGCAGAGGAAGAAGTTGGAGCGGCAGAAGTAGCGGCTTCAGTAGAAGAAGCAGCAGTGGTGACGTTGACGACAGCAGAAGTGGTAGCTTCAGTGGCGGTCAATGGACAGTAGGTGGTGTATTCAGTGACGGTACCTTCAACAGTAACGGTAGCAATAGAAACTAAAGCAGCAGAAGTAGTTAAAGAACAAGCGTTTTCAGAACAAGAAGTAATGGTAACTAAAGTGGTGGAGTTTTCAGAAACGGTGGAAGTGGCGTTGTAAGCAGCAGAGGCTAAAGCGATGGCACCGGAAACAGCAGCGATTTGTTTGAACATTTTTAAAGGATTAAGCGAGTGTAAAATTTTTTAATAGGAAATAACCTGGTTTTTAATATAATATTTTCTTTATTATTAAAAATAGTAATAACTTTTTAATACTATTTAAATTGTGAGAAGAAAATGGAAAAAAAAATTTTAAAGAAAATATTATTTACTGTCTTCCTTTATATATGTATTTTTTCAACAAAATGAGAGAGACAGAGAAAAAAAAAATAAAAAATAGTAAACATTGAAAACAGGTAGGAGGGGACGAAAAAGAAGAAGGAAAAAAAAAAAAGGTTTTCTAGATAGATTGATGAGGAAATTCTCCTAATCTCATAATTCAAAAAAAATAAATAAACATTCGGTCATAAAAAAATATATTCTAACAATATTTTTTTTTTTGTTTTTTTTTGTTTATATGATATTTTTCTTTTCCTCCTCCCCCCCCTTCTTGTGGGTTTTTTTCAACTATTTTTAGAAACACCAAGGCAAAAGGAGACAGAAATTTTAAAAGGAAAAAAAAAAAAAACAATGGAGAGAAAATATTCTTAGAAATAACCTCACAACTCTTTACACAAAAAAATATATACATATCTCCGATATAATAGTTAGTTTTGCTTCTGTGTGTGTGTTTTTTTTTTGTTTTTTAGATATTTTTGTCCAATAGGTTCATTAGATTTTCTTCTTACTATAAGCGTTTTTCCTTGTTTTTTTTTTTTTTTGAAAACCAAAATTGAAACACAAAAGTACTAGACCTTTCTTTTTTTTTTTTTTCTCCTCCTATTTTTTTTTTTTAATACGTGGGAATAAAAATAAATAAAAAAAATAAACCTTACAGAAATAATTATTTTTACTTAAATAGGAAACATTAATTAATATTTTTAAATTGTATATACATTATATATTTTTTTTTAACATGTCTCAAGTAAATACATCTTTAATTAATAACGCCAAGAATAGAAGTTTTAGATTATTGTATGAGACAAAATAAATTAAAATAAAAATAAACAAAAAGAGAAAAGTTGTTACTGTTAATTATTGCTTGAAGAGTTGTAAATGGAGATTTACAGAGAACGTTGTTGTATATTTATTATTTATTAATTTTGTTTTCGCTGTAACAAAACCCCCCCCAAGAAACAGAGAGAGTTATTATTCGGTCTTTGGCAAATATTATAAACAAACAAAAAAAATATTATATCGCTGAAGGTTCATTTAAGAGTTTAGCTATTAGAAGAAAAAAAAAAAGGGGGGGAGGTGTATTTTTTTTTTTTTTTTTAACGAAAATAATAAATTTTATTAAAGATAAGTAAAAATTTAAATGTTTGTAAGAAGCCAAGCAATTTAATACTTTTAATATGTTTCATAATTCTTATATTATCATTTGTTTATTACTTATTTTATTAACTTGACTTTAAAGGAAATATATTAAATTAAAAGGGGTTAAAAGTATTCTTTTATCGTAATTTTAAAATTCTAACAAATATATATATATATTTGTATATATATAGACGTATTTTTTTGCTCTATAATTAGTTAAATTTGTTTGTGTTTTTTTTTTTTGTTAGAGAAGAAATATATAATGTTTACATTTTTTATTTTTGTTTTTATTTAAAAAATTTAAATTACATCAAAACAAAAAAAATCTTACATTATTTAACCTTAAAATTAAGTAATAATATATGTAAACAAATTATTAATATATATTTGTATTTATTTCTTATACATTCTAATAAAACAACTTCTTAAACTTTATATTGACAAGTATTCTTTCAAAAGATGAATTTATTTACAATACTATTTTATTCTTGTCTTTGTTTTAAAATCCGTGTAAAGAATTGTTTAATTCAATTTTTTTTCCTAAATTTAAAATCCGTCAAACCATCATCTGGAAAAAATAAAAATAAAAAATTGTGCCAAATGTATTTTTTTCTTTTTTTCTACACGTCATTCAACAAAAAAAAACGTTTCTTGCTAATAAGAAAGGAATCAAATTAAATACCAAAAAACAATTCACACATCTTTGTTCTATATTAACAATTGATAGTAATCAATAATATATTGCATAAATAAATAATTTATTTATAAAAAACTCTTCATCAAAATATTCTTTTTAAATTGTTAATACATCTTTCAGTCAAACTAATCATAAACTACAAATATACATACAAATATAATGGTACAACTTTCAAAGCTATTAATAATTTTCTCATTATTCTGTTCACAATTTATTACTGCATTTTTTTTCAATCATCAACAACAGCAACAGCAACAACAACAACATGAAGATATAGATTATCAAAAGACTTTTCTAGATAACACTCATTGCCAAGATTATCTATGTCCTACAACTTTAAAATGTGTCAAAACTCATATAGACTGCCCTTGTCCTTATCCAAACACCCAAATGAAATGTTTAATTAAAGAAAAAGGTCAAATAATCGATACCATCTGCATAGCCAAACCATTTATCGTTGATAATCCAAGTTTACAAGCCAAATATGATGATCAAAAAGAAGGATACAAGCTAAAGATTAAAGGTGTAAGAGATTGTGGTTGGGCTGAAGATGCATACTACGGTAGAGTATAAAAAAAATAATAAAAAAATAACTATCTATATATATATATATGTAGATTTTAAATAATGAATAGTATATTTTTCTTTCTTTTTTTTTATTCTCTGTTTCTATCAGTGCTCCATCTTTTTAACAGGACTTGCTCAATTTTACATTTTTCTACAAGATTCATAAACATTTTTTCACATTCCTTGTTAGTCTCTAATAAAGACCATTCTTTTTTAACAATTATCCACTCTTCATCTTTCATTGTAGATTCTATATCAACCAAAATCATTTTTTTCATTGATGTGTTTAAAACTCTCAATCTTGATAAAATATCTTCAGTCTTCATCTCTTGATTCATATCAATTTTTCTTATTAATACACCATATTCTGCATGTTGAAATACTGGTCCTTTTTTATCATAAACTATGAAATCTACACCAAATTTTAATCCATCCTTCACAATATATTTTTTGTTTCTAAGAAAAGAATAAATAGCATACTGGTATATTGTTTCTCGAAGTTGGGCAATATGAATCAATTTATTCATTTTAATCTCAGGTTGTAATATTAAATTATATTTACTATTCCATAAACTTTGTGTAGCTTTGGAGACATTAAGTTTTAAATATAAATATTCTTCAATAGTCAAAATAAAATCTTCTTGATCTGTCAAAATTTCATATTCCTCATCAATGTCATCATCACTAAATTCTTCTTTATTTAGTTCAATTTTTGGGATTGGTTTCTTCTTATGAATGGCTATTCCTTTTTGTTTAGCTATTTGCTCTTTTAAATTTCTCAACTCTAAATATTCATTAATCAATTTCTCATAAGGATTTAATATATTATTTTGTTTCATTTCTTCAACTTTTTTCTCATATATCTCTCTTTTCTCTTTAAATATCATTCTCTGTTGTCTTCTTATTCTTGTCATATCTTCTAAAGCTACATTATTCCCTTTTGTTTTAGTGTCTGACTTAGCTAACTGTCTTTGATACCAAGTTGGTTGTGATCTACTTAATGTACCTTTCCCAAAAAAACCATTGAACCATAGATAATCTCTCTGAGAAGAATCTTCTCCAATTACAGATATTAAATACTCATTGTCTATAACATTTTCAAAATGTAAATTTATAATTTTATCTTTCTTGTTAAGATTCTTGTTAAATAAATTTCGTAGTTTATATGATATCATTTGCTTTATAGATTTTATAAAAATGTTTAGAAAATTAAAGAGTGAGACATTTGTTACATCATTCACTGATTTGACAAGTTCAAAGTTGTTTCCTCTCTTCTCATCGATAAACTCTATAGGCAGTGGGTTTTTATATAGCTCTTTTAATTTATTGTTTTTTCTTTTCTTTCCAGACATATTTAAATAAAGAAATTATATTATATGTATAAGAGGTGTATGTCAGATTGGCAAGGTCGGTTGTAGACAATAATTTTTATCAATTTGATTACATAAAATATAGATATTTTTTTTTTTTAAAAAAAGAGTTATAAAATGGATTTGAAATATTTCATATATATATATATATTTTTTCCTTCTAAAAACAAAAAACTCACGTGACTATATACTATTAAAACCCAAAAAAAAAAAATTATTACAGATTTAAACAAACATACAGTAAAGAATTAAAAACTTAATCAGCTTGTATTACGATATATATATATATATACATATTTTAAGATGACTATTTAGCAATGAATTATTAATTTTAACTTATTATTTAATAAAAATATTCAATATTTGAGTTAACTTTAATAATTGTAATCTAGAAATAGAAAAATAAGGAAATCCTTTTATCTTTATAATAGTTGGATATTATAAAAAAACATTTGTTTCTGTTTCTCTTTATTTAAATTAATAATAAATTTGTTAATTTTATTATCAAAATTTAGCTTTATTTTATTGAATTATAATATCAGATACCGTTGTAGTCTATAAATTATTGTTATATTATCATATGTTACAATCTATCGAGAATAATCTATCATCACTTTAAATTCATAAAAAAAAAAAAAAGAAAAGAAAACAAACTAAATATTTTACTAATAAAATTATTACTTTTTTGTTAATGAAAGGTGAAACATTTTCCTTTATTATTTTATTTCTTTGATTAAATTATTAAAATCTAGTAATACCTATTACTAACTCTTATTAATTAAATATATGTTTGATATTGACTGATCAAATTACTGATTATAATGAAGTTTGGTTTTTCATATTAAATATTGTATCTTTCAAAATTTAAAAAAAAAGATGAATCTGTAATTAATTGTACAAGAAAGAAATTTTTTTTTTTTCCTCTTCACTTTTTCATCAACTGAGTATTTATACTTCAGCGGTTAATACCAATAAGAAATAAAATTTTTGCTATGTCCAAAAATGGAAATTTCAAAAAAAAAAAAGAAATGCCAAAAACAAAAAAAAAAAATTAAACAAAAGATGTACAAACACAAACAAAAAAACAAAATAAAAAAACAAAAAAATACACATGCGAATGTATATTTAATCTATTGATAAGAAATAAAAGTATAATCACCTAAATTAACAAAGTTCAATGTCTTTTGATTATAACGTTGATAAAGAACACACATTGCATCTACCTTCTGCAGCCTCAAAACTCAAATCATACTACACATCAAAACAAAAAGAACTTGATATAATAATTGATAATAAAGAGATAAATAACATTTTTGCAAACAATACAACATCTTATACACCAAAAACAGATAATAACAATGATGTTTATCAGAGAACAGATTTTAAACAATTACTAAATCAAATAACTTCCAAATTGGATTCAATTGATTTAGAACATTTACAATCCAATATTGATTTAATAAATCCATCAAGTGAGTATTTTTGTTCTAAACCTACTGAATTTTCAATATTTTACACAAACAAAGAACTGAAAAATGAACTTTGGGAGACGTTGTATTTAATATATGAAATTTTAATCAAAAATACATTTTTTGAGAAATTTAAAACATGTAATGATTATGAATCTTTAAGTACTTTAATCAAAAACTTTGAAAAACCTTTTAAAAACCATGATATACCATTCATCTATAAACCAAAATTTGAAATATTATTAGAAACATTGAAAAAATATAATTTTGAAAAAAATATTGAATTTAGAAACTCTTTTAAATTTTCTCTTGAATATTGCTTCCAAAACAAACTCCACTCAAGTTTTATTGAACTTTATAATTGGTCTAAAGAATTGTTAGATTATGAAAATATTTTGTTTGATTTATTTTGCAATAATATCATGAAAATTTTTAATAATAATTTTGAAAATGATAATTTGTTTAAAACTGTTCAAATTTATGATAAAAATATTGAAACTTTGATTTTTGAACATTTACTATTTGATTTAAAATATTATGAAAATTTTATGTTAGATGATGAGAACAAGAAACCATTTTATGACAAGATTAAAAGATTCATTACTTTACAAAAATTGAAGCAAAGATGTCAGAAGAGTTACGAAATTTGTATAGAAGATGTTCATGATCAAGAACAAGTTCTTATTGAATTGAAACATTTTTTTGAACAGAAAAATGAATATGTTGATTTATTCACCAATAATTTACAAGAAGCTGTTAATAAAAGAATTAATCAAGGAGATATACTGAAGAATAACTATTTCAACAAGAAAGATTCTTTATTTAAAATTTCTACAGAAGAGTTAATCTTTATGTACACTAAATTACTTAAAGCTATGAAAATCTTAGGTCCTATATCCAATTCAATGAAGCATTTGATATTTCCAATAGTAATTGAAAAAATCAAACAACAAAATGATGCTTCAAGTGTTTTGTGTTTAGCAATTTTTGATAGTAAAACTGCTATTTACTTAAATGATATTACTATTTTAGGTAAAAAATATCAATTTGATATGAATATTGTTTCTGGAATTAAAAAAGAGTTTGAAAACAATCACATAAGCACTGTTGATTATGATATGAATCAACAAATAACAAAATCTTCATTTGATACTTGGTTTGATAAAATTTTTTTAAATTGGAAGCCGGAACCAATTAAAGATAAATTTAAATCAACAACCAACAATATTAGCAATTATAATGATTTTTTAAATGTAGTAGCTAAAGTCAGTACTCATGATAAATTTAAAGATGAAGAAAAATCAACACTTCATTACCTTGTAATGACCCTTTTCCCACAAAACAAAGAAGTTTTATTAAACGAGTTTGTAAAGATATCAAAACATTTGTTTTTAAATCCCCTTTTCACTTCTGATGACTTTACGAGATGGCAAGATGCGATGAAAAGTATTTTATCTATAGTTTCCAATGAAGATTTATCAGCCACTGACAATGATTCTCCAGTCACTTCATTATTGCAAAATTTACAAATTATGGTTAATGATTACCATGCACTTTATATCCACAATGAGAATACTTTTCTTGGACTTTCTTCAAATTACTGGAACATTGAAGAAGAAATTGATTATTCTATGGTAGCTAATATATTTAAAAATTCCAATTTTGCCATAATATGTGGTGAGATTGAATTATTGTATAAAAAATATGCATCTGATAATATTGGCCAGAAAGTTAATATTTTGTATGATAAATCATGTATTGAAGTGAACTTAACTTTTGCTGATGGAAGAGTTGTACATGAAAAAGTGCCATTTTTAAGTGGGATATTGATTTATTATCTTGCTGACAATGATGTTAAAGAGACATTTGACATTAGTTTATTGAAAAACATTGTTCCATTTAATTCTTTAGATGGTAAAATTTTAGAAAAGGCATTAGATCTCTGGGTTCAAAAATTGGTTTTATCTAAAAATGATAACACAAGTGATTATAAAATAATTGAAAATGTAAATGCTCATTTGGCAACACTGGAGTTACAAAAATCTTTCCAAATTAATAAAAAAATTGAACAAAAGGAAATTATTAAGACTGATCATAATATAGTTGAAAAAGATATTAATTATTTGTTGAAAAAATATAATTTTGAAATTGAAATTCACAATTATTTAGAACCATTCATTAAAGGTTTAATTATGAATCAAAAAAAAGCATTATCATTTAATAATATTCAATCTTGGTTAAATTTGTCAGTTCAATCCAATAATCGGAATAGTCTTACCTCTTCGCAACTTGAAACTTACTTGAATCTATTAGTAGAGGCAAATGTTTTAGTTATAACTAGTAATAATTGCTATAGATTGGCACCCAAAAAGTAAACGGTTACATGTTAACACGTTTTTGAGAAATAAAAAATTTAAAAAAAAAATAAAAAAAAATAGGTGCGCTTTACAAAAAAAAATAAAAAAAAATAAAAATTTCAAAAAAAATTAAGGTGCAGTTTTTTATAATATTTCATTAATTTTTTATATATATTTTTAATATATGTTATGTTAAGTTACCATTTAAATAGGATTGAATATTTTCAAGAGTTTAACAAAAATTCAAAAAAGAAAAAAAAAAAAGATGATCAATTTTCATGGAATTATAGCATTTCATTATTAGATTTTACTCCGTTGTTTGACATATCGGAATAGAAATCTTAGTCATCTGCTTATCATTCATTGATGTGAAAAGTCAGCCACATGAAAAATCCGGTTTTTGTTTTTTCTTTCTCTCTTTCTTTGTTTTTTTTTTGCGATGGAAAATTTGGTATATAAAAAAGATGTTATCAGTTGGAAGGATTAAGTTTTTTTATTTTTAAAAAGTTGTTTTCATTTCTTTCTTTATTTTATTTAATATATATACTAATTTAATAGTTACAATTAAAGACAAAAAAAAATAATAACAGTTTAAACCAAAACATACATTAATAATATACATATATTTATTTTTCGGCAAATGGTTGTACATAGAAATCCTGATTTATCAACATTCGAATTAACAGAAAACACTGTCGCTGTCTTTTTAACAGATAACAAAATTCCATTATTGCATGAAGAATACGGTGATTTTGGTGATCAAGGCATCGCTTTGTTACAAAGTGCTGACACTAACAACTATATCAAAGATTACATAGTATTTGACTGTGTTAATGAAAAAATTCCAACCATTGAATGGTTGAAAACTAACTATAAAGGAGAACAAGGATTTTTGAAAGGTATTTACATTACTGGTTCAGCTTTTGACTCTTTCTCAAACGACCACAAATGGATTATAGAATTGAGAGAGTTATTGGCTCAGGTTGTTTCTAGTATAGAATCTGTTGACTTACCACCAACTGTAGGTGTCTGTTTTGGTCACCAAATTGTTTCATGTGCTGCTGGTTTAAAAGTAGATAGAAACACTAAAGGATGTGAAATTGGTATGACTAATCTTAAGTTAACTGAGGAAGGTAAAAAAATCTTTCCAACCGGAGATGGTCTTTGGATTTCTGAGATCCATAATGATATTGTTTATGCTGATGAATTATCTTGTGGATGGCAAAATCTTGCCTCTACAGAATTGTGCCAAAACCAATCCTTTTATAAACCAGGAAAATTATTAACTTTCCAAGGCCACCCTGAATTCCATAAAGGTGTTGCCAAAAAAGTATACTTGGATTTCATGCAAAGTGGAAATGTCAGTGAAGAAACTTATAACAGAGCTGCTGAAAGTTGTGAATTGAATCCAAATGATGGAGCTTTCATGGCTGGTGCAATTATGAAATTGTTCAAAAATGAGATCTAAAAAAGACAATAAAAATATAAATAAATAATTTGATTACATGCATATTCACTAATTAGGAATTTTTGTGATAACGATAAGATTTCCCCTAAAAAAAAAAAAACATTAAACTATAACATTACATAAATACACTTTGAACTTTAAAATCTATAACTTATTACAAAAAAAAAATATACAAAAACAAAATAATAATTACAAATGTTCTCAAAGCTTGATAGAACTATTGCTTTATAATATATTTATTTTTGTTTAGCTTTAGCTTCGCAACACTTACTTATATAACGATTTAACATTTAATTAAACAAACTAATCATTTAATAAATTAAAAAAATTTTTTTTTTTTAATTTATTAAATGATTATTTGGTTAGTTATTTTGGTAACACATTTACTTTTCAATTTTGTTTCTAGGAAAAACATTGTAGAAATAGATTTAATCAATTTTGTTTCTCCAAAAAAAAATACCTAAGAGAAAATACTATGATCACTTGATATTAGATTCCTTGGATACGTTTTATTTACTGACATTTTATATTGAAGAACAAAAAATTACTGCAGTAGTAGATACAGGATCAGGTACTTTAAACATAAATATTAGTGAAGACGATTTTAATGAGGAAGAACAACAACAACAAGAAGAAGTTAAATTTATATCTGTTTCTGATTATGGATCTTGTTACAATCCTGATTTATCTGAAAAGTTAGAATTCATTGCAGACAAAGATGCAGAAGGGAAATTACATATGAAACCTTATGAAGTGTCTTATGGGGATGGAGTAAAAATATCTGGGGTTTGGGTTAAAGATCAAATATATTACGATAGATCTCAAATACATGATTTAAACAAAACTTCATTATTTTATTTTGGTAGTATTATAGAGTCTAACCAACCTTCTGGATATGCTGTTTTGGGGCTAGGTATTGTACATGTTAATAAAGATACTGCATCGTTACCTTTATATTTTTACAAAAACGATGTAATCAAGTATCCTATATGTTTCATTTCATCAAATAAACGAAAACAGACTGGAAAATTAATATTTGGTGGAATGAGTCATAACCATTAAAAACCTCATTCCTTTAAAGCTATTCAAATCATAAACAATTTAGATTTAAGTAAAACAAATAAGTTTGTCAATATTGATGTGCCTGTGATAAAATTCTCAATTATTAATACTTTGTCTAAAATTGACAGAAAGATTGCTTTCCCCTCTGATAAAAAAAAGAAACAAAATGAACAATTTCTTATACTGACAATGGATACTGGATCATCTTTTTCTTATTTACCAGATAGCATGTTTAAAGATATGATTGATAATTTTGATCAAAAAGATATAATTTTTTTTAAAGATTCATATCTGATTATAAAAAGAAGAAAAACTTGCCAATTTTAATCTTGGATTAAAAATTGGGTATAATATTAGATTTGAGTTTCCGTTTTTTGACATTTGTTTGAATACACCTAGTAGAATTTTAGGTGATAAATTTTCTGAATATGATCAAGGATATACACTCTTACCATTTTTATCAAAAAAAACTATTAAAAATAAAGATCAAATAATGAATTTAGATAGAACAGGTATATTGGGGTTAAACATTTTGAAAAATATCTTTTTTGGTATTGATATGCAGGAAATGGTAGTAATTTTAGCAGAACCAAAATATGATAATGATGAAGGTGATATTGAAGAAATTACAAGTAAAGAGCAGTTGTATTCCAAAATTCATATAACTGATTTTAAAAAAAGAATTCAAAATGGAAAAAACAAACTGAATAATAACAATAATTTAAAGCTAACAAACGGATTAAATACAAATGCAAATAAAGATGAAAAAGATTCAATTTTGTTAACAGAAAAAATTTATTCTAATGCTGTTGCAACTTGTTTTACTTTTTTTAGTAGCTTTTATTTTAACAACCGTTTTAGTTTAAAAAAAAAACGAAACAAAGAACAAAAGAATCAACTTGTTACAAATATTTACAATTTTATATAATCTTATTAAGATTCTAAATAAAAATAAAAAAAAAAGCAAAAAAAAAAGAAAAATAAATTGTCCATATTTTTAAAAAAAAAAAAATTATTTTTCTTTCATGCAGCATTTTGACTTTTCAACAAAACTTTATTGTGTTTAGTAAAGAAGAAAAAAAATGTATATATTACTATTGTTTAAAATTTTATAAATTAAATATATTTCCTAATTAGGAAATGATAATACATTTTTTTATTTCAAAAAAAAATAAAAAAATTGAAAAAAACCCTATTTTTTGTTCTGATGCAGCTACTGATGCATGCATAAAAAATTTTTTTTTTTTTTTTATACATTTTTTTTTTCACAAAATAACAAGAATTTATTTCTTTTTAAGGTAAAAAATTGTTTCGTGTATTACATAATTTAAGTGTGTGTGTGTATTTATATTTAAACGATTGCAATAATTCCTTTTTTTTTTTTTTTTAATGCAATAAAGAAACAAAATAAACAATTATTTAAAATTAAAAACAAAAGAATTTAATTTTTACTTTAAAAACTATAATTAAATGTATAAAGAAACAAAAAACAAAAAAAACATTCCATCATGTGGAGAGGTCAAGTTTTTTTTTTTTCTTTTCTTAATATTTTTTTTTTTACTCTTTGCTTTTTCAAATTTTTTAATAAGAATATTTTAATCTTATATAAATAAACAATAATTATATATTTTTTTAAGAAAAAAAATTAAACTCAAAATTAAAAAAGTTTAAATATAAAAAAAACATATAACATCCATACTATCTAGTCAACCATTAGCTAAGTAATCACAAATATATATATATTTCAATATATACATAAATTCAATTCAGTTTCTATAACAAAAGAAACATAATTCTACTTTATTAAAAGTTTATTTTCAAATATATTACATTTAAATATATTTTGTTTTAAAACCCTCAACAATCCCAACTTCTTCCCATTTAACTTACATACATTTGTTGTTGTTGTTGAAGTGTTAAATATATCTATACATATAAATCTACTTTAAAGGGTTACTTTGTTTGTTTAATATTTTAAAAAAAACAACAACTTTTTAAATTCAAAATATATACATATATTCGAGGGGGAAAAAAAAATACAAACTCACATACTTTATTTTATACTTATTTGCAGGAAAAAAAAAAAATCAAAAGTTTTTGTTTTTAAAACTTTATATTTCCTGAAAGAGTAATTCAACACGATATTATACCCGCAAATATGTTATATAATTTAATATTCTCATTGTTGCTTTCCACAGTTACAATAACTTCTTTGTCAGAAGCTAATTCATTGGCTCTTCCCTTCACAAAGAAAGAGTTCCCAAATAGTGCTGAAAAAAGAGACGTTCCAGATAGTCTTATAAACGAAGGTTCCTTCTACTACGTCACATTACAAGTGGGCTCAGATTTACAAGAAAATGAATTATTAATCGATACTGGTTCTTCAGACACTTTTGTCCTCACATCTTCTTTTGATTCTTCAAGTTCTACTACTTTCTATAACAACGGTACTGAGTTCTTAGTCCAATATGGTAGTGGTACTGTAACTGGTACTTGGGGTCAAGATAGCGTGTCTTTAGATGATACAACCATAGGAAGACTTTCTTTTGGGGTTGCAAGTTCATCTAGTTCGGGAAAGGGGCTTCTAGGTCTAGGTTTATCAGGATTAGAAACAACTTATTCTGGAGCTTTAGGAATTGATTACCAATACTCCAATTTCCCTATTCTTTTAAGAGAAAATGGTCTTATAAGTGCCACTATATTTCAAATATATTTGAATGAAAAATCTTCTTCTTCAGGTACCATTCTATTTGGTGCTGTTGATACTGGTAAAGCTTCTAACTCTGTTTTTTATGAACTACCTATTGTCAATATATATGAATCTATAGGTTATACTGAACCAGTTGAATATATGGTTACTGTTCAAGGTATGGGCACAGTTGTTTCTTCTACAGAGAGTACAATAACTACAACTAAACAAGTTGCTCTGTTTGATACTGGTGCCACTTTAACAATGGTCAGTTCTTATATTCTGGAATCTATTGTGTCTAATCTGGGAGCTGCTTCAAATAGTAATGGATATTATTCTGTTTCTTGTGATTCTGATGCCACTATTGTTTTAGATTTTGGTGGTTTCCAAATAGACGTTCCTATTAAACAAACATTTATTGGAACTAATGGAGATCAATGTTACATTGGTCTAACAACTACCACTTCTGAATATATGATCTTTGGTGATAGTTTTCTTAGAGCAATGACCGTTGTCTTTGATTTAGACAATTATGTTATTGGTCTTGCTCAAGCTGAATATGATGCTTCATCTTCTGTTGTTGAAAGTACTGGCGGTATTCCAAGTGGTGTAAAGGCGAGTGGTTATGATGATATTTATGAATCTTATGTTAGTCCTGTCTCTGGTGGTGACATTTTCACCATT
Organism: Hanseniaspora valbyensis NRRL Y-1626; assembly: GCA_001664025.1. Lineage (NCBI taxonomy): Eukaryota > Fungi > Ascomycota > Saccharomycetes > Saccharomycodales > Saccharomycodaceae > Hanseniaspora > Hanseniaspora valbyensis. Next base: position 21,261 of record LXPE01000003.1, read on the forward strand.
ACCACAGCCTCAACAAGTGCTACTTCTACCAGTGAAACTACATCTACTTCCACCAGGGAAACTACATCTACTTCCACCAGTGAAACTACATCTTTTTCTACCAGTGAAACTACATCTACTTCTTCTGCTAAAACCAGTACTACTTCTAGTGAAACAAGTACGACCACTACTTTATCAAGTGAATCCACCAGTACATCCACAAGTGAATTAATAAGTTCCTCTTCCACTGAAACAAGCACTTCTTCAAGTGAAACTACTTCTTCATCTTCCTCAACTACCTCACCATCTAGTACTTCTTCAAGTGAAACTACTTCTTCATCTTCTTCAACTACCTCACCATCTAGTACTTCTTCAAGAAAGACAACTTCTTCTATCTCGTCTTCTTCATCTTCAAGCTCAGCAAACAGATCTTCCTCTACTAAAGCTGACAACACTATCTCAACAACAGTGTTGTATGCTATTGCAAGCACATCCAGTAGTCATAATTCAACTACCTCTGTTACTTCAACTGAGACAACTTCCTCAATTGAAACAACTACTACCGCTAATGCAAGTACTTCTGTTAATGTTACTTACACAACAGGTACAACTAATTCTACTTCTTCCACTTTTTCAACAGCTTCCAAAAATGGAGCTGAGAAGTTGATAACAAGCACATCTTTCTTAATGGTTCTTGTTTCCCTATTCGTTTAGTCTTGTAACAAAAAAAAAAAATCAATCATTAAATAATAGTGATATTTAAAAGACATTATACACCCAAACAGAATTAAAAAAAAAACCAATTATAACTACCTAAATTTATTTATAATTTAATATATCCATTTCATTATATACCCCATACACATATATGCTTTATTGTGGATGACTATAAACCTAAACATTATGTTCTTTATGCCCGGAAAAAAGAAAAACAAAAATATAAAGTTTATTATTCTTATTTTATTTTATTCTCTAGTATTTTATTTTTATATTTATTTATTTAATTAATTATATATTCATTTTCTTATATTGGATTAAAAAAACACACTCATGACAAAGGCAATGAAGACAGAGAAAGAACTGGCGACATGAACAGTACCTGCATTCTTCTTTTCAGTTGTAGTAGTAGAACTGCTGCTACCACTGCTGCTGGAACTGTTAGAAGATGCACTGGATGAACCAGAGGTAGAGTAGGAAACACCACCTGAAGCGGTGGTGCTAGCATTTCCTGTTGCTGAAGAGACAGCGATGGAAGTGCTTTCAAAATAGATACTGCTAGTCAAAGTCCAGGGATTGGAGGCAGAACTACCATCAAAGATGTCACCACCTGTTGTGATTGTGGAGACTGTGGCTGTCCATGTACTGCTGTAGCTCGGAGCACTTGTGGCGCCTGGGATGGTGGATGTAATTTCCTTGATGTCAGAATCAGTGGCACCTGCATAATTGGCTTGAGCGATGGCGACTTCATAATCTTCTAAATCATAAACTATATACAAGGCAGACAAAGTGTTGTCACCTAAAATACAGTATTGAGAACTTTGTGGTTGAATACCTAATACACAGATACTGGAATCAGAAGTTTCTAGAATGTAGTTTGCTAATGGAACATAGTAGTTGATACCACCGAATTGGAAGACATAAGCAGCATTATCAGCTGTAGAGGTACTTGGACAACTCATAGTGAAATATTGTAAACTTGTATCCCATTTAGCACCTACTGCAGAGGCAAAAATGGTGGCTAAAGTTGTTGGTAAATATAACAAAGTTGTACCAGAGTCTAATAAAGCAGGTAGATATTGGGTGGAGAAAGTTGTAGTCTTACCACTAGATGAAACATAACCGGAACCTTGTAAAGTGATATCAAATTCAATAGGATTGGAATAGTATGCAGAGTAAATATTGATCAATGGGATTGTGTAAAGACTACCAGTATATTTTGATGTATCTAAAGCACCAAACAATAAGTCACCAGATGAAGCTTCCAAGGAGTTTAAAAACAAGGAATAAACAACTTTTTGAATCAACCCAGTATCTTTCAATAATTGTGGCAAGTTGGAGTAAGTGAAAGAATCACTACTAGAAGATTGGTAAGAGGATTCCAAGTATGGGAAGGAAATACCTAAAACATTTGAGGAGTTAGACATATTAGCAACACCAAATAATAAACCATCAACAGCAACACCGTTGATAGTCAATTGATCAGAACCCCAGTAACCTTCAGCAAAAGTACCATCACCATATTGAATAAAGAATTCAGCATCAGTATGGTTTTTTTCAAAAGTTATAGAATCAGATGGAGTGAAAACACCAAAAGTTTCACAATTAGCTTCAACTTCACTAATTTCTTCTTCATCAGCAGAAGAAGAAGATGATGATGATGATGAGGAAGAAGAGGCAGAACTTCCACTAGTTTGAGAACCACTAACGGTAGAATACAAAGTGGTAGTATAGAAATCACTACCATCCTCTCTACCAACTAAACTAATAATATCTTCTTTAATATCACTTTCACAATTAGGAGAGATATGATGAGGAAGGTTTCTATTTCTTACAGTATTTTCAAAAGATAAATCTCTCTTTGAAGAAGAAGAAGATGATGATAAATAGCCTGCATATTCCAAATAAGCTTCACAAGCTGTAACATTATCAGAAGTGGCACCCAAAACCCATAAATCAGAGGAACCAGTATCCAATAAAACACTCAATTCCTGGTTATTAGACCCCATTATTAAATCAACAGAGTAATAAGATTGTTCATTATCAATAACAAATTTTAAAGTATCACTTGTAGTGTCTCTCTTTTCAATTCTATCAACAACAACTTTATTCTTGGTGACAGGGTAGTGAACATAATCGGCTAAAGTTGAAGAAAGTAATAAGGATGTAGTAAGTAAAGTATTTACTACCATACTTTTAGATTGTTTATTATTAAAGCTCATTGCTATTATAAAAAATGATAAAGTGAATAATAAGATATGATTAAAAACAAAGAAAAAGAAAGGGGTATTAAAAATTTTTTTAATTTAAATATAAAAACGATATGTTTATATTTAATAGTATATGTATTGTTTACCTTTTTTTGTTTTCAATATATAAATAACTATAAATACGAATTTGGTTATTTTCAAATAATTATTTTTTATTTATTTATAAAAATAAATACTATATATTTATATTTATATAAAAATAAAAAAAGGTTTTGAAAATTAAAACAGTTGAATAATAAAAAAAAAATTTTTTTTTTACTATTTTTATGTTTTTTCTTTTTTTTTTTTATAGTATAAATATATATAATGTTCCGATATTGTCATTTTTTCTCTAATATTAAAAATTGACGTAAGAGAAAAAGGCTTTACTAAGTTAAATCAGCCATAAAGTATATATATATAATATAATGATATATAGTAATATATATATTACTATAAATAAATAATTCAATTGTATTATTTGTAAATTGAAGTTTGTCTTAAGAGTGTGGCTGACATTAATATTAATATATACATTTTCTCTTTTTTTTTTTTCATTGTGATATTATTATTACGCATATACATTCCCCTTAAAAAAAAATATATATTTTATATTTTACACACACACACTCCCCTTTTTAAAAAAAAAATATATATCTATATTTGTTTTATTTATACGAAACACGTGTGTGTGTGTATATTAATAGTATATATCCACATTGGGGATATATATGCGTATATGTACTAAATAGGCAATACACATGTGACTATATATATTATATATTATATATATATATTTTTTTTTTACAATTAATGATAAAGATTTGTTGTTGTCTTTTATTAAATCTAGTAAAAACACAACCAAGTAATCATTAGTTCTATATTATCATTGTTATAAAATAAATGGCTAAACATAATATCAATTCACATGATTCTTTTTGTGGAGTTACATTACTTGATGTTGATTATTTCCAAATTGATCTTATAAACAAAAAAACTTTTACTCTTTATATAAAGATTGAAGTTGATAATAAGAATAAAGAGAAATTAGAACTTTTTCAAGGTATTATATCCCTAAAAGGTATTTATAAAGGACATATATTCATGTACATAAATAATTCTATATTGTTTATTGGTGATGGTGATAATGACAACAGTAGTATATATCACTGTTATTGTGAAAATTTACCTTTAAGTTTACACAATTATATTACTATCAATGAAGAAAATTATAATGATATTGATATTTTAAATTATTATTTGAATGTTCAATTTATTGGTTCTTTAGATAATAATATTCCCTCTATTGTATTAGAGAAAAATTTTAAATTAAACTTGAACCATAATAGTTTCACTAATACATTACCTGATTTGGATACAAAGGAATATATATATAATGAATTTAATTGTTTTAAACAGTATCAAGTAATGCAAAAAATATTCTCAAAAGAAAATAATGATACTGTTTCTGTAGACGATTTAAAAAAAAATTTAATATCTATAGTTCAAACAGGCAAACTTCCTATTTCTGACTTTCAAAATGAGCCATCTTTGAATTTAAACATTGTTTCTTCTTCTTCTGAAATCAATGATGAAAAACAACAACAACTTTATAATATTAAAACAGCAAATCAAACTATCAGTATAAAATTAAACTACCCAGTATATCCAATATGTGCCAAATCACTCATAATATCTATAAACTCATCAGAGTTGGATCTACTTTCCGGTGTCTCTGTGCAATTATACAAAACTACAAAACTTGCGACTACAAAAATTTCACAAAAATTAGACAAATTTACTCTCTTTGCAGACACAACTCAACAATCAATCTTGATGAATTTACCTATAGCAATAGAACAACCAACAGTCGTGGATGAAATGGAGTATAAGCTATTAGTCAAATTTGTTGAACCTTTTTTGAACGACAAAGATAATCTAGATATGGGGATTGCGAAAAAAAATCTTTATTTTAATAATTCAAAGGAAATGAAACATGGTTTTAAATATATGCTAAGTCCAGAGATGACTGGAACACTAGGTGTTTGCTACATACCAATAGTATTTAAAAGATGATTTTATTGTTAAAAAAAAACAAAGAAAAAGAAGAATGTATTTATTTAAACGATGATTTTATTGTTAAAAAAAAAACAAAGAAAAAGAAAAATGGATTAATTTAAACGATGATTTTATTCATTTATTTAGTTAATATATCTATATATCTATTTATAAAATTGTTATGAGTGTAATTTTTAATGATTACTCTTTTTTGGTCAACTTGGCCCATGAATTGAATAGAGTGTTTTTGAAATCTGGCATTGGGGCAGACCCTTCTGCTTCAACAGATTTTATTTCTATAGATTTTGCTTCTGTATCAATTTCTGACTTTTGTTCCACTTCTTTTTCATCTTGTTCTTTTTCAACACTATTTTCTATAGTTTTAACTTCTTTTTGATTATTATCATTCTTCTTCTTCTCTGAAACATTCTTTTGTTGTTGTTGAAATAAACCACCTCCCCAGTACATCATATCTTTGAGTTTCACTTCTGGTAACATCAAATTAACATCTGTAAAATTCAACATCTTCATATCTGGTAATTTTAGCTCTGGCAACTTCATCTCTGGAAGATTCAATCTCCATTGAGTTCCCGTTTCTTCTTGTCTCTTGTCCAATATAATCTCTAAATTATAAACTGGATGCTCAACAGACCAAAAACGTTCATTCAATAAAATTTCCCATTTTTTATCATTAACTTCACTATTGTTCCCATTGTCTCTATTCATGACAAATTCCAAATCTTCATTCATCTCAATATCAAACAATCTATCATCAGTACTTGTCATAAATTTTTTATAATTCCCAGTTTTAAACCATTTCTTGAAAAAAGGTTTACCTCCAAATGCATCAAATTGTTTTTTAATGTTCAAGTCTATCTTGTTATGCTCACTCTCAGATAAAATCATTTCCAAAGCTTTCAATTGTAATTTTCTTGTATTCTTTTCTATCTGTGTCTCCCCTCTTTTAATCTTTTTTTCTTTCAATTCATCATAATCTAAACTTGTCAATTTGACAAATTCTTTATAATAATAAAATTTGATAAAAAATAACAAATCTATCAAATAACTTTCAAATTGTTTTCTTATAAATTTGTCTTTGGAAGTGGTACTATCCATTTTGACCATTTCTTTAAACAAAATGTTCATAAATCTTATATCTTGAGAACTAGATTTAATACTATCCTTGTTTAATTTAGTTGACCAATAATCTAATTCTAATTTCGGTAATTTGTTTTCACCATTAGACACTAATTTATAACCTACATCATAATGGACTAATTCAATCTCTCTTTCAATTTTATCAAGATTCACTCTTTTCTTTTGTCTTATTGGTTGCTTTTCGATATTTTCTCCTTCTTGTTCTTGTTTTTCTTTTAATTGCTCATTTTTGATCCTTTCAGCTTCTTCTTTTTGTTCTAAACTTTGTCTCTTTTTAGCTTCAGCAGCGACTTGTTTATGGTTTAAAAATAAACTATTTCCTAATCCAATAACAAAACTTTCATTTTGGTTTTTAGGGTGTATAAAATTCTCTACTTCATCTATTGTCACATATGGAGCCCAAGAAGATTTTTCTTTAAAAATTTTCAATGGAAGTTTTAAAAACTTGTATTTACTCATGATATCCAAAACATTAAAAGTAGTATTTTCATCTTTATTATCACTAGCTTCTACTGTATCATCTTTGTTGAAACTGAATTGATTCAGTAAGTTTGGATACAGTGATAACAAAGCGATCTGCAAAAAGACAACATCTTCAAGCAATGAAATATCTTCAGTGTAAAAAACGACTCTTTTTTCTAGTAAAAAAAGTTTAAAAATTGATAAAATATCTACATCTTTACAAACATTCATAAATCTTTCTAAATCATACTCCATTATTTGATTGTCAATATAGTCTAAATACAAATCATCTTTATAAATCATATTAAGATTAGAATATAGACTGTTTAATAACTCCGTAACATCAAATTTATCTTCAGCAGAATCATTCAATATCAAATCCATTGTCAACTTCAATTTATTTTTCAACAAAAGTGTCAAATTTAATTGATTAGTGACAATTATCAATGCTTTATAAACGCTATTTCTTTGTTTGATATCATCAACAGCTAATTTTTTGAAATATGAAATTCCATAATGAGTATCATCAATGTGTATTATATTGTATAAAGAATCAAGAGTGTGGCAGTTGTCTGGCATAGCTTTGAATGATATATTGCTATCATCTGATGAGAAATGATTATTTATTGAATATTCTATAACATTCCCATTTGTTATATCAAATGAACAAAGCAGTATATCATAAATATCAGACATTTGTAATTTAAAAAAAAAAAAGAAAAAAGGAAAGTAATGATAAAGGTTTTTTTTGTTTTTTTTGTTTGTTTTATATATTTTACTGGTGAAATAAAGATTAAAGAATAAAGAATAAAGAATAAAGAATAAATATGAATTTTTTATTAAAGTATAAAAGTGTTTCTTAAATTAGATTTTCTTTTTGTAAGTAAAAAAAATAAAAAAATGATTTTCACATATTAAAAAAAAAATTATTCGTTTGTTCTAAATTTTTTTTAAAATTTTAGTCATGTGATTAGAATGAAGGTGAAAATTTTTATCAAAATAAAAATGTATCACACTTAAACCACGTAAAAAAACACAACAAAAATAATTTAAAAAAAAAAAAAAAAAAAAACATAAAAGTATTATACAAACACCATATTCAAAACCAATAACACACACACATATATATATATATATATTCATAATGTCAGTTGTTGTAGAGAAAGATAAGGCAATGGATGAAAATTTTATCAATATCGTTATAGAAAGATTAATAAACTCTGAACTTAATAACTTAGATGAATTTACTGAAACTAATTTAAAATTAAACATAGTTATAAAATTAATAACAAATTTTTTAACAAAGAATGAAGAATTTACTGTTTATTTAAATATTTTATTTAATTTATTAACCAATTTTTTAAATAACGCTGAGAATAATGAAGATGATTACTTATTTAATGAATCTATAAGTCTTATTATAACATATCTTTTTTACTACAATTTAACTGATATTGATAGATTAGCATTAGTAGTTACTAAATTTTTAAATTTTATTGAAACAAATGATTTTAATTTAAACTCTAAAAGTATATTCATTTTTAAACAATTTTTCAAAAAAATTGATGTTATAAATATTAATGGTCTATTAGCCAAAAATGATATTTTTTGCATTGAAAAACTAAGATTTTTACAAAATATACTAATAATGAAATATAATGACAATTTTGCTCTTCATCAAAACCAATTCACAAATTCAAATAATGTAAACACAGCCAAAAAAATTCATCTTCTAATATCCAGTATCAACAAAAACAAAGATGATTTTATTTCAAATTATGAATCTTCAATAAAAATACTTGAAGCACCTATTCATATATTTAGATTTTTAGTAGAAGATCGTCATTATAGTTTCAGATCTCTTGATTCAATAATTCAAAAGACTATTGACTTATTCAAAGAGTTGATGATTAAGAATGATGCTGTAACTCAGATAAGACCTTTGGAGAATCAATTAAACTTGGCAATTTCTAATTCCAATTTTAAAACGAAATTACAAGATTTTGGTGTTAATATACATAGTTTTTTACAAAACACTGATGATTCTAGTGATGAGGATATTCAACTATTATATGAACCTTTATCTACAATATCTTTCCCAGAACATAAGAGATCATTAGCGAATTTGTCTACTGTTGATGCTACTTTAATTAATAATAAAGCCTATTTGAAATTGTTGTTTACAAATTTTTTCATAAAACATAAAAGGTTTATCAGATATATGCAAGATTTGAATTTATTTGAGTCACATTTTGATGAATATTTCCATAGAAAGAAAGACATTAAAAATGAAATAATATCATCTGTCAAGTTTGGAGATTTAAACCAGTGGAGAAATTGGTTAATTAACCAAGAATATCGGATGATTGAATTTATGGATAACCAAAATTTAAATAAAAATTTAGAATACTTGATAAAAAATACTAGTTTTGGTGAAATTTTTAATACTATAACTTATGAAATTAAAAGAACAACTCAAGAATCAATTCCTGAAGTTACCATTCCAGATAAAGTTGTTAATGAAGATAATATTATTAATGGAATTTCTTTCGGTGAAACCTCTGTGAATATAGATTTGGTAGCTTTGAATAGTAAAATTGATGATTACTTAAATATGACTATGTCTTCTCCTGAAGATAAAACACAAGATGATTGGTGTGCATATAATGTATTATTCAAGTACTCAACAAGTAAAGAAATTAATTTCTTGTTATCAGAACAAGTTTTCAAAAAAACAAATATTAAAGAATTTTTCCAAAAAATTTATTTCTCAGATAGAGATTATGAGCATTATGAAGAACAGATAAATTTAAAAATTAATGATATTAAAAATAAGATAGATATTAAAGATGAAAAAATCCAGAAATTAAAAGAAGAAAATGAAAGATATGCTAGAATATTAGCAAGTGCTGATCTTATTGATCCTCTTGAACAGGAAACTAGTGAAAAAGACACTAGCCAAGAACCTACAGATTCAAATCAGGTTGATGATGAAGTCAATGAACAAGATGATGTTGAAATGAAAGAAGAACAGGAAAAAGAACAATCTACCGATCTACCAAATGACAATGAGAATAATGTAAATAATAACAAAGAAAAAAACGAAGACAATAAAGATGGAAAAACTGATATTAAAGATGGAAG
>LXPE01000003.1:63176-76793 GCA_001664025.1 Hanseniaspora valbyensis NRRL Y-1626
GATTGTTCGTTTAATAAAGCAAAAGATAATATATCATTTGTATCTTTAGAAACAATAGATTTTGAGTTAAGAGAACCAAAATGTTTTTTCAAATCAAATTGAACTCTGGAATTAGCCGAAATAAGAGTTGAACTTAACACAGTCATGATAACTACCTCTCTCACAGAAAAAACCATTTTATACCTTAATAAAAGAAAAGTATATATTATGCAAAATGTATATTAAATGTTTTTGGTATAGGTGTGGGTTTTTTTTTTTAATTAATTTTTACAATCAAAAAAATAAATAAATTCATAAACAAACTCTTTAAAAAAAAACTCTGTTATTTATTCATTTATATATAAAGTTGTGTTAAATGAATTATTGATAATAATGAAAATTTCATAAAAGTAGAAGCCATGTCCTAAATAAATATATTGAAACGTAATCAATAGAAAATATTATAAAATAATACTATCTTTAAAATCTTTTGTTTTTAACAGTTTTTAAGCATATCACTACTGTTTGAGGATAACAGATATTATTCAATCGTTATACATTTATTTTATTTGTAAAAAAATTAAAAAAATATACTAATTTTTACCTCCTATTTTTTTAAAAATTATTTAATTTAATTTCAATTAAACCCAAAAAAAAAAAAATAGGAGTGAAAATAGGAGTGAAAATTGATTTTGCTGAATTAAAAATATATTGTCGCTCAAATAATGTTTTTCCATATATGGTAATTATTTTTGTTTATTTTGCAATCTTGTTATACGGCAATATATATAATTCTTATATAAATCTTATTCAGCTAATCCAGCTTCTTTACATAAACTATAGAAGATACCTTCTTTGTTAGCAATTAAATTTTGGGGTGTATCAAATTCAATAACCTCACCAGCATCTAAAGCGATAATCTTATCGAAACTTAAGATAGTATGGATTCTGTGAGCGATGGAAATAATGATTTTATCCTTAAATGCAGTCTTGATAGTTTCTTGAATGATTTTATCAGTTTCAACATCGACTTGAGCAGTAGCTTCATCTAAAACTAATATAGATGTCTTTGTACTAATCAGCAAAGCTCTCGCTAAATTCAACAATTGAGCATATCCACTACTCAAATTACTACCTCCTTCAGACACTTCAGATTCTAAATTACCTTCTAAATCATTGATAACATACTCTTTCAAATGAGATAATTCTAAAGCTTTCCAAATTTGTTCATTAGTAAACTGTCTAGTTGGATCAATATTGTCTCTTATAGTACCTTTGAAAATTTGAGAATCTTGAGGGATAATGGATATTTTGGATCTTAAATCATGTAAACCAATCTCACAAACATTAATTCCATCAATCCATATAGAACCACTAGCAGCTTCAACTAATCTGAATAATGAGGATATCAAACTAGATTTACCACATCCCGTTCTTCCAACAATACCAATCTTTTCACCAGCTTTTATTGATAAATCAATGTGTTTCAAAGCTAATGGTAAAGTTTCCCTATATCTCATACAGAAATCTCTGAATTCGATACCACCAGTCTTTGAAGGCCAGTTGGATGGTGGTTTCTTCTCTGGAATATAGAATGGTGCTTCTTCCTTCAGTTCAGAATATTCTTTAACTCTTTCAACTGAAACAATATTTGTTTCAACTTCAACAGTCATTCTAACAATCCAATTCAAAGATTGGGTGATTTGCAAACAATAACTCAAAGCTAAACCAATAGCACCTGCAGTCAAGTTACTAGTACTCAATCTATACATACATAAACTACCAGTAGCAAAAATGATGAAAGAACTTAATGACTCAATTCTACAAGCCAACCATCTGTTTGCATTGACACTTGGATAGTAAGCACACATATTATTGTCTACTTTACACTGATTCAAATGGATGAATCTGTTTTCATGGTTGTAAGCTCTTATAGTAGATAACCCACCTAATGATTCTTGGAAATGAGAGTAAATTGGAGATCTTGTAGTAGAATCTAATCTTCTCAATTCTCTAGAAGTTCTCATATAGTATTGTTGATAATAAGTATAAACAACCATTAATGGAAGAATCAAAAAGACAAATTGCCAAGTAGTAAAAGTGATAACGACAATAGTGAAAGTGACTTTGATGACATTATTGAAAAATTGCATAAAAGTTCTTCCCAACATTTCATCAATTTTATAAATGTCATTAGTGAATCTATTCAAAATTCTTCCTGTATGAGTAGTTTCAAAAAAACTCATTGGAGCTTTCAAAATTGTTGTTATCATATTGTCATGTAATTTTCTAGAACCTTTGATAGTACAGAAAACCCATAAGATTAAAACACTTACTAAATTAGTGAAAGCAGAACCGGCACCGAAAGCTAAGTAAACAAAAGAATAGAATTTGAAGTTTGGATTAGAACCTGCATCAGTATTCTTCTCACTCCAATATTTCAACCAAACATTACCACAGACAGATAGAGACATAGCCAAAATGATACAAACGACACAAACAAGAACGAATTTTGGATTACAAGCTTTAGCATATTCCAAGTAGATGTCCCATTTAACTTTACCAACTTCTCTTTTTTCTTTACTCTCTTCATTTCCAGTACCATCATGACCTTCAAAGAAGCCAATTGATCTTAAAGTAGCATCACTAGCTCTTCTTAAACTTCTCTTGTCAAGTAATTCTTCAAAGGCTTCTAATTCTTTAGAATCCTTACTGCTTAAAGAATCAGCTTCGTTATCAATAAGAGCTTCAATCTTGATGTTATTTCTTTCAATTTTCTTCTTTTTTTGTTCATCTTGTTCTTCTGATTGATTGTCATCATTTTTTTTACCAAATTCGTTAATCAATTTACCTAATTTACTAGAATCACCTAATTTAATCAAATCATCAAAATGACCTCTTTCAACAATAGAACCATTTTCTAATAAAGTGACAGAATCAGAGATATTCAAAGAAGTAATCTTGTTTGTAGCCAAAATTCTACATTTTGATTGTAATAAACCATGAGGTCCTAGGACATGTTTCAATAAGTGTTTAGCAACATGCTCATCAACAGCAGATAATGGATCATCTAATAAGTAAACATCAGCTCTTGCATAAACGGCTCTAGCCAAAGCGACTCTAGCTTTCATACCACCAGATAATTGTAAACCCTTTTCACCAACAACAGTTTTATCACCTTCAGAGAAAATTTCCAAATCTCTATCCAAAGAACAAGCTTTTATAGTTTTGTCATAAAAATCAGGATCGAATCTTTTCCCAAATACAACATTATCTTTAATAGTGGCATTGATAATCCATGGGTTTTGGGAACAATAAGCTACAGAACCTTTGATATATCCCTCCCCTTCAATTCTGACAATATCACCTAGCATTGCTTTCATCAAAGCACTTTTACCATTACCGATTTTGGAAACGATACAATGCAATTTACCCTTTTCACCAACAAAACTGATATTGCTTAAAGCAACTTTGTATTCTGGTTTTCTTTGCCATAAGAAAGTACAATTGTCCAATTTGACAAGGACATCACCTTTTTTGGCATTATCTCGAATAGGTAATTTTTTCATAGAATCAACTTGTAATTCATCATTGTTCAAAAACTTGGTCAATCTTTCAACAGAAACAGATGCTTCAACAAAAGAAGTAATTACCATTGGAATAACAGCTAGAGGAAACTGTAATAAATTAAACAAAGCTAATGCTGGGAAAACAATTTCAGTGGATAATGGGGTGTTTTTGTTGAACATTACAAAGACAATAAAAGTGGTACTACTGACTAAGAATGGAACCATATTGAATTGGAAACTTGTACAAGCTTGAACAATACCCATAGTTTTTAAATTCTTCAATTCCTGGTCATTTCTGATATGATCTAATTTAGCTTTGAAGAAACCTTCCCAACAGTATAATTTAATAGATTTGATTGCATTCAAAATTTCAGAAATCAATTTAGTTCTAGAATCCTTGTATCCCATTTGTTTCTTTTGTAAAGATTTTTGGAATCTGATAATACTACTGTTGATAGGAATCATAATTAAAATAATAGCAACACCAACAAGCATACTTTTACCTAATAATTGATACAATTCAAATAGAGCCAATAACAATTGGGTAGGACCACTCCAAATGATTTGACCCCATTGGAATAAATCTTGTAATCTTTGAACATCAACAGACATTAAATTGACAATATCACCAGTGGAACCTAATTCGTTATTTTCAGAACCTAGTCTCAAAGCTTTTTTATAAATGATAGAGGTTAATCCACTTCTACAGTTCATTCCAGAATTGAAATTTAAGAAAAAGTATTGATGCAAAATACAAGTTTGAATGAAGCCGACAAGGAACATGTAAATTGTCAACATGCAACCTTTAATAATTGGGAATTTTTCTGGGTTTACAGCAGAATATTTGTTATAATTGGAAACAAAGTTGATCAAAGCTTTCAAAATTTGTGGTTGAGTGAAACTTAAAATATCATAGGTCAATTTGAATATACCAGATAAAAAGATTTCTTTTTTAAAAGTGGTAAAGATAGAGAAGGCTAAAGAGTTTGGATTTTTTTTGAAAACTCTTGCAATCTTTTCACTGACAGATTCAGATTTGAATTCTTTAGGTAATTCATATAAATCTTTTTCATCTAAATATTTTTCATAACCTAATTTCATCAAATTGGTCATCCAGGAGAAAGAAATTTTGGAGAAAATGTTTGCATGGTTGTAAGGATTATCAACTTTAGAAGAGTGGATAGCAATGTTGTCTTGTTCCAATTGGAAATATGGAAGTAAATGTTTTTCTGGTAGCCAATGAACTAATAAGTTAATTGAAGATAAGGCTAATAAAGCAAAATAATATTTGCCAATGTTCTCAATTCCATAAACAAATATATTCTTGTAATGAGATCTTACAAGTACATGAACCAATAAGAAGAAATTGATGAAACAGTTCCAAAGCCAATATGATAGCAGTACACCATTAGTGAATTCAGAGACTTCAAAATCATAGAATGATAAAGCAAAAGCAACTAAATTACCCAGCACGACAAGTGTATTTACAATACTAGATGGAGCAAACCAATTAGACCAATCATTGTATTTGAAAATTTTGATTAAAAGACTAAATTGAATGATTAAAATAGTGGCAGTGAACCATAATCTCGCTAGAAGAACCCAATTTTTTCTGTACTTGTTGATAATGATACCAGTTCCTCTACAATCAATGATTTGTTGAAACCCAAATATAAGCATAAATAAAGCGGATAAACATAGAATACCATTGTTAAATTCTAGTGTAAAATCACCATACTTTGGAGATATAAGTTTATCTAAAAACTCCAACATTATAATTATTATTATTATATATCTATATCTGTACTGTAGTTTATGTTATATCTCTTTGGTTTAGTTTAATGAATTATAAAGAACAAGAAAGAAAAACAAACCTGTTTATATATATATATATATATATAGAATTTATTTTTTCTGGCTCATTATTTTTTAATTAAAATAAAATTTTATTCTTTAATATATTTATCCATAAATGTAAAAAATATATATATATATTTAGTAATAAAGCGGTCTTAAACAAATTAGGTAATTCTACAGTTGTTGTTTTTTTTTTTTTGAAGGATGATATTGTTTTCCTAAAAATTTTAAAAGAACACCCAAATTTTTAATTGTGGGTTTTATGTTTTTGTTTTAACACCGGTTAAATCATATGACAGTATATTTTTAAAACAGAAACTATAAGATGTTTACATTTAATATATTGACTTTGTTAAATTCTTATTTTTTATTTTGAAAAAGGTAAAATTAATTATATATTTTAAATTTAAACAAATATTAATTATTAATTGACTATATATTTTTATTCATTTTTATAAAAAGTTAACTATTATTGTTATTATTATAAACATATACTTATATATATATTTATTTATTTATCTGGAATGAATTTTTAATATTTCACTACTGATTCTGGCCTTCCATTCATCAACAGGCAACTCTCTAACTTTATTATCATCAAACTCACTCCAATTGAAAGTACAGTCTGCTTCTGGTTCATCTGTTGGATCATGGTATGGTTCCAGATATGGATGCTGAAGGGCTTCTGCAGCTGTGATTCTTCTCTTTGGATCGAAATATAACATTTTTTCCAATAAATCAATGGCTAAAGGATCCCAATTTTTGAATCTATCTTCAAATGGAATTGGTTCTTTGTATGGAAGGGATTGAACAAAATTTAAAGTGTTTTCAGAGCAAATTGTCTCAATCATCTCTGGAGGTGGGGAACCTAATAATTCTGTTATTATGGAGAATTGATGTACATGGTCTCTTCCTGGGAATAAAGGTTGTCCCTCCATCATCTCACTGAAAATACACCCAGTAGACCAAATATCTACTGCAGTGTCATATTTTTGCCATGTCAACATAATCTCAGGGGCTCTGTAGTATCTTGTAGCAACATAACCTGTCATTTGAGGGTCTTGAACTCTTGCTAAACCAAAATCACAAATTTTCAAATCACAATTCTCATTAATCAAAATGTTTGATGGTTTCAAATCTCTATGGACTACTCCAGCAGAGTGAACATATTTTAAACCTCTAAGAATTTGGTATAGGAAATATTGAACAAATTGTTTTTCCAATGGTCTTGCTTGCAACAATCTTTGTAAATCAGTACCTAATAATTCTGTAACAAAATAAATATCATCTAATGGAGAGATATAAATATCTTCCAAAGAAATCAAATTCTCATGTCTCAATTCACTCATCAACTTCAATTCTCTATAAGTTCTTTTAGATAAGACAGAGGTGGAAAATGGTTTCATAATTTTTTTGATGGCAACTTGTTTATTACTAAACTGGGAAGATTGTTCACCAGTCTCTTCATCATAAGTTTCTGTTAGAGAGTAGTTATCTGTAGCACTACAAACTAAACCGAAAGCACCCATACCTACAGGTTGTAAATTAGAGTATCTATTGGAGGGAGTCTCAAAGACAGTACCAAAAATCTGTGTTCTTGTAAAATTACTGCCGCTATTAGTATTGTTATTACTGTTATCATCTGATTGTTGTTCATTTATAGCTTGTGTGTTATCATTATTAAGTTCATCTTTATTTAAATGATTAATGTTGTTATTTTGATGTTCCATTTTTTTTTTTAATTGTTTTTTTTAAATTTTTGTTTTTAAATTTATTGTTATAAAAGGGATTAATAGAAAATTAAAAATACAAAGGAGGTTTAAAAAAAATATTTGATTGTGATACAATAATTAGAATATTATATAAAAAAAAAGAGAAAAAAGTAAAAAAAAAAATAGTTGTTAAAAGAAAAAAGAAAAAGAAGAAGATAGAACTAATATATTTTTAATTATTTATTTAATGGAAAAAAAAATACAACAAGAGCAATTAATTTAATGTATATGCTTTTTCTTTCTCTCTCTTTTTTTTTTTAAAAACTGTTGTTTGGTTTTATTAATGTTTGTTTTTAATATATTGAAAGTTACTTTTGTAATGTTTTCATTTATATTTATATATATATCTGTGTGTGTGTGTGTGTGTTATTTTTAACAATCGTTATAAATTCTAAGAAAAAAAAAAAAAATTTACAATTGTAAATTTTTTTCTTCTGCTTTTTTTTTTTTTTTTTCTTAACATTCTCTTCTAACTCCGCTAAAATCATACCACACACACTCTCTCTCTTTCTTCAAAAAAAAAAAAAAAAATATATATATGAGAAAAGAGAGAAAGAGGGAGCCAAAGAAAAATGTGGTGAGTGTGCCATGTGGTGTTATTTATTTATTATTTTTTCTTCTTTCTCAATACTTTTTATATATCTCCGATAAGGATCAAATATATAAATATATAAAATATCATTTAATCAGTTTTTATAAAATTATATATAGATTTAATTATAATTATATTTTTATAACCAAAAATATATATATATAAGAGTATTGAAATAATGTAAAGTACATATTGCTATATTTAACAACATCCACATGATTTAATTATTAAAATCTTTTTGAAAAAAATATAACAATGTAAACAATAATTTTACATATTACAGGGACAATAAATATATATTATATATTTACGAGTAATAATATTAAAGGATATTCTATAATAATATTAATTTTATTTATATTGAGATTTTACCTTATAATTTTAATTTCATATAATGTGGAGAGTATGGGGAGGGGAGAGAGAGACAAAAAACAAAAAAAAAATAACTATAAAAACGCGCATAATTTCAGCCGCACAATGGATATGTTTGGTTTTTATTTATTATTTTCGACATTAATTATATTGAATTTAATTAAAGAACGTAATTTTCTAGTATTTAATTTGATTCAATAAAAACAATCTATTGTTTTAATAAGGTTTCTATTCTATTAATTTATATTTTTTTTTCTAAAAATAAACTATTTAAAAGTATTATTTCATTTATTTATTAATTAATTAATTACAAGTATTTTATGAAATTTTTTATATTTTTTTTCAGATATAAAAGGAGAAGATTGGAAATAAAAAGTGAAAGTTTCTTTTTAAAAAAAATATTTAGTATAATTTTTACATCTAATATTATGAGTATTAATATTAAAAAATACAGTACATAACCACCTTCAATATATCCTATATATATATAATATTAATAAAAAATAATGATCGCCAGAATTATTGCTACTATCGCTACTGCTACCGCTTTGGTTTCCGCCCAAAATGTTACTACTGTTTCCCAAGACACTACTACATTAGTCACAGTTACTTCTTGTTCTAGTGATGCTTGTGAAACTACTACTTCTTCTGCTTTGGTCTCCATCGCCACTGTCACTATTGAAGGTACAGTCACTGAATACACTACATACTGTCCAATCACCACTTCTTCTACTGCTAACAATACTACAGTTGCTCCAACTAGTTACACCAACAGCACTACCGTCGCTCCTACCAGCTATTCTAACAGCACTACTGTCGCTCCTACCAGTTATGCCAACAGCAGTACCGTTCTTCCAACCACTACTATCGCTAGCAGCACCACTTTATCCCCAACCAGTGAAGCTGCTGATAACAGTAGCAGTACTTTAGCTGCCACCTTTGAAGGTGCTGCTGCCAAAGCTTTACCAGCTGCTGGTGCCATGATTGCTGGTGCCGTTGCTTTATTATTATAAATTAATTAAAAAGAATAAAAAATCAGAACAAAATTTATAAAATAATACTATTTGTAGTTTATCTTATTTTTTATTCTTTGTTTTTTTTAATATATAATATGTTGCAAATAATTGTAATAAATTAATCACAAGGAAAATTGAAAATTATAAAAATAATAAAAAGTTGATAATAGAAAAATTATTCATACAGCTTATTAAATGCAATTGTATAAGTGATATAATCTTTTCTTTTTAGAATCTTTGTTTTATTCTTGTTATATATATATTATTTATGCTTCAAATAATGTAAAAAAAAAAAAAAACAATTGTCGTTTTCTTTTTTCCATTTTTTTAAATAATACTTTTTAATATATATATATATATTTAATTAATATTTAATTAAAATAATTCTTGCTGATTATTATATCCGAAGAAATATATTTTTAGAACCTTATTTTATTTTTATACGCCTGGATTCATTTGTATTTTTATTTTATTTTTGTGAAATTTTTCTTTGAGAAAAAAAAAGAAAAGAAAAAAAAAAAAAAAGAACATTACTTTTGATTTTAATAAAAGAAAACAAATCATTCAATCAAACCCACAGAAAACATTATTTATTGTGATTATTAATATAGATAATACAACCACTTTAACTTATCTTTTTTTTTTTAAATCATATATCAATTCTTTAAAAAAAATACTTCTGTTAACAAACACATACATATCTACAAAAAAAAAACATAAAAAAAATACAATGCTTTTTTTAAACAGCAAAAATGGATCTATTCTAGCTTTTTTAATAATCGCATTCTCAATACTAACTAACTTTGTCAATGCAGATGTTATAGCTGTTTTGCCTATGGCTGGTAGAAAGTTTTCAGTTTCTGGATCTAGTGTCCCGATCACTGTTGGTTGGATAGATAATCAAGATTACCCAATTCTATCTGATGATGTTGATTATTATACCCTAACTTTATGTTCTGGTCCTAATTCCAAAATTGAAAGTATAAAAGCTTTAGCAAAAAAAGTTGATGCTAATGATGTCACTTTGGATGGTATCATTTATAAATATGATGTTACAATTGATAGTGATGTTGCTTCAAGCGGTGTTTTCTTTATTCAAATCTATGCTGCAGGTTCCTTTGGTTACACAATTCATTATACCAGTAGATTCACAATTTCTGGTTTGACAGGTTCTATTGTTGCTTCATCAGCTGGTGATGTAACAACACCTCCAGCTGCGCAATATTCTATTAACACAGGTACCACAAGTGCTGCATCTATAAACTCTGCATCCTTCGCTATTCCTTATCCCTCCCAAAGCGGTATTTCCAAGTTTGCCCCAATGCAAACCCAACCAGGAACAACCATAACCAAAGCTACTGCTTCTTGGACTAGACAATTCCCTACTAGTGCTTACACATATTATACAACAATTGCTGCTGGATCTCTAAGAGATTGTACAACTACTATCACTCCTGGTTGGTCTTATTATATCACCAGTTACATAAACTACCAATCAGGTACAACTAAAACAGATTTCGGATATGCCGCATCTTTATTACAATCAAGAACCACCAAGCTTCTGGTATAATCAACAAAAAAATAAAAAAAATAAATGTATATAAATATTTAAAAAAACACAAACAAACTATAAATAAATATATATATATATAAATACAAATAAGCTCATACTAAATCTTCGAATTCAAAACATTGTTTAAATTCTTTTGTTTGTCCTTTTTTTGTTACAGGTAAATCATTTAGATTCAGATACTTTAATTTTGGAAAATTGTTAAACATGAAACTGAAACCTCTTTTATAAAAATGCAACATGAAATCATATATTTTCTTCAAATCAAAAACAGTTAAATCAGAACTGTAAAGACTGTTTAAATGATTTTTCAACTGTTCAAAATTCAATATCCCATATTGAACAAACAAGTTATCAAAAGAAGATTTATGTGGCATCACATACATCATCTCTTTAAACAACAAGTATAATGCGACATAGCTTTTCAATGATTTTTGTACAGGATCAAATTCTATAAATGGTGGTTTGAAAAAAATCTTTTCTGATAAAATCTCAGTGACAGTGAAAATACATTCATCACAAGTACAGGGAAGTGTGCTTCTAATCTTGTCAAATTGTGGATGGTCTCTTAAAAGGTATATTAAAAAATCTGGGTCTTTATAAGAGACAGTAACCATTTCGATATGGAGCTTTTCTAGGTTACAAAGACTGCTGTATTTCTCTATGGCGGAATGCTTTTCAATAAACAATCTTGTGAATGCTTGTGTAAGATCAAAAAAATCTAATCTCAAATCTTTTAATAATGAACATTCATTTAAAATGACTGACATTAGCTTTGAAAAGTATGGGAAACTGAAAGTTTTTAAAACTTCAATATTTTTGGCTAATCTTAAAAGTTTTTCTAATTCAAAATCTTTTAAAAATGCTGCTTGTGGATTTGGTAGCCAGGAGACAAGTTCTAGTGTTTTCAAATGAGAAATATCTAATATATCATCCCAGCAGTTTAATTCACCATTGGAATTTAAGTATTTCATTGAATCATCAAATTCTTTTTCTCTAATATTCAAACAAAGGTATTTCAATTTCAATTTTTTTTTTTTACAAAAATTCATTATTAATGGATTAAAATGAATAGTTAATGACATTATATTTGAAAATGGATTTAAAATTTTATTAAAAGTGTTGGAAATATTTCCAAAATATCCATTAAAATCAAAACTATTCTCAAGTTTTTCACTTATGGGCAGTCGTGTAAGAAATGGAATATCTAAAGCTTTAAAATTGGAAGACACAATATTATCACAATCGCTTTTTACTAATTTATTGAAAATTTGAATGTTTAAATTATTTTCAAAAGATTTCAAATTAAAACCTTTGTATAAAAGATCATTTTTTGAAACTCCATGAATTAATAAATTTAAAAACTCTAATTTCAAATCAATATTCAAATGCCAACTATTTTTAACATTTTCAATGAATAGTAAACACTCCGGCTTATTTTTCAATGTATTGATTAATATTCTCATAGATGTATATGTTTTTTTGAATCTTTCTCCTTGTTTATCAAATTTCAAATATGAATACTCACTAAATTTCCCATCATAAAGATAGTCTTTTTGATGTAATGTGAGAACTCTTTGATCATTTAAAAAAAGATTTTTATACAGGTGCTTTGTAAATATTTTGTTGTATGATTTTTTGATTAACAAAAGATTTAATCGATCTGTTTGTGTTAAAGAATTCCAGATTATCAAATTGATATCATCAGGAAATTGATCCAACATATATGTGAAAATATGTGAATACTAAGTTTATTTGTATATAATTTGGTTTTGGTCTATAAATGTTTATAAATTGTAAATTATAAATTATTGATTATTCACTGAAGATGATTATATATAATCTCATTACATAATTTTTGTTTTTTTTTTTAATAAAAAAAAATTCTAATTTTTGGAACGTTTTTACTTTTTTTTTTATTTTTATATATCACCTATAATAAATAATTACATTTTTATTCATATATTTTAAAAGTTAACAAATTACATAATTTTACAAACTAAATGAATACATATAATTCTACACTATACTACTGTTTAATTATTATTATTTTTTTTTATGGTTAAAAATAATTGTTGTACTCTTTGACACTACCGCATCTAATCTTGATAGCAATCATCATAACTTGATCTTTACTCTTTGCATTATTTTTACCACTCTTGAAACCTAATCTCCAAACTGATCTATCACATAATGGAATTTTATAACCATTAATGATATTTCCACTTACTGTGCTATCAATTCTACATTTTTCCAAGTTTTTCAAAAACATTTTTTCTCTAAGAAGACCACATAAATTTTTGATTGGTTTATTATCTATAGTAGGAACAGTAAATTTGACACAACATGGTAAAATTATTCTTTGAACAGATTGCTTGTTGGTATCAATATAGTTGAAAATATAATTTGCTTGAATTATAGTTTCATCTAATAACAGCTGAAGTAATTTATACAATTTGACAGCTATAAGTCCTTCAAAAGAGATGTAACAACACCCTTTTTCTTGATCAAAAATTAAACTACCGTAATTCACCATACAATCTGGATCTGCTAAAAACATTGATGATTTAGGTTTTGTAATACTAATTCCTTGTTCATCAAGAGTTTTTACAGTATTAACAAAACAATGGTCAACAGATTTTAACTTTTCATCTTCATGAACAGCATTACCAATTTGGAAAACTAATGGATACTTCCAAGCATCAACATGTGGTCTACTATATGAAATGGCATTCCAGATGGCACAATCAATTGGATTTTTAAAAGAAGAGTTTGCTTCACTATCTGACAGAAAGACTTTATCTTTACTACCTGAACGTTTGTTACAGATATCATCAATTGTTATCTCTTGTAATTGTCTTTCAAAATTTAATTTTCTTTTTTTACCTAA
>LXPE01000003.1:109564-121582 GCA_001664025.1 Hanseniaspora valbyensis NRRL Y-1626
ACTAGTTGGGAATGTCCTCCTGACACCAATAATGACAAAAATGGTTTTTCCAATAACTCAGGAAACTCCAAGGTACTTATCAAGAGATGGCCTAACATATGATGAACACCTATAAACTTTACATTTGGATGAGCTACTGCTAATCCTTTACTGAACTGATATCCTGTACAAAGTGAGCCTGCCAAACCTGGACCTCTAGTTGCACAAATCATGGCTATGTCTTTCCCAATTATCATATTTGTTTCTTTTAATGCTGTCTGCACAAGTATCGGAAGTGTCTTTTGATGATGAATTATGGCTTTTATTGGGATTACTCCGCCTGCTTCAGACACATGGCTGGAAGTTATTTTTTTATTAAAAATAATGTCTCCTTTTTCTGTAAGTATTGATACACATGAATCATCGCAGGAATATTCTAAAGATAATATGTTTAAATTTCGTTTTCCAATTTGAGAGTTGAAGTATTTGAACTGTCTCCTAAGAAACATTGTAGATTATGTTGTTATATTTTGATCTATGTTTTTTTTTTGGTTATCTCATCTTATTAAAGTTTTTTTTTTTTTGAATATTTTTTTGATAAAAAATTTAAAAAAAATGGTTTATTACCCGAACAAAAAACTTTCTGTTAAAAAAAAAGAAACTCTAAGACTAATGAAACATCAATTTTATGAAATATATCTCTTCATAACTATATAATTATTAGTATTTGAAAATATAAATATAAATAAATATATATATATATAAAGGCTAAATGAGATAATAAATAATACTAATATATTTTTTTTTTAAAAAATGGTATTAGTTTTTTTTTTTTGGTCATAATTACTCTTCATATGAGTATGTTTCTTATTAAATCTTCTTTATTTTATTTTTTTCCACTTATACTATCTTTACATCAAAAGCATCTTTCTTGGATCTTCAATCAATTCTTTAACAGTTCTTAAGAAGATAACAGCTTCTCTACCATCCAATAATCTGTGGTCATAAGTCAAAGCTAAGTACATCATTGGTCTAGAAACAATTTGACCATTGACAGTGACTGGTCTTTCTTTGATACCGTGTAAACCTAGAACAGCAGTTTGTGGCATGTTGATGATAGGAGTACCGTATAGGGAACCAAAGACACCACCATTGGAAATAGTGAAAGTACCACCAGACATATCTTCTAAAGACATTTTACCATCTCTAGCTTTCTTACCTAATCTACCGATTTCAGTTTCAATCTCAAGTACAGATAAGGATTCAGCATTTCTGACAACTGGAGTGACTAAACCCTTTGGAGTAGCAACAGCAATGGAGCAATCAGTATATTCTCTGTAAACGATTTGGTCACCGTTGATGTAGGCATTGATTCCAGGAATTTCTTTGGCAGCCAAAGTACAAGCTTTAGTGAAAAGACCCATGAAACCGAATTTCATGTTCTTATTTTTCAAAATTTCATCCTTGTATAATTTTCTCATTTCCATGACTGCTGACATGTCAACTTCATTGAAAGTGGTTAATGAGGCAGCAGTGTTTTGAGATTCTTTTAATCTTTCAGCGATTCTCAATCTCATTCTGTTCATTTTAACACATCTTTCATTTCTGCTAAAGTTACCACTTGGAGCTGGAGCAGCAGCAACAGGTTCAGGAGCTTGTTTCTTTGGGGCAGCTTCCTTCTTTGGAGCAGCAGTTTCTTCTTTCTTTGGAGTTGGAGCAGGAGTAGCAGCAGGTTCGGAGGCTTGAGCTGGAGCAGCAGCTTCACTAGAAGATGAAGATGGAGCTTCACCACCTTCAGAAATGATAGCAATTTCAGCATCAACAGTGACAGTATCTTCTGGTTTGAACAAGAACTTCTTGATAGTACCATTGACTGGAGAGTTAACTTCAACATCAATCTTATCTGTTTCAATAGTGGCTAATAATTCATCTTGTTTAACGTAATCACCAACTTTTTTGGAAAATTCTTTCAAAGTACCTTCAGTGATAGATTCAGCCATAGGAGGAACTTTAACTGAAACATCTTTACCTGGTGCAGCTGGAGTTGGAGCAGCAGCTTCTTCTTTCTTTGGAGCTGGAGCTGATTCTTCCTTCTTTGGAGTAGAAGAAGAAGAACCTTTACTTTCACTATCTAAGACGGCTAATTCTTCACCAACAGTGACAGTATCTTCAGGCTTGAAAGATAGTTTGGTAATAGTACCAGCAGAAGGAGAGTTAACTTCAACATCAATTTTATCAGTTTCAATGGTAGCCAATAATTCATCTTGATCAATGAAATCACCAACAGCTTTAGTGTAAGATTTCAAAGAACCTTCTGTTAAAGATTCAGCCATAGTAGGAACTTTAACAGAGATGGATTGGAAACATTTTAAAGTTAAGTTTGTGTTGATGATTTTCTTGTTAGCAGTGGATAATAGTAATCTCTTGTTAACTAAAGAAATAGTTTGTTTTTTACTAGCAAATAAAGCAGATGATTTAGATAACATTTTTTTTTTGTTTTATTTTTTTTGTATTGTTTATGTAGAAAAGAATATGTATATTAGAAAAAGATTTTTTTTTTTTTGTTTTTTTTTTAAAAATAATTTAGATTTAATATCTTTTTAGTTTTATATTTTGAATTGTAGATGGATAATGATCAAAATAATTGAATGATTTTAATGTTAATTCTATTTGTTATATATAATAAAAATAAAATTAATTATAATAGGAAAATCAAAAGAAAGAAATAGTAAAAATGAGTTTATAATTTTTTAAAAAAAAAATAAATAAATAAAGATATTTAATATTAAAAGAAATAGATAAGATATATCTAGGTAAATCAATTAACAATAATATTGTTTCTTGGGACTAGAAAAAAGATTATATATTATTATTAATATATTGTTTATATTTAATTTATGATTTCTTTATATTATATATATATAATTAATATTTAATTTTTTCTTTAAAAAAAAAACAAATTATTTATAATAGCAAAAAGATATACATTATATAAATGTTAAAAAAAAATAAAAAATAAAAAATTTTATACTTTCCCTTTTATGAGAGAGAGAGAAATGAATATATATATATATATATATATATAAAATATTTATGTTTACACTAATAAAATATTTATATATGGAAATCCCATATATATAAAGGGGTGTGTGTTTTAAATTAATATATATATATATTTTCAACTTCTTCTTCCCACAAAAAAAAAAATAAAATAAAAAAAAATCTAACTCCTGAAATCGGATCATAATCACATGTTTTTTTATATATATTAGAATTTTAAAAATATCGGAAAATTTTATTCCGTTAATTTTTTTTAATATAATCATGTGATTTGAATATTAGAAATGATCACGTTTTATATACCTAAAAAAATATTCTTAAATCATTTTTTAATAAAATAAAATAAAAACTTTCAACTTTTATATATATATATATATATACACTTTAATGCGTTTTTTTTTTTTTTAAAAAAATATAAAGAAAAGTATAAGCAATATTTAAGAACAAACCATTATATTCAACAAAGAATAATAATAATTTTATTTATTTTTTCTTCTTTTAATGATATGAATAAAGAGAGTAAAAAAGAATTGAAAAGAAACAAGATTAAACAAAATCTTTTGAGATATATTAATTTAGAAGATGATATTCATCATGATGAGGATAATGATTATAATATTTCAACTTCAAATTACAAAACATCAACTTTAAAAGTTAAAAAAACAAATCTTTTAACTTTGAAAAGATCTAGATCGGAATCTTTGATTAAACAAAGAAAAACTAAATTACAAAATAAAACAACACTTAAAAATAACAATATATCGCATACTGAAACATATGGTAAAGAAGATTGGGAAAGTTATAGATCTCAATTTCAAAGATCTTATGAAAAATCTTCTCAAATTTATTACGATGCAATAGATTCTCCTAGTAAAATTGCTGAAATTTATACAATATCTAGTTGTAGTGATAACAATAGTAATGATGAAGAGATGAATAAAAATATAGATGATGCTCATATGGTCGATTCTAGTGGAGATGAGATGATGCCAACATCACAACATGATTTTGAGATTATCAAAGTGAGGAAAAAAAAACATTTATTAGATGAAATATATCATACTGATTTAGATTCTAAATTAAGATTAGAAAATAATGTATCTCAAGAGTTGAGAAACTCTCCTGTAATTCCTTTAACTTTATCTCAAATATGCGAACCTTCAAATGATAAAGAAAAAGATAATGATCATAGTATTATTACTTTTAGTGATGATGATAATGTTGTTGTTGAAAGTTTTCAATCTTCAAAAATTGCTAAAAATTCAATGGACAATGATAATAATGACTCTTCATTGCCATATTGTTTTGATAATAGTGAAGAAGATAGTGATTGTATAATATTACCAGATTCTCAAATTAATTCTCCTGTTAAAAGTAATGAAGATGAAATAAAATTGACACAAGAATCATATAGAGCAGTATCATTACCTTCTTTCAAAACTGAAAATACTGAATTGGAAGAAATACCAGCCACAAGACATAAACACTCTTCTGCAAAAAATGACTTACATAATATATCTCTTCTTGATGAATGCCAAAGTGATAGTTTTATTAGTGATATCTCATGTGATGATATTATTTTGACTCAAAAAGAAAAAAACAGACAACTAATAAAAAACAGACAATTCCAAAACTCAAGCCAACAGAATTAAATAATAAGTTGAAACAAATGGGTATAAAACTTACCAATCAAGATTTTGTAACTAAACTAGAAAGATCTCCAGAACTCCAGAAAATAATTGTATCACCAGTAAAAGATACAACACCTAATGAATCTAATGATAACAAAAATCCAACAACTTTAAAACTGAATTTGATTAATGCATTAAACTATGAATCCCATATTGATTTTTTTGAAAATTTAAATGAAATAATCAACAATTTTAAAAAAGATGAAGATAAAATGTCAAAGATATTAGCAAATAATATTATTAAAGATTTTTTCTTAAATATAAGTATAGGAAAACCTTGGAAATTTACTGATTTCAGAGAAGTTTTGATTGTTGTTATAAAAAATATTTTTGAAATAAATACTAATGATAAAAATGATATTGAATTAAATAAGATAATATCGACAATACAACTGATAGATCAAGAGCTATTAAGAGAATGGGGTGAAGATGAACTCGGAGCTTGTTTTGAAATGTTAAGATAAGTTATATATACTTTATATTTTAAAATACATTAAAAAGACTTTTTAATAAATATCTTTTTCTTTTACTTGTAATACATAACGCGGTTCAGTTAGTTTTAAACCCGTTAAAAAAACAAAAGAAAAATATAACAAAGATAGAAAAACAAATTTTAGAAGTTGCATATATTTGCTGGAATTGAAGAGTAAACTGCAGGAGGTGAAAAAAAAAGAGGAAAAAAAAATTTCAGATCAAATTTTCAACTTTTCACAACGACAAAAAAAAAAAATAACACGAAAAAATATATATATTTAAAAAAAAAAAAATAAACCATAGCAGCTTGAAAGCAATTTATAAATAAATATATATATATACTGAAAGTATAGAAATATACTACTTAACAAAACTTCTGATCTTTTTATTTATATATATATATATATATATATAAATAACTAATGTCTGAACAAATAGCTAATGGATCAAACAGCTCCATGAAAAATGAGAACATTGGTGATCATGAAGATTCCAATTATATTAAAAGAAAAAAGAGTATAAAAAATTTGTTATCAAAAAAAGAGAATTTAAACTCTGAACAATTGGAACAATTGTTATTTCAAAACAAACAATTACAAGACCAATTAGACCATTACCAAACCATGACTGAAGGTTTGAAAGAAGAATTGATTGAAAAAAATCAAGAAATTTTTATAGATAAATCTAACAATGTAGTATTATCACCAAAAACTTATAATGAATTGATTAATAATAACGTTAATCAATTAACTAAGGATGAGTTATGTTCCATCATTTCTGAAAGATTTAATTTGAAAACTATGTCTCATGGAGAATATCAAATTTTGAGTAAACCAATGGATGAATCATCTTTGACAAATGAAGCTTCCCAGTTAGGATTTAAAATATTGGACAGACAAGAGTATGATTTCATGAAAAGTAAAATTGAAAGTCCAGATGATCAAACAATCAAAAGAACAGTTGCTAAGATGGGTCTTAAACTACTAAATTCTCAAGAATTAGACCATTTGAAAAACCCTACAAGAACAGAAATGGAAAAAAAATTGAAAACAATGGGTTTGACTATAGTCTCTGAGACTGCTAGAAATAGTATGATTGAAAGTACAGGATCAGACTCTTTCATACAAACTACCCCACCAAATAATAACAATTCTGCTAGAAATAGTGCATTCTATAGTTTGAAAAATACTTCCAAAACATCATTAAACAGTTCTAGAGTCTTGGCTAGTAGAGATTTCTTTGAACAAGTTATTAAAGATGAGAATTCAGGCAAAGATGTTGTTTTGGAAGCTGGTAGATCATTAGGTTTTGTAAGATTGTCACAAGAGCAATACAAAAAACTATTGGATGGTCAAAAGGAAAAAGTATTGACAAAGACAGATATTTATTCAGGTGCAAAGGATTTCCAATTGACTGTTTTGCCAAATGATGAGTATAAGCAATTGTTGAAAAATAAAAAAAATAGACAATCTTTATCATTTAGTGATTTGAATGAATATGCTAGTAGATTCAAATTAAGATTGATTCCTGATAATGGTGATAATAGTGAGACAAATGGAACTCCAAGTCCACAAAACACACCTGTGAAAATGGATTCAAGAGGTTCTAGAATGATGTCACATGTTGACTCTGTTGAAACTGTTCATTTTGCCAAGAAAAATAGCAATAATATTAATAATAATAGCAAAGATTTGACTTTAGAAGATGTACAATCTTGGTGTAATAATAACAAATACAGATTGAGTGAATTGAGTTTAGATGAAGAAATTAAAAAATATGCAACTTCATCTAATCTCAATTTTTTATCAATTGAAGAATACAATTCTTTGCTTGCTAAAAGTAATAATACAGCCATCTCTTTGGAGCAAGTTAAAGAATATGTTCAAAACAATAATTTGAAGTTACTTCCACAACAACAATATGATTCCTTGAAAGCTTTAAAAGATGGAAAGACTATAAAAGATTATACTAAGAATGAAATTACTACTCATTTGCAAACAATTGATCCTCAAATTCATATAACAACAAAACAATTAGTATTAGATTTAAACAAAAAAATTAAAAGTTTAGAAGAAAAAGAATTGACATTGGATGAAGTTAAAGCAAAATTTCCAGATCAACAAATTTTAAATTCTGAACAAATAGCAGATCTTCAAAAAATTGCAAAACAAGATATAACTTTAGAAGAAGTCAATGCAAAATTTCCAGATTTCACTATAATGCATAATGATGAATTTGATGCTATTGATTTAAAATTGCAAACAGCTTCAAATCAAAAGGAGAAAACTTTAAATCTTGAAGATATTAAAAAAGAAGTAAATGAAAAACATTCTAATCATGTTTTACTGTCAAAAGAAGATTTTGATTCTTTAAATGATAAAATCAAAGAATTGAGTAATAAAACTTTAGTTTTACAAAAGGGCCAATATTCTAAACCTACTACTGTGGAGGAAATTGAAAGAGAGTTGGAACAAATTGATCCCACTCATATTGTTGTAAATAAAGAAGACATGTTTAAAGCTCTTGAAGATAAAACTGTAACTTATGAAGAGTTGTTAGATATAGTTAATGAACAATATCCTGAAAGTGCTATTGTTGACAAAACAGAATTGGAAACAATGAAAAATAAGTTGTCTTCTGCGTTGGAAACAACTAAATCTTTAACTGATATATCTGCCCATTTGGAAAAGACTTTCCCTGATTCTATTATAGTTAATAAGAAAGAATATGAAACAAATTTGCAAAAAGAAGCTATAGAGCCAAATAGTATTGAAGAGATTAAACAAATCATTGAATCAAATTATCCTGAAAATATTATTGTTGATAAATCATCATATGAATCCCAATTACAAGATTTAGCTACTGAATTACAAAAAAATAGTTTATTAATGGAAAAATTGGATCATTTGGAAAAAAATAATGTTGATTTGACTACTGAACTTGATTCATTGAAAGATGTTGTAAACCAGATAGGTTTGCCTGAAGGAGGAAACAGAATGAAAGTTACTAATCATGATGCAATCTTGGAACAACTTCAAAATTTCAACGATATAGATTTCTTATACCAATTAGTAGAAGCAAAGAATCCAGATATAATGGTTGTAAATAAAGTTGATCATGAGAAATTGATACAAAAAGTAGAAGAACAACCAAGAACTGAAAGTATTGGGGATTTACAAAAATTGATTGAACAAACCTATCCAGAGAATACTATTGTTGAAAAAGCCGTTTATGAATCTACAATCGAGCAAATAGAAGATGAACAATTAAAGAAAAAAGATTTGAAGGAATTAGTGAAAATTGTTGAGGAGTATCATCCAGAAAGCACTGTAGTTGACAAGATACAATATGAAACTGTGTTACAGACTTTGGCAGATGAGTTGGAAAAACAACAATCTACTAATATTGATTCAGTTCCTGATGAAAAGACTCCTGTTGCAAAATCAATTCAAATGAATGAACAAAATTTACAATCCATTAATGATCCTAACTCAATCACTATTCAAAAGGAAAAATTGGAATCCCCAGATTTTATTAAAGAGCATGCTGAAAACATTGGATTATCTGTAATTTCTGCTGGTGAAATGGCAGAGATCTCTGAACATTTTACCCATTTGGGTAAACAACAAATTCAACTTGATGAATTGAAACAATTAGCTGAAGTGAAATTTGATTCTAAGATAGTAACAATAGAAGAATATGAGGAATTGAAAAGAGACTCTGATGTTGATTTGGATGTTTTGAATCAAACTGCTGAAGAATTTGGTTTGGCTTTGATTTCTAATGAAGAATTTGAAAGATTGAATCAAAAGGATAGAGAATTGAATACTAATGGTGACATTTATCAACAAGGAAAAGTACAAGAAAAAAACATTTTTATTGAAGAAGAAGAGAAAGAAATGGTTGAACATAAAGAAGACAAACAAATCATTCAATCTGAAGATAAAAAAATCATTACATCTAATAATAACAAAAATGCAGATGATGAACCTGTACCAGCCAGTTCTGAGATAACATTGGAAACATTGGGTGAAACTGCGACTGCTTTTGGGTTAGCAATTGTCTCAAGAGAGACTTATGAACAGTATCAAAATTATGATATTTATCAAGAGGCAGACAAATTAGGATTGAAATTGATTAGTTTAGAAGATTATGATGAATTGATTAATGACAAACAACTATTGAATGAAATCAACTCTACTGAAATAGAACCACAAAGTGATGAGCAAGAGAACGATGACAGTTCATCATTCAATTTCAATGATAATTCTGATACTGTAGGAAGTTCTGGTGTCCTTCATGATAAATTTGTTGCTTTAGCAGCTAAAAACAATTTAACTGTCATTCCAACAACTGTCTATAAAGAGATGTTACAATCACCAATATTGACTAAAGAATTATTGGTTCAAAGAGCAAGAGATTTTGATATGATTGCTATTGACTTGCAGCAATTCACTGAGATTACTAAAGCTAATATGAAACAAAAGGAAACAGTACAAGATTTGTTGTTGAAAGTTCAAGATATTGGGTATGTTCCAGTGACAAAGAGTGATTATGAGTCATTAACTAATCCAACTAAAGATTATATTGCTAATCTAGCTTACAATCAATGGAACATGGTTTTAGTAGAAAGAAATAACAGTTTGTTGGTAAATAAAAATCCACATATGTTAGGTTCATCTTCTAGAATAAATAGTAGTAGTAATGATAATAATAACAATAATAGTAGCAACAGTAATAAACAGCATAATTCATTAATTCAAATACAACCACCAATGAACAGAGATATTTCTATAAACAATGGAATGAATACATCTAGCACATCTATGGGAGAAGAAAATGGTCCATATCTATTCCAACCATTCCAACATGCTAGAAATAGATCAATCAATACTTCAGCTACTAAACAACCTTTCAATTTGATAGAGGAAGCTAAGAAACAAAGCATGCTTTTGATTCCAGAGTCAATGTATTTGAAAGATCTACATCAAATACCACCTGTCAGTGGGAATGGTAATGATAATGGTTTGTTATTAGTAGAAAGAGTCCAATTGGAACAAATATTGAATGAAAAACAAGAATATCCATCTTTACTTCCACCAGTGGAAGAAGTAGTCTCTGGAACTAACCAAAGCAGAGGTTTAGTAAACCAAACAGTGGAAGAAACTCAATCTATAAACACCACACAAACGTCAGGGGGGTTCTCAAATGACAAGATCATAGTATCATTAACACAAACAGTCATTGGTGAATACTTGTATAAATACTATAACAAATTTGGTGTCTTTTCTAAGCAAAGACATGAAAGATACTTTTGGATTCATCCATTCACAATGACTTTATATTGGTCAGTGAAAAATCCATCTAAAGATAATAACAAAAATTTGATGGATAATAAGACAAAAGGTGTTTCTATTGTTGGAGTTGAGATTGTCAATGATCCAAACCCATATCCACCAGGATTGTATAATAAGTCTATAGTAATATTGACAAAGGATGGTAAGAACGTTAAGATCACCTGTCCAACAATGCAAAGACATAAAGTTTGGTTAAGATCATTAAGATATTTACAAAATGCAGCAAACAGTAACGTACTAGAAAATTTAAATAATAACAATAATAATAGTAATAGTAATAGTAATAATGTTTTGGATAGAAATAGAAATATTTCAAGAGTACCAAGTGCATCTAATCATAATAATAATAATAGTAATAATAATAATAATCAATCTTTTAGAAACAATTATCATCAAAATTATTCTGGAAATAATAGATTTGTATCTAATGATTATAGTAATAATATGAATCAAAAGATATCTCCTGAAGTAGAACAACATCCAACATTCTTTGTAAATTCATTAAAATAATTTTATATAACATATCAGTAAACAAATTAAATGAATTTCATATCTTAATCATATATATATATTCAATTGTTTGTCGGTATTAAAAAAAAAAAATACAACCAATTTCCGTATATAATATATTATTTTTAATATGTTTTATATATGATATCTCGGTAATAAGCGATTCTAAAAATAATCACATACAAACAAATATATATATATTTTACACAAAACCTTTAAAAAAAAACAATTACTCAATTAGGCGATGTTTATGTCCTTTTTTTTTTTTTTACACCTAATTTTATTATTTTGTTTGTTTTATTTTTTTTTTTGGAATATTATAATGTTGCGTAATCTAAAAAAACAATTATTTATTTATTATTTTTTTTAAACTTCCTTGTGGAATATTTATAGATATATCTTAAAATAGATGAGGGTATTTTTTTTATTTTTTTTTTTAAACAACGGGAAACAAAAAAATAGAGTGTATATAATATCAGATTACAAATTTGATAAGAAGATAAAAAAAAATAATAATAATATAAAACATTGTAAACTCCTAAGAACTTTGTAAATACTATAGCTTTATTATTCTTTTATAAAATAAATTAATTAATAAACCAGCTAAAACTTATTTAATTAATTTATTTAACTACATATATATATATTTTTTTTTTTTGTTCTTGTTTAACTATTTAGAAAAAAAAAAAATGCGTAGTAACGAAGAAACAGATAGTTATTACTTTAGTGATAACATCAATGAAAAATTAGATTGTGAATATGACCCTGTTAGATATAATGATATCAAGGTTAAAAAGAGAAACCACTATATCAAATACTGTAAGATTGCATTAGTTGGTGTATCAGCTGTTGCTTTATTAGTTACTTTCACTGATATCTCTTCATTTTTGTTTATCACTTTCTGTTATTTAACAAACAACAACAACTCTTTAAAAAGTTCTGTTGAA